>CM035102.1:57874494-58474494 GCA_020205505.1 Panax japonicus | reverse complement strand
TGGTTGAGAATGAGGAACGTATGACGCGGATGTTTCTGAGAGGTTTGAAACCCGGCATACGTCAGTATCTCATTTCTCATAAATTTTCTATCTATTCAGATGTTGTCAACAGGGCTCAGTTGTTAGAGCGAGATAACGAGTACGTTCAACCAAGGGACCATACTCAGGATTATACCGAAGATAGCAGTCATCAGAATAACGATAACCAGCGGAGAAAGAAGAATATGGACAAAGGCGGTAACCACTCTGGTGGTAATCGTGGCCATGAAAATAGAAGAAGCGAGTCGGGAGGAGATTTTAAAAAGAGGAGATTTAACAACGACCATGTGAAGACGACAGTGCCAGCAGCAACTTGTTCCAAGGGAGGAGAAAGACCACCGGTCGTATGTTACAAATGCGGGAAAGAGGGACATATCAGCCCAAACTGCCCACAACAGTTCAAGGTATGCTATAATTATGGAAAGGAAGGACATATCGCTCGAGAGTGTACGGTAGCGAAACCAATTCCAGCGGGGATGGTGATTCAAAAGGCTGTCCCAGAAAAGTCAAAGTCAACGGTTCCTGGAAGAGCGTTTGTCGTGACCGGTCAAAATGCGAGGAACCCGAACGAAGTTAGCACGGGTTAGTTAATTATAAATCTTGCGAAGTTTATACCTTACTAGGTACCGGTTCTACCCATTCTTTTATCTCTCTTGCTTGCGCTCAACGTTTGAACTTGACTACGGAGAAATTAGACTTTGACCTATTTATGGAGACTCCGTTAGGAGAAACTTTCATTACATCCGTTGTTTAGAAATCTTGCTTGATTCAAGTTGGCACTATCACATTACCTGTTAACCTTATTTCTATAGAGATATTTGTTTTTGATGTGATTTTAAGGTTAACTACTCATCATGCCAAAATTAATTGCTTTTGTAAGGTTGTTAGTTTTCATATTCCTAAGCAACCTGATATTCGAACTCAAGCAATCAAACCATTGAAGTCAAATATTTTTATATCAAGCCATGAAGTCATTCGTTTATTGAAAAATGGATGTCATGTTTTCTTAGCCCATGTCATGGACTTGAACAAAAGTACATCAGATTTGAATGATATTTCTGTTGTTAGTAAATTTCCTGAAGAATTTCTTGGCTTACTCCCAGAGCGTGATATTAAATTTTGTATCGACTTTGAATCCGGTACAAAACCCATTTCTAAAATCTCATATCGAATATCTCCTATTAAACTTCAGGAGTTAAAAACTCAACTGTAGAAACCCGAGCCTTTATCTGGTGACTTCCTTTGTGGAATGCACTGAAGCCAGACTCTTCGTAGGGGACACAATATTCGTACGGTAGTAAACTGATAGGTGGCATTGTAACGTGCTATCCAAGGTTGGGATATGAGTCACAGTTGAGAACAACCTAAGTCGGTAATCGAAATACGTAGCTTTCTAGGCTTAGTTGATTATTATCGGAGATTCGTTGAAGGATATTCTCGAATCGCTATTCCATTAACGCAGCTGACTCGTAGAGATACAAAATTTGAATGGAGCAAGGAATGTGGGAAGAGCTTCGAAGAACTCAAGAGGAGACTCATTTCAGCACATGTTCTGACCATGTCATCCTGGAAAAGTGAACGTTGTAGCTGACGTGTTGAGTAGAAGATCGTATACAAGTACGAGTACGATATTGTCAAAGACTCATTTTGTATAATTTACAAATAATAGAGATGGAGATGAAAACTCTAGGTACCCACGTGATGATATACGAGTATAATCGACTTTAAATCGATAAAGTTAAAGTTGTTCAAGCTACACACTGGAGCTGATGAATTTGAAGAAGGAGGTGCAAGAAGTTGTTATTCCAAAAGCGAGAATTGGCGATGTGAGCAAAGCTTAAACCTTCGATTTATTAGTTCATTTGAAATCCTCGATCAAATAGGAACTGTGGCCTATAGACTCGTTTTATCGCCAAGTATGTCGCGTGTTTATAACGTTTTTTATGTACCGATGTGGACGACTCGAACCATGTTATTGAGTTAAAATCGTACGAAATAGCCGAAGACTTAACATACGAGGAGGTACCTGTCAAGATGTTGGATGGGAAGGAACATGTCCTACGCACGAAGGTCATACCACAAGCTAAAGTTTTGTGGACGAATCATGCTATAGAGGAAATGACATTGGAGTTGGTAACGGAAATGAAAGCGAGGTATCTTTACCTTTTCGAAACACCAGTTACGTACGTCAATTTCGAGGACGAAATTTCATAAGGAGGGGAGGTTGTAAGACCCCGAAATTTTTTAAATAAAAAGGAATTTCTTTTATTTATTTATTTTTGAAATAGTAAGGTTGAATTTGATTAATGTGGTTAGTTATGGGTAAACTTCGCAAATATTTTAAATAAGCAGGTGGTTATAAAATATTCATTGTTGTCGGGGAATATTCGTTTGGTCGTGGAATATTCTTGCTGTCGGGGAATATTCGTACGACGGCGCAGTCTTTTGTGGGCCCCATAACGGCAAGGGATTGGATGAAGAAAACGACAAAAATAAGTTGTTTGTAAATAACGGCGTAGTTGTTACCGTTAATACTGTTGGAATACTCGATGGTTAAAACACAGTAATATGCGTTGTTGCACAGTAGCACACGGTATTGCACCAATTATTGATTCTTACGTAAGAAGGCACTACTCAATAATTGTTACAGTAATTACTGTTCAGTATTTTATTTTATTGATTCAATAATTACTGCATTGATATTTTATATCACTGTTGTTTCAATAATTGTCATTACACAGTATTTTCCATTATCGAAGCAATAATTCATATTATCTGAATAATATTATTTGATAACATTATTGGCAATGTCTAGAAAGTTCTGTCTAAGGAGAGGTTTGGTCACCTAATTGCGCGCCAGTAAGGAGAAATTCTTATTGGAAAGCCCCCTCTTTCCTGGGAACGGCCTGGTTGCTAGTACTGTGATTCTGTAATATTATTTGTGAACAATTAATTATTGATTTATATGATGAGAAAAATGTTGATTTTATGTGGATATAGATGGAGAAAATTTTTAATGTGACAATTGTTGAAAATTAATATTTTATCTTTTTCTGATAAAATAATTCATTTAAATATATTATTTTAATAATATATTATTAACGATGATATTTTTATAATGAATGTGGGATATATGAGTATATGAGGAGGAAGAGTATTTTTGTGGCATTAAATGTTTAACACATATTTTGTGTGTTGGTGGACACAATTATTGACTGAAATTTGATTATAGTATGTAAAATCGTCCGTTTATGGATTTCGGTCAATTTTTGTTTGGAATTTGGAAAAACTTTCTTCTGCAAAGTTGTAAAGAATTGAATTTTCTATAAAAACTCGCGAGATTCGAATTTTCTGGCAAAAGGGCTATTTATTATGAATTATTGAAGTTTCGAAGCTCCGAAATAATTGATTTTTGGAAATTTTAATTATTTTAAATAATAAAAACGTTTTTTATTTATTTTTCTAGATGGGAGCATGTGTTCAATGGCTGAAAATCAGATTCAAGGGTTGGCGTAGATGATTATATATATATATTAATATTATATTAAAATTTCTGCTTTGGTGTTCTAAGCAATTTCCTATAAATAGGTGCTTAGGTTAGAATTGAAAAGCACACCAGAAACTGAAGTTTTCTCTCTCTATATTATCGAGCGTATTCTTGTGAGTATTTTGAGTATACTTTGAGTATTGCTATACGGTGCAAGTTCAAGTCATAGCCTATATCCGGTGTTTCAACTAGAAGTACTGTCTTTCGAGGTAAGGGATGTTATTTTCTTCTCAAATGATATTATTTCTTCAATATCATTATGCTGAAATGTTGGTTGGAAATTTTTATCAAATTTGGAACTTTTTCTTGTCGAGGTTACTATTCATGAGTTACTATTCACGAGTTACTATTCATGAGTTACTATTCACGAGTACTATTCACGAAGTGTGAAGATGTTTTTTTATGAAATTTCTATCTTTTGGTGTCGGAGTTACTATTCACGTATACGACACTATTCACGAATACGGCACTATTCACCGAAAATAAAATTTTTTCTTTTCGTCCAAAATATCTATTCTGGATACTAGTTTTGATTGTATCCATGTTTTGATCATTCTTGAATTTTACTTCAGTATGATTATTTATGAAGTATTTTTGAACTCAGATTGTTTAAAGTACGAATCCTTAATACTTGTTATTTTGTTTCACTGGATTCGTTTCCTTTAAAATATTTTTCATCATCCTCAGTCTTAAATGATGGTGTTACTGAATATCTTTGGCCTGTAGTGCAAAGATGGTTGATTTTATTATGAATATCTTTGGCTCGTAGTGCAAAGATGAACAGGTGTTGAGATGAACATGAACAATTGATGAATATCTTTGGCCTGTAGTGCAAAGATGAACAGGTGTTTAGATGAACATGACCAACTGATGAATATCTTTGGCCTGTAGTGCAAAGATGAATATTTGATTTGATTTGAGATATATATTGATTGATGTTACAGGGATAAAATATTGATGATAGACTTTTAAATTCATAGATGGTAGTAGATTTTATTCTCTACTTAACCCTTCTAATGAATTGTTGTTTCCGCTGCAGTTGTTGATCTAAACTTGTTGTCTATTGTATTCTATCAAATTTTTCCCTGTTGAAGACTAACAATAATTTGTTGTACATTATCTTAGTCATAATATTCTTTACTGGGCTAGTTGAGCTCACCCTTTTTCTTGTTGTTCTATTTTTCCTTCTCAGGAGACGAGAATGTAGCGAGTACGAGTCGGGGGATGTAATGAAGGTTCTAGAGAGAGTTGTTTAGTAGTCCTCACCATTTTTTGTAAAATTATGTATCAATAATTATGATGGGAATTTATTTGCATGTGGATATTGTCTAGTTGTTAATGTTTGTATTCAAACTCACAGCTTATGGGTGGTAAAAGTTGTAGTTGTTTCTGTACCATGTATTTGACAACTCAGAATGGGTTGGGTGGAATGGACCTATTTTGGGGTTGTCACAGTTGGGACCCGAGTTGGTACGTATGACTACGGAAAAGATCCAAATAATTCGACAACGTATACAAACGGCACAAGATCAACAAAAGAGTTATGCGAATCTTCATCGAAAGGACATGGAATTTAGTATTGGGGATCATGTATTGTTGCGTGTTGCCCCATGGAAGGGAGTTACAAGATTCGGGAAGAGAGGAAAGCTCAATCCACGATTTATTGGTCCATTTCAAATTCTTGACCGAGTAGGTAATGTAGCCTATAGACTCGCGTTACCTCCGAGTATGTCTCGTGTTCATAATGTGTTTCACATATCTGTACTTCGTAAATATGTGAAAGACTCGAACCACGTTATTGAGTTAGAACTAGTCGAGATAACCGAAGACTTAACATACAAAGAGGTACATGTCAAGATCTTGGATAGGAAGGAGCATGTCTTACGTACAAAGGTCATACCATAAGTTCAAGTTTTGTGGAGGAACCATGCTATAGAGGAAATGACCTGGGAGTTGGAAATGGAAATGAAAGCGAGGTATCCTCACCTTTTCGAAACAACAGGTACGTACGTCAATTTTGAGGACAAAATTTCATAAAGAGGGGAGGTTGTAAGACCCCAACTTATTATTTAATGAAATTAAATTTCCTCTATTTATTATCTTGAAATAGTAAGGGTTGATTTAATTAATGTGGTAAGTTATGGGTAAAATGCGCAATTATTTCAAACAAACAAGTGGTTTTAAAATATTTATTGTTGACGGGGAATTTTCGTTTGGTCGTGGAATATTTTTATTGTCGGAGAATATTCGTAGGACGGCGCAGCCTTGTGTGGGCCCCATAATGGAAAGCGATTGGATGAAGAAAACGACAAGAATAAGTTGGTTATAAATAACGGCGTAGTTGTTACCGTTAATACTGTTAGAATACCCGATGGTTAAAACACAGTAGCACACAATATTACACCAATTATTGATTCTTACGTAAGAAGGCACTACTCAATAATTGTTACAGTAATTACTGTTCAGTATTTTTTTTACTGATTCAATAATTGATGCGTTGATTATTTATATTACTGTTGTTTTAATAATTGTCATTGCATAGTATTTTCTATTATCGGAGCAATAATTCATATTATCTGAATAATATTATTAGATAACATTATTGGCAATGTCTAGAAAGTTCTGTCTAAGGAGAGGTTTGGTCATCTAATTGCGCGCTAGTAAGGAGAGATCCTTATTGGAAAGCCCCCTCTTTCCTGAGAACTGCCTGGTTGTCAGTAAAGTGATTCTGTAATATTATTTATGAATAATTAATTATTGATTTATATGATAAGGAAAATATTGATTTTATGCGGATATAGATGGAGAAATTTTTTTTAATGTGACAATTGTTGAAAATTAATATTTTATCTTTTTCTGATAAAATAATTCATTTAAATATATTATTTTTACAATGAATGTGGGATATAAGAGTATATAAGGAGGAAGAGTAATTTTGTGGCATTAAATGATTAACACATGTTTTGTGTGTCGGTAGACCCCAATTCTTGACCGAAATTTGATTATAGCATGTAAAATTATCCGTTTGTGAATTTCGGTCAATTTTTGTTTGGAATTTGGAAAAACTTTCTTCTGTAAAGTTGTAGAGAACGAAAATTCCTATGGAAAGGACATGTGGTTTGAATTTTTTTGATAAAAGAGCTATTTATTATGAATTATTGAAGTTCCGTAGTTCCGAAATAATTAATTTTTGAAAGTTTTAATTATTTTTAATTACAAAAACGTTTTTTTTTGCTTGGTGGGCTGCATTAAACATGTGAACGGTGGCTGAATTCATATTCAAGAGGTGGGCTTGACAATTTTGTAAATATAATAATATTATATTAAATTTTCTACTTTGGTGTTCTAAGAATTTTCCTATAAATAGGGTGCTTAGGTTAGAATTGAAAATCACACCAGAAATTGAAATCTTCTCTCTCTTTCTCTCTTGATATATTAAGCGTATTCTTGTGAGTATTTTAATATTTGAGTGTTGCTATACGGTGCAAGTTCAAGTCATAGCCTATATCCGGTGTTTCAACTAGAATTACTATCTTTTCGAGGTAAGGGATGTTATTTTCTTTTTAAATGATATTATTTTTCTTCAATATCATTATGCCCAAATATTGGTTTGAACTTTTAATCAAATTTGAAACTTTTTGTGTCAGAGTTACTATTCACGAATACAACACTATTCATTGAAAAATGAAATTTTTTCCTTTTCGTCCAAAATATCTATTTTGGATACTAGCTTTGATTGTATCCATGTTTTAATCATTCTTGAATTTTACTTCACTATGATTATTTATGAGGTATTTTTGGACATGAAATAGCTGAAATACGAATTCTTGATATTTATTCTTTTGTTTCACTGGATTTGTTTCCTTTAAAATATTTTTTATCTTCATCAGTCCTAAATGATGATATTATTTAATATCTTTGGCCTGTAGTGTAAAGATAAATGATTTTATAATGAATATCTTTGGCCCGTAGTGCAAAGATGAACAGGTGTTGAGATGAACATGACCGACTCATGAATATCTTTAGTCTGTAGTGCAAAGATGAAAATTTGATTCAAGATGAATATTGATTGATGTTACAGGGATAAAATATTGACGATGGACTTTTAAATTCATAAATAATAGTAGATTTCATTCTTTACGTAACTCTTCTATTAATTATTATTTCTGCAGGTAATATTGATCTGAAACTTGTTGTCTATTATATTTTATCAGATTTTTTCCTTGTTGAAGACTAACGATAATTTGTTCTATATTATCTTAGTCATAATATTATTTACTGGGCTAGCTGAGCTCACCTTTTTCCTTTTTGTTCTATTTTTCTTCTCAGGAGGCGAGAATGTAACGAGTACTAGTCGGGGTATGGAATGATGATTCTAGAAGTTGTTTAGTAGTACTCACCATTTTTGTAAAATAATGTATCAATAATTGTGAGGAGAATTTATTTGGGTATGGATATTGTCTAGAAAATAATATTTGTATTTAAACTCACAGTTTTTATGATGTATTAATAAAGTTGTAGTTGTTTCTGTATCATGTTATTGACGACCTAAAATCGGTGATGTATACCTATTTTGGGAGCGTCACAGACAGGATGTTCCAACAGAATAATAAAGATAGAACCAGGTCCGGCATAAAACGCACAAACATGATATTCCAACAGTATAATTAAAATGAAACCAGGTCCGGCGTAAAACGCACAAACAGGATATTCCAACAAAATAATAAAGAATGAAATAACAGAAGAATTTTACCAAGTATAGGGTAGCCCGCGTATACAGGTTATTCCAACAGAATAATAAAAAATGGAATAACAGAAGTTCTCTTCATGAATACAAAAGAAATAATATCCCTTACCTTATAAAGAAGAGTACTCCGACGGTAGGGCGGGGATATACTTGAAGAAACTTATACTACGCTTAAAGCTTTCTTAAAGGCTAAAGAAAGACGCTCAAGATTATAGAAGAAGTATTCTTTCTACAATTTCTCTGTCTAGAGTTTCAGTGAATTCGTAAGAAATAATGAAGGAATGAGCTTCTATTTATAAAAGAATGGACTGCATAATAACTAATTCATGAACGGTCCAAATTGATTTACTTTTAATTGGGCCGTCCATATTTAAAGCAAATTTTTTTAAATAAAATATAATATATTCTATTTATGATCTAATAAAACGAATAACTTTATAAAAATATTCTGTTTTATATAAAAAGTTTTTCTATTTTATTACATTAATAATACTAATAAAACAAAACTTCATCATCATTATTATTATTCACACTATTAATCGACCAGGTCGTTCCCAGGAAAGAGGGGGCTTTCCAATAAGAATTTCTCCCTATTGGCGCGCAATTAGGTGACCAACCCTCTCCTTGGCAGAACTTCTAGACATCGTTAATATTGCAAATAATAATATTAATAACTCTGTCATCTCAATTATTAATTTAATAATATATAAAATATTGATAATAATTGAATAAAACTGAATGACTTCTCACATAAGCATTAATAATCAATACCGTGTGCTACTATGCAACCACGCGTACTACTGTACTTTTACTTCCTAGTAGTTCAACAGTATTAACACTAAAACTTCCGCCGTTATTTTTAATAAAATATTTTTGTCGTTTTCTCAATCCGATAATAATTCTGTTGTGGGGTCCACCAATGATTGTGCCGTCGTACAAATATTCCCTGTTAAAACGAATATTCCCCAACCAATCGAATATTATATAACAACTTGCGTACTTTGTAAAATATATAAATATTACCCAGAACTATAACTTTATATCAAATTTATTCCATAATATTCAAAAATGATATTTATAAAAAAATTATTTTTATTCATAAAAGTTGGGGTCTTACAATTATTGTGGCATGAGATTTTATATATGTTGAAAGCGTTCATATTATTCTACTCATTTAATAATATATGTGGATACTCGGATACCAATAAAACTTTAGAAATTACAGACGCAATACAAAAATTAAACTCATTTTTCATTGAACTATATATACTTTACACATATGTGTACGCTTATTTGGAATTATTATTTTTCATTTCAGTCTACAAAAGTTGTCATCAATACTTATTTACGTAATTAGCAATTAAAAAATTAATATAAATATTTGCAATATATATCGATTTCCATTCAAATATTTGAATATTACCTCATCTTAGTTTCAAAATTTGCAAATAAAAATAATATATATTTATTTCATGTATATTTTAAATTAACAAGTTATTTTTCAAATAAAAAAATATTTTTTTATTTATATTCTTTTTAATAAATTTTTAGTTTAGTAATGTAACATATAATAAAATTATGATAAAAAGCTTGAAGAACTTATATATTTTATACAACTATATATCACTATAAAGTACGTACTCCTATATAAATTACTTTCCATCTCTCACTTTTTTTTTTCTTCATTTAACTCTGATTCTAAATTAATTTACGAAATTATAAAATTTTAAAATATTGTGTATTTATTTTTATTTTTGAAATAATAACGTGTGTTTATTATTAAATAACAAATAAATTAAAATTTTAAAATTTTTGAATTTTGTACGTTGACTACAAAAACAAAATAAATATTTTATTTTTGTGGGTACAACAGAAGTATTAATTATTCTAGATTTTAAAGTAATTAGACATATTGGATTCATGTGAAGTAATTAGAAATATTGGATTCATGTGAATTGTATTTTAAATTAATTTAGTTTATTAAGATGAGATATGAAGTCTTTAGAAATCTTTAGAGATAGGTCAGACTTTGGATATGGGTTGATAGTTATAATTCTTCTTCTAAAGTCTGTCAAACTCTACCATTTAATAGAAATTTGAAATGTCTATGACTTTTTGAATACCAAAATACTTTTATAGACATTGTAAAATTCTTAATTCAATACCACCTAATTTTAAAGACATTAAAAAAGTTGTAATTGAATACCATTAAACTTTTATAAACTCTTTAAATGTCTTGATTGAATACAACCAAACTTTTAAAATCTTTAAAAGTCTTTAAAAATCTTAATTGAATACACCCCCTAAAGTATTTAGAAACTAAATAATTTATAATAATAATAAAGCTACTCTTATTAATTTATAATTAATATTTTAAAATACTTAATTATAAATATTAAGTTATTTAATTTATTTCACCAATAAATTAAATATATTTAACTTATTATTATTAAGTCAATTACTTCTAAAATTATATTTATAATGAATTAAACTTCTTTACGTATAATATGAAATCAACGTTTAATCACAAATAACCTATAGAGTAAATAAGTACCATATAATTTAATTCTTCTACCATACAATGTCCCGATCAAATATAAATATGAATTTTCTGTCAAATTTTATTAATTTGATCATATGTATTTTGAATTTAAAATGCACAACTCTAGTTAATGTAAATTAAAAACTCCTTTTCTAATTTTCATTTCTAATTTACATTCACCCTAACCAGGGATTTCCGAGTTATCACTTATCGAATCACATAGGACATTATATCCCTTTTATTATAAGAGGTAGATCATTTGTTTATCATTTATCTACCTTCATATACACTTTATTATACTCAAACATACCGTTTTATATATACCCAACTAGTCTTAAGAAATATGACAAGTATAAGTCGTTATACACAATGTATTATGATTGTCTTAAATCTAATGATCACTTATACTATTATCATTATAAAAATTCCTACTATTGACAAATAAATAAACTTCATTAGGTATTTCTTAAGTGAGTCACGTTCAGTGAATTTATTCTTCAATAAACACATATATACACAAATGATTATGAGAATCGATAACCAGTGATTCAACGATTATAAACATTTTAATTTTGAACTATCTTGAATTTAAATCTCATTAACATGATTATTATCTCCAAAACTATTAGTTTATCACATTAATTAATTCAACCAATTAAACATAAAAAAAATAAATGAACAAAATTACAAGAGAATCCCTGTGCATTAATCCCCATCAATGTCTTTCACCTTTCATATTCATAAAAATCTGCTTTTATATGTAGAATTGAAGTTCAGGGGGGCTACACGAACTTGGATAGTGTCTTGTTGGACACGAGTCCGACACGAATAATCCTCAATTTTGTCATTTTTTTACACTAAAATGAAGTGTTCATTACCCATATGTTAAGTGTCAAACTCGAGTACTTTAGGGGTAAGGTTAAGAGTCCATGTAACAGAGCATGGGGGTGATGTTTAACTGGAAATACCTTTGCAACTAGTGAAAAATAAAAAATAAAAAAGACAGCTTCAGATGAGAAAGATGTTTTTCAAGTTTGAATTTGTTCATTTGGATCTAACACATTTCAGAAGTATCCTACAATCTTGAAGCTTTTGAAGCTTAAAACCCTGCAGTTGACAGAATATACATGCATATCAGAGCACTCAAGAAAGCTATTTATTTGAAATCAGAGGAAATAATTACATGAACAATACAGTGAAAAGCAATTATTATGTTTGGGATCAGATATGTGCTCAAGAAAGTTCTGAACAGGTCATTTACCAGTTAGAGCCGCTTGGGCGTAAAAACCAAGCCAGACAATCATAGCAAAGTGCTCATTTTTGAATTCTTTCACTTTCGGTTCTTCAAAAGCTATAGGGTTTTTAGAAAAACTCGAGAGATCAAAAAGGGCACCTCCTTGATAATTAATGTCACCTGGCAAGTATATTCCTATATTCCTAACAAAGGTTCAAGAGCTTCAGTCCTGCAGTATCTTACATGAAAAAAAAGCAAGTTCCAAGAAACATTTTGCTCTAGGCCAAACTTAAATATTGTGTAGCCATGTAAATCATATTTCCTATTATATTGTGGCGCTCATTTAGTTAACCTATTTGTACAAGTAACTCAAGGAATTCTTTAATTCTTTTATACGTTTAACATTCTTGCAGTTCAAAATACAAGACTTGACCAATATCAGGGGCCATCCTAATATGTTATGCTTACTGAAACCGACTCTAACACGACCTTCTTGTGTTTTGGGACAGAACAAGTATCGTTTAGCTTCAGAGAACATGGTAACAAATAAAATCCCACAAATATCTCCCATAATCTTGTTATAATCCAAAATCATCAAAGTTCATCAAGGAAAAACACAAGAAACTAAAACTAAAACTAAGAAACCAAAAAAATAACTTAATAAAAATCATATTTTAATGCTTACTAAACATTAAAAAGATACCTCTAAGAATGTCTGCTATGCTCTAACAAAATAAAAGAATGTCACAGTGTGTATGATATATTGTGCTACAAAATGAGTGTCCCAAAAGTTTGACACATTATGTAGTCTATGTCAACTTATCAAAAACAAGATACATCAAAGATAGTAGACCAAAAAACTTGGGATTATTACCAGCAGAAGGGTTTGCCAGATTGCTATGATGACGATCACACCTTGAGTCCCAGCTAAGTGGAGTACAGGGATGCCAAGGTAGTCCAGTGTCTCTCCCTGGTAAGAGATAAAAGAAAGGAATGAGATAAAATGTGTTGTAATATAACCCTCCTCGCCACACTCTTTCCAAATTCTCATTCACATTCTTCATGCGAATGATGTTAAAAACTAAAGAACATAATGCAAGATGCAAAGCTGTGCAATAAATTATCCGCCAGCAACAAGACAGACCAAACAAAATAACCAACGTGTTCAAGTACCATATCAAATTAATATCGATAGATGCATTTAGGAAGAATGCCTAACAAACAGTTGCAGGCAAGAATCTACTATTAATATGGCCCCACTGGACTTAGGCATCCTATGCATGTACATGATATACATGTAAATTCCAAAATATAGATAAACCCACAGCCATCTTATTTTTTTAAAAAAAATGAGGATATCCCTCAACCCCATGTAGAATAGCCAAGTTTGAACCTTGGGGCAAATGAGGTTTTAAGGGTTCATCTTTTACCTTGTGGCTTATATATATATATATATATATATATAGATTAGATTATTTAAATTACTTTCCACAGTTAAGGCAATACACCATAAGTCATGTTACAAAATCAAGACTGCATAGGCATACTTCATACAAAGGATATCTGGAATACAATTTACTTATCAAATGTCATAGCCAGAAAATAACTTGGGCAAATAGGATGTTCCTAGTAAATGGAGGTAAGAGGATTACAAAATGACTTTTCCCCATCGTAGTAATCTTTACCCCTGTTTGTTTTCTTTAGGAGTGGTATATTGAATCAACAAGGTATTAATGGCCTAAAAGGCAAAAGAAATCTCGAGCTTGCAGCTCTGAAGGGCTATTAAAGAGGCTGGTAGTTGTTCAATTTGTCAGAGAACAATGGAAAGGTGAGGGGAATATAAATCATTCATTCAATACTCTACTCCGTATGTCACACACGATAATATGTTTCTTTTGAATCTATTAATTTTCTCTAAGTACCTTCAAAAGATTTGTTTCGGAGTTTATAATAGGTTTTCCGCTCCAAATCTCCTATATGCTGATTGTGTTAGGAATGTCTTAAAATGGGTACATTGGCTTCAATAATTTTCTTTTTGATAAGTTGGGCATCTATTATGCTAGAGAAAGAAAATATGGAAAGTCGAGTCTCCAAGATGCCATTTGCTTTCTTATAAAATTGGCTTCATTATTGGAATTTCAGTCTAGATGCCCAAGTTTTTGTTTTGATCATATTAGCAAAATTCTTCACAAAGAACTACAACTACAAAATTTATTATTGCAAGTGGTTCCTAACTACATAGACAACTGAGATCTCTCGCCATTTAAGTCATGAGAATCAATGTGCGGATAAATTAGAAACCAAAGAAGAATCCACGCAGAAGTTTTAATTATTCATGCTTTTTACCAAGTTTATAAAACTAATATTACACATGCCGACATTAGGGGTCTATACAGTACCAAAGATAATATGTAAAGGTACTTCATTTCCCTTATGCATTTGCTTTCTATCAAAAGGTGAAAAAATGTAAAGTTCTACAGACCTTTAGTAATCATCAAAGCTGATACATGCATAAAAATAATTAGGAGCTGAATTTTTTTATATCAAAAGTTCAAAAACCAAAGGAAAGCCTTAAATTCCACATACCTTGCAAATTGCAAAGGATAGAACTCCTCCACCAAATCAACACGTAGACCAAGCATTAACAATCACAGCTAATTAGGGATAACAAAAACAAAGCTCGAACGCACTCACAACGAGGAATATTGTACATTCCTGCAGTCAACCTACTTTCATAAAGCACATTCGATATCATCGTACAAAAGCTTCTACTTGTAAAAACATTTAAGACATACTTCAAGAGGATTTGGAGAACCAAGAACGTAAAAACAAAAGAAAAAGATAAAATCAGGTCTAAACAGTTTTCATCACATACAAAAGCCCAAACCTCAAATTGCTTCAGCATTGTAGAACCAAATCTCACATACCATGAGATACAATCAATGAAGACATAGCTCCTATCAGGTTTCAACATTTCAGCTCTCCACTCAACAATGTTCCATGGGTTTATGGTATGATGTCAATTCCATAACCATATCCATGCCCCAATTGTATAGCTAAAGCTAAGCTAATCAATAAAGAGAATCTATATAGAATACTACCATATTAATGTAGAAAAGAAGGGTGCCAAACATGGTAGTAAATAAGATTTGTAAAATAAAGCAGAGGTGTAATAATTTTCAACAAAAAAATCAAGAAAGTAAATTGGACCATCAATTAAGAATCCTGAAGAAATCTGGCAAAGAATTTACAAATATCATGCATGTAACTGTTACAATGTCATGTTAATATAAACAACAGTGTTGACCTCAATCTGCCATAGCGCCACATATTGATACATAAACTTCCCCTATTACTTTTAACATACAGCATCCTAATTTCTGTCCTCATTGCAAATCCGAAGGTCATCCAACCAGCTGAATTCACCCAAGATAGACCCGTGGTTATCGATACTCACCGGACCAACTCTCAGTAGAAAATCATCATCTTTACAACTTGAAGATGGCAAAACTTCCCCAATTAAGGAACCTGCACTATTGTTTCCTTCCTCATTCACAGCTTCAGCGCTTTTTCCAAGCACAGAGGAAAAAGACTCGGTCACTGATTCACTTCCAGATTCATTGGCACCACCAATACCCAGTTGGGTTTTCCATAAATTCTTAGAGGCAGCCGCAAGTTCTTCGCTGTAAACAGGCTTCCTAATTTGGGGGTCAATTTCCTCACAAAAAACAGATTTGCAAGTGGCTAGTTCATCATAAACATCAGGCAGTACTGAAGAAGGAGACTCATTCAGTGATTCTCTTTTCGACTCCTTAGCCCTAATACCCATCTGGGTTTTAACCCGATTCTCATAATCACCCACAATTTCTTTACAGTGAACAGGATTTTTCTTTAACTGGGTTTCAATTTCTTCACCAAAAACATTAATGGGTTTGTTACTTTTTCTGTGGGAAGCAACCATAACCATACCTCCTTCTAAAGTAGTTTTAACCCAATTCTCATAAGCACCGACAATTTCTTCATTATAAACAGGATTTTTAATTTCTTCAAGAAAAAATTCAATGGGTTTGTTTCTTTTTTTGTGGGAAGAAGAAACCATACCTCTTTTACTTGCATCCAATTCCTTCTTCTTGGCAAGATAAACTGCGGAGGCTTCCTCAGGAGTTCGGAAAGTGCCCAGCCAAATCCTGCGATTGTTGGGTCCATCCATAATCGCAGAAGTCCACCTGCCCGACTTTCTCCGATGAGCCCCTGGGTATGGATTTGATTTTGTTGAGGTCATGTTCTTGACGTTTTGATGAAGGATTTTTTTCATCGAAAGAAGAATCATCGGTGGTATCTGGGTTGGAGCATATGATTCTGATGGTTTTCGAGCGCTCTCAGTAGACCCGTGGTTATCGATATTCACCGGGCCAACTCTCAGTAGAAAATCATCATCTTTACAACTTGAAGATGGCAAAACTTCCCCAATTAAGGAACCTGCACTATTGTTTCCTTCCTCATTCACAGCTTCAGCGCTTTTTCCAAGCACAGAGGAAAAAGACTCGGTCACTGATTCACTTCCAGATTCATTGGAACCACCAATACCCAGTTGGGTTTTCCGTAAATTCTTAGAGGCAGCCGCAAGTTCTTCGCTGTTCCTAATTTGGGGGTCAATTTCCTCACAAAAAACAGATTTGCAAGTGGCTAGTTCATCATAAACATCAGGTAGTACTGAAGAAGGAGACTCATTCAGTGATTCTCTTTTTGACTCCTTAGCCCTAATATCCATCTGGGTTTTAACCCGATTCTCATAATCACCCACAATTTCTTTACAGTAAACAGGATTTTTCTTTAACTGGGTTTCAATTTCTTCACCAAAAACATTAATGGGTTTGTTTCTTTTTCTGTGGGAAGCAACCATAACCATACCTCCTTCTAAATTAGTTTTAACCCAATTCTCATAATCACCGACAATTTCTTCATTATAAACAGGATTTTTAATTTCTTCAAGAAAAAATTCAATGGGTTTGTTTCTTTTTTTGTGGGAAGAAGAAACCATACCTCTTTTACTTGCATCCAATTCATTCTTCTTGGCAGCATCCAATTCCTTCTTCTTGGCAAGATAAACCGCGGAGGCTTCCTCGGGAGTTCGGAAAGTGCCCAGCCAAATCCTGCGATTGTTGGGTCCATCCTTAATCGTAGAAGTCCACCTGCCCGACTTTCTCCGATGAGCCCCTGGGTATGGATTTGATTTTGTTGAGGTCATGTTCTTGAGATTCAGATGAATTTCACGGACAACAAGTTTTGAAGAAGGATTTTTTCCTTCTATGCATATGTATCTATTTCTGATGGTTCTCAACTCTCTTTCTCCGGGTAAAATGCAAGGTTTATCCCGAACTTTAGGTGTTTTTGGTATTGAGCCCTTTTTTTTGGTCAATGCATTTTGAGCTCTTTTTTATTATAAAATTTGAATTTTGAACCACTGTTGCCAGATATACGTTGACTTGCTCACGGAGCACCTACGTGACACACGTAAAATATATGATGTGCATATTTTAATTTTTATTTTATACCTGACATGTATGACGTGGAAAATATTGGACTTTGACCTAAAAAATTTGTTGCAGCTCAGATTTGATCGCGAGGTTTATACTTTATAATCGAACATAGAATTTCTCCCAAATTAAATAATACTAATACTAATACTAATGCTAATAATAATAATAATAATAATAATAATAACAACAATAATCACAATAATAATAAAAATAAAATAAAAAAATATAATAATAATAATAATAATAATAATAATAATAACAATTAACATAAAACAAATTAATTTATTATTATTATTATTATTTTATTTTTATTATTATATATACTCTCTCTATAGAAAATTTTATAAAAACAGTTTTCCTCTGTGATTCTGCCATTAACAGACTTAGTTTTGCCTGCACGTCTAGGAATCTCCAGCGCCATTGAAATGGATTCGAGCTCCAGAAACAGAGGCAAAACACCCTCTGCTGCAGCTTATAATTACGGTGACACTGAATCTATACAGAAGGAACTTATCAGAAGAGAGAAGATGGCTGAGAATTACTCTATTCTTCAATCCATAGTTCCATTGTACGTATCCCATACTAATATATATAGTTATGACATGAATTTTGTTAACGGCAGGATCTTTCTCCACGTCCCAATCACAAAAGACGTCCTGATCCTGCACAATAAACACAGTCAATACCAAAAGCTTGACGGCTCAGACCGTCGGGGGATAGCTCCGGCGTGAGAGTCAGTACAGGCGATCCCAAGGTTAACAATGGAGGAATAAATATCTAGTGACTTGAGAGCAATAATTAATTGGTTACCTTTCACCGTGTGTCATCCTTGCTTTATATCTCCAAAGTCCGGTTTGTCCTGTATGCAACTGACTTTTCGGGCCCACAGTTTTTAGCCGACTAAACCTTGTCCAATCCTCATTAAATGCAATGCAGAGATGACAGTCAAAGTTATATCCCCAATCTACACCGGTCAAAGCCCAAGTGAAACCATACTCATCTAGTAATTCGGCCCACTGTCACAGTCCAATATCTCATAGGCCCTAAAATAAAGATAATATTCACACAATGGGCCGGCCCAATGAACCGGCCTAATACTTTCAAGACCCACCTCAACATGTCTAAAGTATTATGACCCAACATTGCCCCCAGTCTTTTATTAAACGGGAGGTTTAATGAAAGAGTATAAGTGGAATCG
Organism: Panax japonicus; assembly: GCA_020205505.1. NCBI lineage: Eukaryota > Viridiplantae > Streptophyta > Magnoliopsida > Apiales > Araliaceae > Panax > Panax japonicus. The sequence continues at coordinate 58,455,647 of CM035102.1, read as the reverse complement.
GTCCAAAATAAAAGGAATTATAATGAGATCAACAAAGGCCCAAGATACAACTTACCGAGGCCCAATAGGTAAATCTCAAACAACAATTCAAATAGAAATCGGAAGCCCAATAGAGAAGCCCACTCCGGTTAGGATATTTAGACCCAAAACCGGGCAACGCCTCTTCCAATTTACCATCATTACTGTGAATTAACTGTGCCGCCTTCGATTACCGTGTAACCGTCAATATAAAAGGCAAACTTTACCAAATTTGACAATTTTACCTGTCAATTTGAATTTCGAACCTTGAAGCTTTCTCTCTACCACTCGAGCCTTCTTTGTATTCTCTGCAAATCGTTAACAATGGCGTCTCAAGATTCTGAGCAAGGTCATCCCCTGCTAGTGACACCAATTTGTTCCATTCCTCCAAACCCAAACTCTACCAAAAATGCTTCAAGTTCTGATCATGCTGCTGCAATGGCTAAGAAGAAACTAACAACGACATTCTCCCCCAGTCCTTCCGAATTTTACAGGAACAAAGAGCAGTATGTTCATGCCAACATCCCCTCGAAAGTGACCGAGACTGACCTGGAGAGGCTTCGAACTCGTTGCCACATTCCAGATACCCATCAGATGAGAGTCCCCAAGTCCGGAGAACGGATGTATCAACGCCCTGAAGGATGGATGGCCGTCACGACGACCATTCTGAAGAAAGGAATTCGGTTCCCCCTTCACGCCTTCGTGGTGACTCTGTTAGGGTTTCTGGGTGTTGGGTTCGCCCAATTAATGCCGAACTCATACATTCATATTCTGGCATTCATAGCCCTATGCCACGAATTTGGCGTCGAACCTGCGCTCGACTTCTTCTTTACTGTATACAAGGTTGGTCAGTCCAGAGAGAAAGGATTTAAAACCATAAGCAAGCATTCTTCAAAAACAGGGGAGAGGTTCGAGAGACGCTCGTTAGTGAATACTCCTTTAAGCAACAAAGGATGGCATGAAAGATGGTTTTTCGTTAAAGGACCTGAAGTCCTCTCCTTACCGGGCTGGGCCACAGATGAGAAGATTTCCACGGACTTCGGAGATGTTTCTGAAGAGCGTGAGGCTGAGATAATAGAGCTTCTGGACAATTTCCCGAGGGAGGAATGGAATTATAGACTTCTTTCCAGCCAAGCGTGGTTGTACAACCACAAATGTAAGTATGAATTCATTTTGTGAATATTTGAAATTTTTGTGATATAGATTCTGACGTAGAACTGTTAATCTTTTGTAGTAACTTTGATCAAACCATCTCCTTCGGAAGTGAAATACTTAGAAGATCTGTTAGCTGGAAAACCGGTAGAAGCTATTTTTGATTCTTCACAACATGAAGTCTCGTCTGAAGAAAACGCAGCCGGCAAACCTGCAGGTGTTGATGCTGAACCGTCACAACCAGAGGCCTCTTCCAAATTCAACCCACCTACTGAAGTACCAACCAACGAGCCTCAGACCCATGCACCTGAAGATGACGAACCCCTTCTTCCAGAAAAAGTTCTTCAACTTCGTCGAAAGAAAAGACCCATCCGAAAGCCTAGGCCGATCTCCATCCAATCAGATTTCAAAGATCTTTCCGAATCCGAACCGACCTTTAATCCGATACCTCCAACTACCAATCCAACACCAACTGCTGACCCAATATCACCGAACGTAGATCCAGTACCACCAACCGCTGACCCAATACCTCCGAACGTAGATCCAGCACTGCCAACCGCCGACCCAATACCTCCGAACGTAGATCTAGCACTACCAACCGCCGACCCAATACCTCCGACCGATGACCTAATACCGCCAACTGCTGTCCCAAAATTGGCTCGAACAATTTTATTGGATCTTCCTGCGAATGATCGAAGACAACTTCTTCGGATCAAAAAGTTGAGAACCAAAGTCATTCCCCTAACCCCCGATGAGCCTAGGGTTCCTTCTTCAAACATTCACCCTTCAACAAACCCTGTGGAGACTTCAACTGTAAACGAAGAAGAAAGAACCGAGTCTGCAGCAGTGCCATCTCGAAAGAGAAAACGACCAAATGACAGTCACCCTAGTTCAACGCCTGCAACTCTACCATTGCGAGATCCTACTCCAACTCGATCTCCTTCCCCTGAAAACATCTACATGGATCCTTCCCCCCTCCATGACCAACTGATGACTTCCCCCCCAAGGCCTTCTACACAAAATTTCCATGATGAAGCCACTGGGGAGCCGACCATGTGGCCTCGGTACAACGTCAACTTCCCCTTCCAGCTCTTTGATGCCTTCGTTCGGGAAAATGATGATCACCGATTTGATAATCATACGAACGGAAATTTTCTTGATGAAGGCATGAGTTATCTGGCCAAGGTACGTGAGGGTTTTCTCAGTTAAACGTTTCTCCATTTGCCAAATTATTTGAAATTGACTGGATATTGTTGAATATATGCAGGCAAATGCAGTCTTTGGACGTCTGCGTCCCAGGCATATAAATGTCGAGTCTGATGAAGAGACTTTGAGGAGAGAGAACAACATGCTGAAGGCTACACTGGCCCGAGAGAGAGAGGAACGCGAATCTGCTCTTCATGCCAACGAAAGTCTTCAGAGGGAATTGGCCCAAACGAAGGAAGACATGAAAGAAACTTATGATGTGCTGACCTCGGTCAGAGAAGAACTGAAGACGACAAAAGCCAGCGAACAAAAATTAGCTACTCTGAATATTCATTTTGTTGCTGAGACCGAAGCCTTGAAGACTACCAAAGAGGATCTTGTTGTAGCCAACCAAAATTTGTCAACCCAGCTCCACGAAGTTCAGACGAAGGCTCGATCTATTAAGAAAGTTCAGAAGGCCAAGCGTCGCAAGCTTCGTGGTAAGATAAAGGCACTTCGAGAACGAGACCCTCCTTTGACCGAAGATCTGATCAATCAAATACGGGCGGATTACCGTACATCGGATGAGCTTGGGTCAGAGATTTTAAAGGTATATTATGAAGGGTATGAAGAATGCTGGAGTAGGGGCAAGGAAAAGATGGTGGCTGCTCAACTAGATCCACCTTTGCTAGATTCTGAAGATGAGGCCGCGAGCTGAAGATGATTTTATTTTCTTTAATTTGTAGGACTTGTAAAAATTATCTGTTTTTGTAAGTAAATCAAATATTAATGAAATTTGAAATCGTCCCTTATGACTTCGGTGCATTTACTTTGTGCAAATACTTCAATATTAGTGCAACTGAAAAATATACATAATCCCTTCAAGGATTCAGCTCTAACTGTTAATTAACAATTAAGTATGACATATAACAGATAAAGTGAGGTTAAATAATGAAGTATCCCGAACTTAACACTTGGAAAAAATTTAGGTAATAAAGTTAAGGGATACTTATTAGTTACCGAAGAGTGAGACATATCTGCTTCATTAGGAATTTGTTTACCCCGAAAGGCCTAACAAAAAATGACGAATGACATTTGCCTACCACGAAGGGCCTGACAAAGTCTTAAAGATGACACTTGCCTACCACGAAGGGCCTGACAAGGTCTAAGTGTCGACAATTGCCTACCACGATGGGCCTGACAACGTCTTAAAGATGACACTTGCCTACCACGAAGGGCCTGACAAGGTCTAAGTGTCGACAATTGCCTACCACGATGGGCCTGACAACGTCTTAAAGATGACACTTGCCTACCACGAAAGGCCTGAAAAGGTCTAAGTGTCGACAATTGCCTACCACGATGGGCCTGACAACGTCTTAAGGATGATACTTGCCTACCACGAAGGGCCTGACAAGGTCTAAAGGATGACACTTGCCTACCACGAAGGGCCTGACAAGGTCTAAAGGATGACACTTGCCTACCACAAAGGGCCTGACAATGCCAAAGTGACCACCTGCCAATAAGGCTACCATCGAATGGTCAGCAAGTCCTCCCGAATCTCCTAACACCGAGGTGGCATTTTCTGTGCCTGTCAGACTATGAATGAGCTACCGAAGTCCCTCATGAGTGTTTTAACCTTCGATCCCATGAGCTGGCGTCTGTGAACCTGATACCTAGGCAATGAACCCAGTACGACTACCCCCCAGACAGCAAGAGGTATAGGAGATAAAATCGAATATAGCCTTTTGGTGGCTGATGTGGGATCGAACTATTTAGCTGACATAACTATCCGCCTAAATCCTCCGAATAACATGTGCAGCGTCGGATGGCATCCGAAATTCCTCAATAGTAGGAGATGGGTCCAAAGTAGAATACCCGAAGTCTTTCTGTGCTGAATCCTTAGTTTTTTCAAGAATATCGCTGCCGAAGTGCTTTGTAGGTCAACAACTTCGGGCCAAATAATTGCCACAAATACGTTTGTGAACTTCTCGAAGAACATACTCTGCTTTATATGGAGCCAAATGTTTGAGCAATGATGACAAAAAAGGTTCTTCGATAAAGATTCTCATCAATGAGAACAAAATTGACATTCTTGTACTTGGTCTTTTTTGCCAGCATCTAATCCGAAGGAAAGACGCCATCTGCCATCAAAGTTATAAGCATTTGTAGTGGCCAGCTTCGATAATACATCGGCGGTGGAATTGGTATTATGATCGACTCGGATGCTTCTGCTGAAGTACTGCAACAGCTTTGTCGGTCTCCTCAGCTGCTTTCCATCTGGAGCTGCAACTTTAGATGGATTTACCCGAAGACAAGTGCCCACAGGGCGGTGTGCCCTTAATGGACTCTCGGGAGTCTGATTTCTGGATCTACTTCGGTGAAACTTCCTGTCACTGTGGTGAGGATACTCAAGGTAGAATATCTTATTTGTATTCTGAAGTGCGTGCTCCCTGGATCAGTTTCTTCGTCTGCTGCCACCATAATCCCTAAGACCAATAGGGCGAAGTACCCTCTTCGGTCAATCAATCAGGAAAATGGTTGTTGGATCTTCATCTACTCTGCTTCGACCATAATCCCGAAGACCAATAGGGCGAAGTACCCTTTTCAGTCAATCAATCAGGAAAATGGCTGTTGGGTCTTCATCTACTCTGCTTCGACCATAATCCCGAAGACCAATAGGGCGAAGTACCCTTCTCAGTCAATCAATCAGGAAAATGGCTGTTGGGTCTTCATCTACTCTGCTTCGACCATAATCCCGAAGACCAATAGGGCGAAGTACCCTTCTCAGTCAATCAATAAGGAAAATAGCTGTTGGGTCTTCATCTACTCTGCTTCGACCATAATCCCAAAGACCAATAGGGCGAAGTACCCTTCTCAGTCAATCAATCAGGAAAATGGCTGTTGGGTCTTCATCTACTCTGCTTCGATCCCGAGGACAGCCTCGAGACATGTCTTTAAAGTGTAGACTTCTTTCTAACTTGATCGGTCTGTCAGTCTGACCACTTCGGTATAGGATTCTAAGCAGTATGCCTTCTACCATTTTCCGACTATGGTCAAGTCTTCTCTCGGTAGCAAAAATCAGTCTTCTTCTAGCATCACCCTGGGCTCTCAAACGAGAACTCTCAGAAACCTGCTTGGAAGCAATACCAGCATGAGCACTCTTTGAAGGACCCAATCAATCCTTGACAGATACTCATTGTGTAGACGAAGTCATAGCCATCAGGTATCCTTTAGAGGTAACTGTTCTACTCTTCTTCACCATAGATTCCGACGTAGAGCAGCGATAATTTGTGATTGATAACTTCAAGAACACTAGAACACAACCCTCCTTCTAGCGCCAATGTTAACGCCAGGATCTTTCTCCACGTCCCAATCACAAAAGACGTCCTGATCCTGCACAATAAACACAGTCAACACCAAAAGCTTGACGGCTTAGACCGTCGGGGGATAGCTCCGGCGTGAGAGTCAGTACAGGCAATCACAAGGTTAACAATGGAGGAATAAATATCTAGTGACTTGAGAGCAATAATTAATTGGTTACCTTTCACCATGTGTCATCCTTGCTTTATATCTCCAAAGTCCGGTTTGTCCTGTATGCAACTGTCTTTTCGGGCCCACAGTTTTTAGCCGACTAAACCCTGTCCAATCCTCATTAAATGCAATGCAGAGATGACAGTCAAAGTCCTATCCTCAATCTACACCGGTCAAAGCCCAAGTGGAACCATACTCATCTAGTAATTCGACCCACTGTCACAACCCAATATCTCATAGGCCCTAAAATAAAGATAATATTCACCGAATGGGCCGGCCCAATGAACCGGCCTAATACTTTCAAGACCCACCTCAACATGTCTAAAGTATTATGGCCCAACAAATTTAATTATTATTCAAAAACTTATTCTCTCTGATTTTGAGATTGAAGGCAACTAGAGAGAGGACTCTGACTGAAACAATTGAATTCATTCGCCGGCTCGAAGAAGAGAGAGTAAGGTTGGAGCTCCTGAAGAAATCGCCGGAATCAATGGCGGTAAAACCCATACTGTCTACTTTAAATGTTTTAGTATATCACAAAATTAGAAAGAAAAACAATTTTTTTTAAACATATCAGAAGAGAAAATCAAATCATACGAAACAACTGTATCTTTTGCCAAAATCGATCAGATCTACTCTTTTAAATCCATCATCAACAACCAAATTCTTCAAGCCACCCATTCTTTCACATACATAACACAATCGGAGAAGATAAATCCAACAAGAGTCAGATGGAAACCCGGCAACAATGGCAAGATCGGAATCTTCTTCTCTTTTTCTATCCCTTTCACAGTTCCACTAATTTTTTGTTTTGTCTCTTACAATGACTGTTGAAAAAAAGTACCCGGTGAAGAGGATGATGGTTGTACAGATCTGGAGGTTGAAGAAGATGAAGAGTTCGTCGTGCTTCTTGACTTCCGGATCTGTGGTTGAAGGAGGAGGTTGTACAGATTGAATTATTTAATTAATTCAATTGATTCCATATAAAAGATGCTCATTGATTTAATCTGTTAATATAAACCGAAACTATTCATTATTTAAATTCTTCCTCACAGTATGTTTCCATTATCTTTATTGGGAGAAATCAATTTGAAATAACATTTGAATATTATATTGTTTCCCTAACAATAATAACAAGATGTAAATTAATTAGAAATAACATTTGAATATTATTATTATTTTTATTTTTATTTTTATTATTATTATTATTGTGATTGTTGTTGTTGTTATTGTTATTATTATTAGTATTAGTATTAGTATTAGTATTAGTATTAGTATTAGTATTAGTATTAATATTATTTAATTTGGGGGAAATTCTATGTTCGGTTATAAAGTATAAACCTTGCGAAAATATAATAGCTAACCCGTGGTGCTTGGGTGATCAAGTAGATTGAAATTTGAGTGGGAGGTCTGGAGATCAAATCTAAGTGGTAACAAATTTTTTAGGTCAAAGTCCAATATTCGCCACGTCATACATGTCAGGTGTAAAATAAAAATTAAAATATCCATGTCATATATTCCACGTGTGCCACGTAGGCGCCACGTGAGCAAGTCAATGCATATCTTGTAACACGGGTTCAAAGTTCAAATTTTTTAATAGAAAATGGCTCAAAATGCGTTGACCAAAAGAAAAGGACTCAATACCCAAAAACACTTAAAGTTTGGGGGTCAACCATGCATTTTACCCCCAAAAAAAGTGTAATTAAGGGTGTAAACGAACCGAGCCGATCCGAGTATTGAGTTGCTCAGATTTGGTTCACAAAATTTATCGAATATAAAATAAGGCTTGATTGAGACTCATTTAGCTACCGAGTCGAGCACGATTTCGAATCGAGCCCGAGCAGTTTGGACTTTTCTAACGAATATGATCCGAGTATCAATAGAAAATTATAATTTGAGGAGGTTCGAGTAATTTATCGAACTTTAAAATGTGCTCATATTTGACTCATTTATATTTCGAGTCGAGCTCGAATCGAACTTTTAGTCGAGCGAGTACGAATCGAGCCCGAACTGTTTGTTCATTTTACAGCCTTAAGTGTAATTAATGGTTTTATGAATTAATTAGAATAAGTATAAGATATTAATATTATATGTATGTGGGCTCTTTAAAAATAAGAGAGAGGGAGAGATAAAAGAGATAATTTTATGTTATTGGGAAACAAATATATACTCCCCCTATTCCAAAATTAGATATACATTTTATTTTTTAGTACGTTTCAAAATTAGAGATACATTTATATTTTTAGACTATAAAGTGACATGATATTTTTAATTTGTCATTACTTTTTCACTATCCTTTTCAATATCACACCACTACAACTAAACTCGTAGCCAATACTTAGGCTATATTTGAGAACATATAATTATTCTTAAAAATTGTGTGCTTTTTTAATTTTATAACAGAGAGAGTTTAAAAAAAGTAATATGAAAATCAAGTAATTAATTGTTCTGGCAAAATGATATAGTGAAAAAAAGAAGAAAAAGATCTTTAAAAAAATCTTTAAAAAGTAATAGAGAGGTTATAGTTATACTATTATTTGTCGAAATTATAGATTGTCATAATTTCATTAATGATGATTAAATTATTGTTTAAGGTAACAAACTAGTAATAATCAAACTATATGATAATAAGATTTAATTACATGTTAGAATTATATATTTAGATATTAGATGCAGCAATCATCAATTCCAAATTAGAATTTTGGTCAACTCTTGAATTTTGACTTTGACCATCGCTTGACAGCCCTGACTTCACTGAAAAACTTGGAAAAAATCCATCGGAATTGGGGGGGCTCCCGGAGGGCTCTTTGATGCTTAAGTTAGAACACTAATACTCTGTTTTTGAGTTTTGGATGGAGAAGAAAAAAATAAAAAATTTAAATTAAAACAGAAAAGAAAAAAATAGAAAACTTAAAGTTTTCCGTTGTGTTGTTTCTGAGTTTTTAATAGAAAAGAAAAGAAAATTTTTAAAAAAAATTCTTAGGTTTTTGAGTTCCAATGAAAAGAAAAGAAAATATCACTTTTATAAATTTACCATTCTATTAATTATAACCATTGAACCATGAATAAAAATATACAAGATAAATTTAATCAAAGAAAAAATTACATAATCAAAAATAAATATCCAAATAATTGTTGGGTGTGAACCAAAGTTTAGAAGGTGAATTACTACAAATGGCAAGAAAAAGGGAAAATAATTTTCAATTATTTGAATACCATTTTCAGCAAACAAAATTCTGCTAAAAAATAAGATAATATGTATATCTAATACTACTAACAAATAAACTTGCAAATTCAAGTTCAAACAACAAACAAAGAATACACACATATATATAAATATTTATGTACGTATAAATAGTGAGAGATTCAAAAGACAGATAATACCAAACCTTGGTGTTGGGACAAGAATCAGAAAAAGGTTTTTGCAGGGGAGCATTCAACAAGAAGAATTGTGAAAGAATTCGAAGAAGAAGAAGTTATTACGGTATAACTGCTGGTGGTGGCAGATAAAAAAGAAGTTGTTCGCGCCAAAAAGTTTTTTCTCTTTACCAGCTTAGGTTTATTAGATAAAAATAAATAGGATATATGAGTTGTAATTTAAAATTTATTATATTGAAAGTTAAGGATAATATGGGAATTATAAAAATATTACTTATTCTAATTTCTTTTCTGTCTAAATCAGGCCAATTTTGGACGAAAAACTATAGCAGGAAAAGTGATCAAGTTTTCTATCAATTTATTTTCTTTTCTGTTTAGTAAAAAACTCAGAAACATAGGAATTAGAAAGAAAACTTAAAATTTTCGTCTATTTCTTTTCTTTTCTGTCCATTTTAAAACTCAGAAACAAAGTGTAATTGTGACGCCCCCAAAACAGGTATACATCACCCATTCTGAGTTGTCAAATATATGGTACAGAAATAACTTCAACTTTATTATTACAACATATAACTGTGAGTTTAAATACAGATATTGCCATCTAGACAATATCCACATACAAATAAATCCTCATCATAATTATTGATACATTATTTTATAAAAATAGTGAGGACTACTAAACAACTCTCTCAAGAACCATCAATTCATACCCCGACTCGTACTCGCTATATTCTCGTCTCCTGAGAAGAAAAATGGAACAAAAAGGAAAAGGGTGAGCTCAACTAGCTCAGTAAAGAATATTATGACTAAGATAATATACAACAAATTATCGTTAGTCTTCAACAGGGAAAAATCTAATAGAATACAATAGACAACAAGTTTTAAATCAATATTCGCAGCGGAAAATATTAATTCATAGAAGAGTTACGTAGATGATGAAATCTACTAATGTCTATGAATTAAACAGTCCATCAACAGTATTTTTATCCCTGTAACATCAATCAATGCACATCTTGAATCATATATTCATCCTTGCACTACAGGCCAAGGATATTCATCTGTTGGTCATGTTCATCTAAACACCTGTTCATCTTTGCACTACGGGCCAAAGATATTCATCAGAAATCATTCATCTTTGCACTACAGGCCAAAGATATTCAATAATAACATCATTTAAGACTGAAGATGATAAAAATATTTTTAAAGAAACGAATCCAGTGAAACAAAATGACAAGGATTAAGGATTAAGGATTCGTACTTTGTTTTATCCATGTTCAAAAATACCTAAAAAATAATCATAGTGGTGTAAAATTCAAGAATGATCAAAACATGGATACAATCAAAGCTAGTATCCACAATTGATATTTTGGACGAAAAGAAAAAAAATTAATTTTTCTGTGAATAGTGTCGTATTCGTGAATAGTGCCGTATACGTGAATAGTACCGTATACGTGAAAAGTAACTCCGGCACAAAAAGTTCTAAATTTGATAAAAACGTTCACCAATATTTCGGCATAATGATATTGAAGAAAATAATATCATTTAAGAAGAAAATAACATCCCTTACCTCAAAATAACCGTACTTCTGACTGAATTTCGGTATAGTGCTGACAGAAACTCGCACCGTATAGCAACACTCAAAGTATACTCACAAGAATACGCTCGATAATATAGAGAGAAAGAGAGAAAACTTTGTTTCTGGTGTGATTTTCAATTCTAACTTAGCCCTCTATTTATAGGAAAATGTTAGAACGTCAAAGGAGACTAAAATAATAAATTAATATTATTTCTAATAATTCCTACGCATGCCATCATTGTTGACAATTCAAACCAGACACCTTTAAACCAAAAATCAGCAGCCCTCATGTTAAAATAAAAGTGGGTCCCACCCATAATTTAATAAAAATTATTTTATTTTCCAAAACTTCAATAATTCGTAGAAAATAGCTTGTTTATTAGAAAAATTTGAAACTCGCGACTTTCCATGGGAAATTCCATTCTCTACAACTTTACAGAAGAAAAGTTTTCCAAATTCCAAATAGAAATTGACCGAAATCCACAAACGGGCGATTTTACAGTCTATACTCAATTTTCGGTCAAAAATTATGTCCACCGACACAAAAAACATGTGTTAAACATTTAATGCCACAAAAATACTCTACCTCCTCATATACTCATATATCCCACATTCATTGTAAAAATATCATCGTTAATATATTATTAAAATAATATATTTAAATGAATTATTTTATCAGAAAAAGATAAAATATTAATTTTCAACAATTGTCACATTAAAAATTTTCTCCATCTATATCCACATAAAATAAATATTTTCTTTATCATAATAATCAATAATTAATTATTAAAAATAATATTACAGAATCACAGTACTGACAACCAGGCCGTTCCCAGGATAGAGGGGGCTTTCCAATAAGGATTTCTCCTTACTGGCGCGCAATTAGGTGACCAAACCTCTCCTTAGACAGAACTTTCTAGACATTGCCAATAATGTTATCTGATAATATTATTCAAATAATATGAATTATTGATCTGATAATAAAAAATATTGTGTAGTGACAATTATTAAAATAATAATAATATAAATATCAACGCAGCAATTATTGAATCAATAAAATAATGAACAGTAATTACTGTAACAATTATTAAGTAGTGCCTTCTTACGTACGAATCAATAATTCAATAATACTGTGCAATACCGCGTGCTACTGTGCAACCACGCGTATTACTGTATTTTAACCACCAGGTAACCCAACAGTGTAAACGGTAACAACTACGCCGTTATTTTTAAACAACTTATATTTGTCGTTTTCTTTCTCCAATCGCTTTTCGTTATGGGGCCCACACATGGATGCGCCGTCGTACGAATATTCCCCGACAGTACGAATATTCCACGACCAAACGAATATTCCCCGACAACACTGAATATTTTATAACCACTTGCTTATTTTGAAATATTTGCGTATTTTACCCATAACTATCCTCATTAATCAAATCAACCCTTACTATTCAAAATAATAATTAAAGGTAATTAAATTTTATTTATTAATTATTTGGGGTCTTACAATCTCCCCTCCTTATGAAATTTCGTCCTCGAAATTGACATACGTACCTGGTGTTTCGAAAAGGTGAGGATACCTCGCTTTCATTTCCGTTTCCAACTCCCAGGTCATTTCCTCTATAGCATGATTCCTCCACAAAACTTTAACTTGTGGTATTACCTTCGTGCGTAGGACATGCTCCTTCCTATCCAAGATCTTGACAGGTACCTCCTCATACGTTAAATCTTCGGCTATCTCGTCCGGTTCTAACTCAATGACGTGGTTCGGGTCTTTCAAATATTTACGAAGCACAGATATATGAAAAACATTATGAACACGAGACATAGTTGGAGGTAACGCGAGTCTATAGGCTACATTACCTACTCGATCAAGAATTTGAAATGGACCAATAAATCGTGGATTAAGCTTTCCTCTCTTCCCAAATCTTGTAACTCCCTTCCATGGGGCAACACGCAACAATTCATGATCCCCAACACTAAATTCTACGTCCTTTCGATGAAGATCCGCATAACTCTTTTGTCGATCTTGTGCCGTTTGTATACGTTGTCGAATCGTTTGGATCTTCTCCGTAGTCATACGTACTAACTCGGGTCCCAACAATGTTGCTTCACCCACCTCGTCCCAACATACTGGAGAGCGACACTTTCGTCCATACAATGCTTCAAATGGGGCCACACCAATGCTTGCCTGATAACTGTTGTTGTAGGAGAATTCCACCAATGGTAAATATTTATCCCAACTGCCCTTGAAGTCTAGGACACAGAGTCTTAATAAATCTTCAAGAGTTTGAATAGTCCTCTCTGATTGTCCGTCCGTTTGAGGATGATATGCCGAACTGAATCGTAACTCCGTACCCATAGCTTTTTGCAAGCTAACCCAAAATCTTGAAGTAAATCTTGGGTCACAATCCGAAAATATGGATACTGGCATGCCATGCAATCTTACAATCTCATTTACGTACATTTGAGCAAGACGTTCAAGGGAATAAGTCTCCCGTATCGGCAAGAAATGAGCAGACTTGGTTAATCTATCAACAATAACCCAAATAGCATTGATGCCTTGAGAAACCGTAGGAAGACCCGTAACGAAATCCATAGTAATGTGTTCCCACTTCCATTTCGGAATCTCAAGTGGTTGCAATGGACCCTTTGGCACTTGATGCTCCGCCTTTACACGTTGACAAGTTAAACACGTTGAAATAAACTTTGCAATCTCTCTCTTCATATTGTTCCACCAAAATGTATGTCGAAGATCACGATACATTTTGGTACTTCCAGGATGAATTGCAAACGGTGTATTGTGTGCCTCCATCATGATCTTGTACTTCAAATTAGAATCGTTAGGAACACAAAGTCTGGAGTGGACTCGAAGTATTCTTTCTTCATCAATTCTCGCTTCTGGAATGGCACCTTCTTGTACTTTCGTCTTCATATGCATCAGCTTCGGATCGGTGGCTTGAGCAACCTTAACTTTTTCTATTAAAGTTGGTTCTATGCGTATACTTGACATCATTGCACTCATTCCTGCATATGATCTTCTACTCAATGCGTCAGCTACCACGTTCGCTTTTCCAGGATGGTATTGAATAGTGTGGTTGTAATCTTTCAACAACTCGAGCCAACGTCGTTGCTGCATGTTGAGTTCTTTTTGAGTGAAGAAATATTTGAGGCTTTTATGATCTGAATATATCTCCACTTTCTCCTCGTATAGATAGTGCCTCCAGATCTTTAGCGCGAAAACAACTGCTGCCAACTCTAGATCATGAGTAGGATAATTCCTCTCATACTCTTTAAGTTGTCGCGAGGCATAGGCTATGACTTTCCCACGTTGCATGAGAACACATTCTAACTGTAACACCCCCCTTTCCAAAATAGAAAGAGAGGTTACTCAAAACACAACAGAACTAAGGAAGATCACAAGGTTCTAAACCACAAAAGAGTAATCTCATTATAATTCAATATCATAAGACAAACCATAATAAATGCCACACTGGCTCAAACTACAGTCTAAATAATTATTACAATTCCAAGTAACTGACTCATCAAGTCTAAACAGAATATTTCTAAATCATTGGAATGAATGGAGCTCTCATCACACTTGCCCTTGATCTCCCTGATTACCCGCCGGAAGAAAAACACAGCATGAGCCAAATGCCCAGTACGGATATAGAATGCAAGAATAATGTAACGGAATAACTAACACAATTAAATGAAATGAAATGAAGCGAACTGAAACGAAACGAATAAAACTAACACAATGAAATGATAGGCTGAATCAAATGGCTGAGTGTTATTTCATACCGAGCTCAGAATATAGTAATATACCTTGCCACATAGGCAAGTCAAATAATGCCACACAGGCAATCAAAATAATGCCACACAGGCAATCACACATCGGACTGCGCAATCCAGATGCGTGCAAAATCGGAAGGTGTGTTTGGCACAAACATCACCAATCCGCAGAACAGAACAGAACAAAAAACTAGGGTCGACCCATACGCCTCCCACAACAAAACACCAAATGGCCAACTCCCAACGGAGCACAAAACGGAGACGCCGTGGACTGATCACACCGCCACGGAAGGTGTCATGCCTCGGTGCCAAGAGGACATGCCTGTGGTACCCCCACAGGTGGTTATAGCTCAGGTATACCCTACGATATATTCTAACAAAATATAATGTCACAACACATGCGACAAAATATCAACACAAAGGGGTTCTAACGTGTACATGTTAAATCAAACGAATCATTAACACAAGTCTTTAAAAATATAATAACATGTACATCACTACGACAATTGAAACAAATATTAAACATGATAACCGAGTTCAAGAGTACAAATATGAGTTCTAAATATTAATGCCCCAAACGAAACTACCACATGGATTTGAAAAGGAACAGACATGCGAAACAATAACTAACTTCTAAACGAAAAAAAAATGAATAAATCAAAATTAAAAGGATTATCGCTGAAGGAGTACGGAATCCGTACCTGAATTAAGCAATGTAATACCCAAAATATATTCCAAAAACTCGTTTAGACTCTCTCCGTTCAATCTAAATAATTTAATAAGTTTTTATTACAATCCAATAATTAATAATATAATACTATTAAATTTATTATCAAAGAAAAAAAAATATTTATAACTGTGACGCCCCCAAAATTAGGTATACATCACCCATCTTGAGTCGTCAGATACATGGTACAGAATTCAAATATAACTTACTAATACCACTGTCGTGTATAATACGACAAAATACAACTGTGAGTTTGAATACAATAATTGTCTACTAGAGATCATACAAACTCAAAAGGAGTCCTCAATACAATTATTGTCACACTATTTAACAGAATAATGAGGGCTACTAATACTATTCTTTGGTCCATCACTCCGTTCCCCGACTCGTCCCAGCTATATTCTCATTTCCTGAAGAGAACAGTGAAAGAAAGGGTGAGCTCAACTAGCCCAGTAAGAAATATTATGACTAAGATAATGCAGAATAAATTATCATTAGCCTTCAACAGTGTTAAACTGATAAAATATAATAACATCAAGTTTAACAGCAGCGGATCAAGAAATCCATTAAAAGAGTCAAGTAGAGAATAGAATCTACTATCTTTTATGATTTAAAAAGTTTTTAATCACTTTTATCGCTGAGACTCAGCTTAATAAATAATCCACATCATCCCTGCACTACGGCCAAGGATACTCATTAGGGTCACGACCACAAATTCCATGCACTACGGGCCAAGGATATTTGTGTATTCATCAATGGTCATGATCATGCCAACAACTATCCATCAATGCACTACGGCAAATGAGACTTTTACCACATCATTTGTAACATTACGGTCATGATTACACCGAATAATTCCTGGTCATAATCATACCAAGTCCATCCATGCTCTACAGGCCACAGATGACTTTCAAAAATATAAATAAGAGGATGATGACAATGATATAAGAATTCAATAAAACAAGTTCAAGAATTATTTTATCCAGGAATTATTAACGTCCAAATTGTCAACACGATACTGTTTTGTGGTGTAAAATTCAAGAATGCTCAGAAGAATATTTCCATGAAAAGATACTGGATGAAGCGCAAATATCAAGGATATTCTACTAATTTCATGGAGTATAGAAGTCAAAACTTTAACCAACTGAGTATAATAAAGAATGGAACAACAAAAGAAATCACCATGCATGCGGTACTTCGCATCGACAGGTTATTCCAACAGAATACTAATAACGGAACCAGGTCAGGTGAAATTCACACTGACAGGATGTTCCAACAGAATTATAAAGAATGGAACCAGGTCCGGCGTAAAACACACAGACAGGATGTTCCAACGGAATAATAATAAAGACGGAACCAGGTCCGGTGTAAAACACACAAACAGGATGTTCCAACGGAATAATAATAAAGACGGAACCAGGTCCGGTGTAAAACACACAGACAGGATGTTCCAACAGAATAATAGAAGAATGTCACCAAGTATAGGGTAGACCACGTATACAGGTTATTCCAACAGAATAATAAGAAATGGAATAACAATAGTTCTCTTCATGAATAAGAAAGAATAACACCCCTTACCGTAACAGAAACTGGATATAGGAAGAGAAAAGTTAAGTAGCAAAAAGCTTTTCTTCTATCTCTCTATAGTTTCTCTCTCTAGAGTTCAGTGAATTCGTAAGAAAATAATGAAGGAATGAGCTTCTATTTATAGGAAAATGGAATGCATAGTAACTAATCCATGAACGGTCCAGATTGATTTACTTTAATCTGACGGTCCATATTTAAAGAAAAATCTTTTAAATAAAATATAATATATTCTATTTATATAAAAAGATTTTTACTATGCAAACACTATGCAACACTATGCAAAACACTATGCAACACTATGCATAATAAAATATAATATATTCTATTTATAAAATAACTTTAATAAAGTATTCTGTTTTATATAAAAAGATGTTTCCGTTTTATTACGTTAATAATACGAATAAAACAAAACGTCATTATCGCTATAATAATTCATATTATTAATCGACAATAATTGAATCAAACTGAGCGACTTCTCACATAAATATCAATAATCAATACCGTGTGCTACTATGCAACAACGCGTATTACTGTACTTTTACTACCCAGTAGTTCAACAGTATCAACGGTAAAACTTCCGCCGTTATTTTTAATAAAATATTTTTGTCGTTTTCTCAATCCGACAATAATTCTGTTGTGGGGTCCACCAATAATTTTGCTGTCGTACGAATATTCCCCGACAAAAAGAATATTCCCCGACCAAACGAATATTATATGACAACTTGCATACTTTGCAAAATTTATAAATATTACCCACAACTATAACATTATATTAAATTCATTCCATAATATTCAAAAATGATAATTATAGAAAATCCATTTTTATTTAAAAGTTGGGTTCTTACAATAACTATGACGACAAAATTAATTAATTTAAATTAATATACATACTTCAATTGATTTACTAATTTTGTTAAAAGTTTCATGAACAAAAGTTATTAACATAATATATATATATATATATATATATATATATATATATATATATATATATATATATATATATATATATAATAAATGAAAAATGAAAACAACACTTGTAGACAATTCTGCATATGATAACGAATTTTTTTTTAAAAAACAAAACCGTACCTTAATATCTATATATACCTGGCAAACCAAAAAAACTGATAGTTATATTAGTACATATATATATATACACCGTACACTATATATATAATTACACCCTCACAATTAGTAAGAATCAGAATCACTGTTATATGAGTGGAAAAGAAAAACCCACACATTATGCTATAGAATTTGGTGACATCACCGAATATGGAATACCCACACACTAATATTAATATTTGACTGCAAGAAGTGACATGCATATACATATATAACTTATCAATTCTTGTTTCTTATTCCATACCAGTAATCTCTTTCCTTTGTTTAGCTGCGGCAATTCTCCCTTTTTTTTTCACTGCAGCGGCGACCTCTTCTTTTTTTTCTGACGAAAAAATGGCTTGGGTATACAATAGGGTTTTAAGTTTTTATTTATTTATTATTATTATTATGAATTCTTTTTAAATTTTAAAATGATTTAAAATTAGCCAAATACCAATTAGACCCAAGTAATTTAAAAGCCCAAATTAATTTCTCTTACATATTTTAGTCCACAAAACTTAAATACAATTTGACCCAACTAAAAACAAAGTCCAATTAATATGTTTTAAAATAGATTAATTTTTATTATTATTTTTCAGGTATTACATCACCTACCCCTTAAAAGGGATTCCGTCCTCGGAATCAAAGAATAGAATGTACCTAATTTTCAAAGAGATGCGGATACTCCGCTCGAATAGACTCCTCCATCTCCCATGTAGCTTCTCGCTCCGAATGATTTCTCCACAAAACCTTAACAAACGGAATAGTCTTCCTTCTCATAATCCGCTCTTGACTGATCCAAAATCGCCTCAGCTTGTTCCTCACAAGTAAGATCCTCCCGAATTTTATCGAACGGATATTGCACCACATGCAACGGATGATAATTGTAATTTCTCAACACCGACACATGGAACACATTGTGCACATGAGCTAGTTGCGGAGGCAAGGCTAACCGATACGCAACCTCACCAACCCTCTCCAGAATCTCAAATGGGCCAATGTAACGCGGACTAAGCTTCCCTTTCAACCCAAATCGTCGAATACCTTTCCAAGGAGAAACTTTTAGAAACACATGCTCCCCGGGCTCAAACTCTAAAGTCCTCTTATGCTTATCGGCATAACACTTCTGTCGTGATCGAGCCACCTTCAATTTCTCCTTAGCCACCGCTACCTTCTCCGTAGTGATTTGAACTAACTCAGGCCCTTCTATGGCCCTTTCGCCAACCTCATCCCAACAAGTTGGTGCCCGACACTTTCTGCCATACAGTGCCTCAAACGGAGCCATTCCAATACTTGCATGCCAGCTGTTGTTGTAAGCAAACTCAACTAGGCTCAAGTAATCATCCCAATTACCCGACCACTCAAGTGCACAAGACCTCAACATGTCCTCCAATGTCTGAATAGTCCACTCGGATTTCCCATCAGTTTGCGGATGAAAAGAAGTACTAAAGTTGAGCCGAGTACCCCAAGCTCGTTGAAACCCTTTCCAGAACCGTGAAGTGAACCGTGGGTCCCGATCTGAAACAATAGACACCGGAGTACCATGAAGTCTAACAATCTCCTGCTGAAAGATATGTGCTAACCTATCCACCGAGTAACCCTCATGGATAGCCAAAAAGTGTGCCAATTTGGTCAACCGGTCCACCACTACCCATATGGCATCATTCTTCCTGAAAGTCTTCGGTAACCCAGTCACAAAATCTATCGTGATATCCTCTCACTTCCACACTAGAATGTTTAACTGTTGCAAAAACCCACAAGCTCGTTGATGTTCTATCTTCACTTGTTGACAAGTGAGGCACTTCCCAACATATTCAGCCACGTCTCGTTTCATCCCATTCCACCAAAAATTCTTCTTCAAATCCCTATACATCTTTGTAGAACCTGGATGAATAGAAAATGGTGAACTATGAGCCTCAGCCAACACAGCCTCTCGAATGACTGGATCTGACGGTACACACAACCGCTCCCCCAACCAAATCACACCATGGTCATCAATATGAAACTCGGACTGCTTGTCTTCCTCTAAATTCTGCGTCAAACTCCATAACTCCCCATCTTCCTTTTGAGCTTCCTTGACTTGCGAGATAAGAGAGGGTTCCACTCTCATACCCGCCAAAAGCCCATCTGAACCTCGTACATACAACTCCAACTCAATCCGCTCCATATCCGAAATAAGCTGAGGTTGTGTAATAAGGGCAGCTACACTCCCTGAACTCTTTCGGCTAAGAGCATCTGCAACCACATTTGCCTTTCCCGGGTGATACTGAATTCTAGCATCATAATCTTTTAGAAGTTCCAACCAACGCCTCTGCCTCATATTGAGCTCCTTCTGAATAAAAATGTATTTAAGACTTTTGTGATCAGTGAAGATATCATAAGTCTCTCCATACAAATAATGCCTCCAAATCTGTAAGGAAAAGATCACCGCTGCCAACTCCAAATCATGTGTGGGGTAGTTCACCTCATAAGGTTTAAGCTGCCTAGAAGCATAAGCAATCACCTTACCGTGTTGCATCAAAACACACCCCAAGCCTTTCTTAGAAGCATCACTATAAATCTGATAGCCTCCTGTCCCCGACGGCTATGCAAGTATAGGAGCTGTCACAAGTCGTTTCTTCAACTCCTCGAAACTCTTCTCCCGCTCTTCATTCCACATAAACTTCACGCCCTTTCTCATCAACTGAGTCAATGGTAAGGCAAGCAAGGAAAATCCTTCCACAAACCGCCTATAATACCCTGCCAAACCCAAGAAACTCCTAATCTCCGTCACTGTAGTAGGTCTTGGCCATTTGGTGATAGCCTCAATCTTCGCAGGATCCACCTTAATGCCTTCAGCAGAAACAACATGGCCCAAAAATGCAACCTGCTCCAACCAAAACTCGCATTTAGAGAATTTAGCATACAACTCCATTTTATGCAAAATTCCTAACACTGTGCGAAGATGTTCCTCATGCTCTTCCTTAGACTTAGAGTAAACCAAAATGTCATCAATAAAGACAATGACAAATTGGTCCAGGTACTCCCTAAACACCCGATTCATTAAATCCATAAACACCGCTGGGGCGTTAGTCACACCGAATGGCATCACCAGAAACTCGTAATGCCCATATCGGGTACGAAAAGCCGTCTTAGGGATATCCTCATCCCTCACCCTCAACTGATGATATCCCGACCTCAAGTCTATCTTCGAAAAATACTTTGCCCCCTGAAGTTGGTCAAACAAGTCATCAATCCTCGGCAATGGATACCGATTCTTGATGGTGATCTTGTTCAACTCCCTGTAGTCTATACACAGCCTCATAGACCCATCATTCTTCTTCACAAACAAGACTGGAGCACCCCACGGCGAAACACTAGGCCGAATCACACCACGATCCAACAGTTCCTGCAACTGCTCCTTCAACTCCTGCAACTCCAATGGTGCCATCCGATATGGCGCCTTAGAAATAGGCTCCGCACCAGGAACAAGCTCAATAGCAAACTCTACTTCCCGTTGTGGTGGCAACCTTGACAATTCCTCAGGAAACACATCGGAAAAGTCACGGACAATTGGAACATTCTCAATACGAGACTCACCCTTAGAGGTATCCTTCACAAATGCTAAATACCCCTCACAACCCTTTGCTACCAACTTTCTAGCCTTCAAAGCTGAAATCAACTTCAACACCCTACTCGGCTGAGAACCCTGAAACACGAATTCTGGAGATTTCACATCTCCGAATATAACCTTCTTCGCCTGACAATCGATAGTGGCTTGGTGTTTATCCAACCAGTCCATCCCAAGAATGACATCAAAATCGTGCATACACATCGGAAAGAGATTAACGCTACGGATCTTATCCCCAAAACTGATCGGACACCCACGATACAAATCAGAAATAACAACAGAAGTCCCCATCGGGGTAGCAATAGACATAACAGAATTCAAAGACTGAGATGGCACACCCAGGTGCCGAACAAAAGACTGAGCAACAACGGAATGAGTAGAACCCGTATCAAATAGTATAGACGCCTCACGATTACCAACTAAAAGAGTACCAGAAACAGTACCTGGTGCACCTGCCGCCTGGTTATATGTCAAAGCAAACACTCGACCACCCTGACGCTGACCTCCATTGCCACCATTATCACCACCTCCACTATTTCCGCGTGGACCGATACAATCCCTAGCAATATGACCCATCTGTCCACACAAGAAGCATGCACCGATGAGTCTGTGACACTGCCTCCCTGGATGATTAGCCCCACAAATAGCACAAGGAGCTATCGAAATGAGATTCGGGTTACCCCCACCAGCTGGTCCCGGATAACGACCCTGATTTTGCCCCTGCTGACGATTCTGTCCATACCAAGGTAGTTGCAGCTGACGATTCTGCCCTTGCTGAGACATCTGCTGATAACCCCAGTTTTGATTCTGACCACGCCACTGCCCTTGTTGTCCACCACGATTCCTATTCAATTGACCACCCTGATTTCTTCCACGCTGGACTGAAGTTTGACCCTGCTGGTCATCTCTGTCCCTCTTTCGACTCCCTTCCGGTTTGGAAGTCCGAAAGTCCTGCCGCTCCATCTCAATGTTCTTGGCCGCATTCGTCACCGCCGATACATCCGTAAACTTGGTGTTAATGAGATGTTGGCGATACCTATAATGAATCCGCCACTTGAACTTTTCCGCCTGTTCTGCTGCAGTCCCTGCAGACGTTCCCGCAAAACCTGCCAACCTGGTGAACTTGGTCATGAAATCGGTAATGGACTCATCATCCTTCTGTCGAATGGATAGATACTCTCTAGCATAGGCCTCTTTATCAGCAGCTGGAAAGTACTGCTGATAAAAGACCTCACAAAACTCTGCCCAATGAAGTGTCTCCACGTACCCATCACCCTTGGTTGTCTTCAGTGCTTTCCACCACCTCTGTGCATCCCCTTCCAGCTTGTAGGCAGCAAGTAATACTCTCTGATTATCCGAGCACCCCAACACATCAAATATTTTCTCTAGGTGAGCAATCCAATTCTCTGCATCAATTGGAGTTGGAGCTGAACTAAATGACTGTGGTTTCTGCTTCTGGAACCTCTCCAACCACACATATATTGGAACCACCTGCTGATCAAGGCCATCCACATTTCCTTCCTCTTCGTTTGTTTGTGGACCATTATTTCCCGAGTGCCCCTGCTCAGGAATTTCTGGCGGCGGCTGCTGCATTGCCTGTACAACCTATGCCACCAACTGCGGTAAAGCCTGATTAACCGCCTGATTCACCAAGTTAGCCAGTTGAGCATTTATCTGATCATTAGGTTGCTCATTGGGCTGAACATTACCCCTTCCCCTATTGTTACCTCTCCTCCCAGCAACTCTGGCGGATCGACGAGCCATCTAAGAAAGAGATCAATGAATATAAACAGAACAGATTAAAACAAATTCGAATATAGCTGAACAAAAAAAATCAAACTGAACAAAAACCTAACCCAGAAGTCTACCCATAACTCACAGGTCAAACCTAAATAGGTTTTCTACAAGAAAGAACCTGAGCTCTGATACCAACTCTGTAACACCCCCTTTCCAAAATAGAAAGAGAGGTTACTCAAAACACAACAGAACTAAGGAAGATCACAAGGTTCTAAACCACAAAAGAGTAATATCATAATAATTCAATATCATAAGACAAACCATAATAAATGCCACACTGGCTCAAACTACAGTCTAAATAATTATTACAATTCCAAGTAACTGACTCATCAAGTCTAAACAGAATATTTCTAAATCATTGGAATGAATGGAGCTCTCATCACACTTGCCCTTGATCCCCCTGATTACCTGCCGGAAGAAAAACACAGCATGAGCCAAATGCCCAGTACGGATATAGAATGCAAGAATAATGTAACGGAATAACTAACACAATTAAATGAAATGAAATGAAGCGAACTGAAACGAAACGAATTAAACTAACACAATGAAATGATAGGCTGAATCAAATGGCTGGGTGTTATTTCATACCGAGCTCAGAATATAGTAATATACCTTGCCACACAGGCAAGTCAAATAATGCCACACAGGCAATCAAAATAATGCCACACAGGCAATCACACATCGGACTGCGCAATCCAGATGCGTGCAAAATCGGAAGGTGTGTTTGGCACAAACATCACCAATCCGCAGAACAGAATAGAACAGAAAACTAGGGTCGACCCATACGCCTCCCACAACAAAACACCAAATGGCCAACTCCCAACGGAGCACAAAACGGAGACGCCGTGGACTGATCACACCGCCACGGAAGGTGTCATGCCTCGGTGCCAAGAGGACATGCCTGTGGTACCCCCACAGGTGGTTATAGCTCAGGTATACCCTACGATTTATTCTAACAAAATATAATGTCACAACACATGCGACAAAATATCAACACAAAGGGGTTCTAACGTGTACATGTTAAATCAAACGAATCATTAACACAAGTCTCTAAAAATATAATAACATGTATATCACTATGACAATTGAAACAAATATTAAACATGATAACAGAGTTCAAGAGTACAAATATGAGTTCTAAATATTAATGCCCCAAACGAAACTACCACATGGATTTGAAAAGGAACAGACATGCGAAACAATAACTAACTTCTAAACGAAAACAAAATGAATAAATCAAAATTAAAAGGATTATCGCTGAAGGAGTACGGAATCCGTACTTGGATTAAGCAATGTAATACCCAAAATATATTCCAAAAACTCGTTTAGACTCTCTCCGTTCAATCTAAATAATTTAATAAGTATTTATTACAATCCAATCATTAATAATATAATACTATTAAATTTATTATCAAAGAAAAAAAATATTTATAACTATGACGACAAAATTAATTAATTCAAATTAATATACATACTTCAATTGATTTACTAATTTTGTTAAAAGTTTCATGAACAAAAGTTATTAACATAATATATATATATATATATATATATATATATATATATATAATAAATGAAAAATGAAAACAACACTTGCAGACAATTCTGCATATGATAACGAATTTTTTTTTTAAAAACAAAACCGTACCTTAATATCTATATATACATGGCAAACCAAAAAAACTGATAGTTATATTAGTACATATATATATACACCGTACACTATATATATAATTACACCCTCACAATTAGTAGGAATCAGAATCACTGTTATATGAGTGGAAAAGAAAAACCCACACATTATGCTATAGAATTTGGTGACATCACCGAATATGGAATACCCACACACTAATATTAATATTTGACTGCAAGAAGTGACATGCATATACATATATAACTTATCAATTCTTGTTTCTTATTCCATACCAGTAATCTCTTTCCTTTGTTTAGCTGCGGCAATTCTCCCTTTTTTTTCACTGCAGTGGCGACCTCTTCTTTTTTTTCTGACGAAAAAATGGCTTGGGTATACAATAGGGTTTTAAGTTTTTATTTATTTATTATTATTATTATGAATTCTTTTTAAATTTTAAAATGATTTAAAATTAGCCAAATACCAATTAGACCCAAGTAATTTAAAAGCCCAAATTAATGTCTCTTACATATTTTAGTCCACAAAACTTAAATACAATTTGACCCAACTAAAAATAAAGTCCAATTAATATGTTTTAAAATAGATTAATTTTTATTATTATTTTTCAGGTATTACATCACCTACCCCTTAAAAGGGATTCCGTCCTCGGAATCAAAAAAAAGAATGTACCTAATTTTCAAAGAGATGCGAATACTCCGCTCGAATAGACTCCTCCATCTCCCATGTAGCTTCTCGCTCCGAATGATTTCTCCACAAAACCTTAACAAACGGAATAGTCTTCCTTCTCATAATCCGCTCTTGACGATCCAAAATCGTCTCAGCTTGTTCCTCACAAGTAAGATCCTCCCGAATTTTATCGAACGGATATTGCACCAATGCAACGGATGATAATTGTAATTTCTCAACACCGACACATGGAACACATTGTGCACATGAGCTAGTTGCGGAGGCAAGGCTAACCGATACGCAACCTCACCAACCCTCTCCAGAATCTCAAATGGGCCAATGTAACGCGGACTAAGCTTCCCTTTCAACCCAAATCGTCGAATACCTTTCCAAGGAGAAACTTTTAGAAACACATGCACCCCTGGCTCAAACTCTAAAGTCCTCCTATGCTTATCGGCATAACACTTCTGTCGTGATCGAGCCACCTTCAATTTCTCCTTAGCCACCGCTACCTTCTCCGTAGTGATTTGAACTAACTCAGGCCCTTCTATGGCCCTTTCGCCAACCTCATCCCAACAAGTTGGTGCCCGACACTTTCTGCCATACAGTGCCTGGATAACTCTGCAAACTTTGCCTCGTACTGAGATACCGTCATGTTATTTTGTTCTAATCTGACGAACTCCACTTCCTTCATATGACGAATACTTTCAGGAAAGTATTTTTCATTAAATAGTTTCTGAAACGTCTCCCAAGACATGCTGAGTGCGGATGGATGGGTACGTTTCACAGACTCCCACCAGTAGTCTGTCTCGCCACGGAATATAAAGGTGGCGAATGGAACCTTCTGTTCCTCCGTGCATCCCAAGACATCGAATATCTTGGTAATTTACTTGACCCATGTCTCCGCCATGATCGGATCTGGCTTTCCCTTAAATTCTGGTGGTCCCAACTCTTTGAACTGCTTGGCTGTGACAACCCATGAATTGCTATCATTTCCTCCTGTATTTTGAACACGAGTCTCCCTCGTCTGATTTTGCATGAACTGCAAAAAGCTTCTAAACATTGCGTCGTTCATCGTCTGATCAGTGGTGTTGTTTACAGGAGGGACATTGCCAGCCTGTTGCACGTTCTCCTCGTTGGTGAGTACAGGCGTCTCCACGGTCTCATTTCCACTGTTAATATTCTCAGTCGACATTCTCAAATACTGTCATAAAACAAGGGTTAATTAAAGAAATCAATATATCACATAATATCCCTATATACTGACCGACTAACAAATAAGCTTAGGTAAGACACAGTAGCGAAGGATTTACTCGTCTCTCCCCTCCTAGTTCTATTCCCCGATCTCCGCCAGAGATCATATCCCTAAGCTCTGATACCAATTGTGACGCCCCCAAAACAGGTATACATCACCCATTCTGAGTTGTCAAATACATGGTACAGAAATAACTTCAACTTTATTATTACAACATATAATTGTGAGTTTAAATACAGATATTGCCATCTAAACAATATCCACATACAAATAAATCCTCATCATAATTATTGATACATTATTTTACAAAAATGGTGAGGACTACTAAACAACTCTCTCAAGAACCATCAATTCATACCCCGACTCGTACTCGCTATATTCTCGTCTCCTGAGAAGAAAAATGGAACAAAAAGGAAAAGGGTGAGCTCAACTAGCTCAGTAAAGAATATTATGACTAAGATAATATACAACAAATTATCGTTAGTCTTCAACAGGGAAAAATCTAATAGAATACAATAGACAACAAGTTTTAAATCAATATTCGCAGCGGAAAATATTAATTCATAGAAGAGTTACGTAGAGGATGAAATCTACTAATGTCTATGAATTTAACAGTCCATTAACAGTATTTTTATCCCTGTAACATCAATCAATGCACATCTTAAATCATATATTCATCCTTGCACTACAGGCCAAGGATATTCATCTGTTGGTCATGTTCATCTAAACACCTGTTCATCTTTGCACTACGGGCCAAAGATATTCATCAGAAATCATTCATCTTTGCACTACAGGCCAAAGATATTCAATAATAACATCATTTAAGACTGAAGATGATAAAAATATTTTTAAAGAAGCGAATCCAGTGAAACAAAATGACAAGGATTAAGGATTAAGGATTCGTACTTTGTTTTATCCATGTCCAAAAATACCTCAAAAATAATCATAGTGGTGTAAAATTCAAGAATGATCAAAACATGGATACAATTAAAGCTAGTATCCACAATAGATATTTTGGACAAAAAGAAAAAAATAATTTTTCTGTGAATAGTGCCGTATTCGTGAATAGTGCCGTATACGTGAATAGTACCTTATACGTGAATAGTAACTCCGGCACAAAAAGTTTCAAATTTGATTAAAATGTTTACCAATATTTCGGCATAATGATATTGAAGAAAATAATATCATTTAAGAAGAAAATAACATCCCTTACCTCAAAATAACCGTACTTCTGACTGAATTTCGGTATAGTGCTGACAGAAACTCGCACCGTATAGCAACACTCAAAGTATACTCATAAGAATACGCTCGATAATATAGAGAGAAAGAGAGAAAACTTTGTTTCTGGTGTGATTTTCAATTCTAACTTAGCCCTCTATTTATAGGAAAATGTTAGAACGCCAAAGGAGACTAAAATAATAAATTAATATTATTTATTTTTAAAATTCATACGCATGCTTTAGACCATGACCAGCCACCACCTTGGAAAAAAAAATCCAGCAGCCCATGTGTTTGAAAAAAACAAAAGTGGGTCCCACCCATAATTTAATAAAAATTATTTTATTTTCCAAAACTTCAATAATTCGTAGAAAATAGCTCGTTTATCAAAAAAATTCGGAACTCGCGACTTTCTATGGGAAATTCCATTCTCTACAACTTTGCAGAAGAAAATTTTTCCAAATTCCAAATAGAAATTGACCGAAATCCACAAACGGGCGATTTTACAGTCTATACTCAATTTTCGGTCAAAAATTATGTCCACCGACACACAAAACATGTGTTAAACATTTAATGCCACAAAAATACTCTACCTCCTCATATACTCATATACTCATATATCCCACATTCATTATAAAAATGTCATCGTTAATATATTATTAAAATAATATATTTAAATGAATTATTTTATCAGAAAAAGATAAAATATTAATTTTCAACAATTGTCACATTAAAAATTTTCTCCATCTATATCCACATAAAATAAATATTTTCTTTATCATAATAATCAATAATTAATTATTAAAAATAATATTACAGAATCACAGTACTGACAACCAGGCCGTTCCCAGGATAGAGGGGGCTTTCCAATAAGGATTTCTCCTTATTAGCGCGCAATTAGATGACCAAACCTCTCCTTGACAGAACTTTCTAGACATTGCCAATAATGTTATCTGATAATATTATTCAAATAATATGAATTATTGATCTGATAATGGAAAATACTGTGCAATGACAATTATTGAAACAATAATAATATAAATATCAACGCAGCAATTATTGAATCAGTAAAGTAATGAACAGTAACTCCTGTAGCAATTATTGAGTAGTGCCTTCTTACGTAAGGATCAATAATTCAAAATACTGTGCAATACTGTGTGCTACTGTGCAACAACGCGTATTACTGTATTTTAACCACCGGGTATTCCAACAGTATAAACGGTAACAACTACGCCGTTATTTTTAAACAACTTATATTTGTCGTTTTCTTCCTCCAATCGCTTTCCGTTATGGGGCCCACACATTGCTGCGTCGTCGTACGAATATTCCCCGACAGTACGAATATTTCACGACCAAACGAATATTCCCCGACAACAATTTTATAACCACTTGCTTATTTTGAAATATTTGCGTATTTTACCCATAACTATCCACATTAATCAAATCAACCCTTACTATTCAAAATAATAATTAAAGGAAATTAAATTTCATTTATTAATTATTTGGGGTCTTACATACAAACTGTGAGTTTAAATACAGATATTGCCATCTAGACAATATCCACATACAAATAAATTCCCATCATAATTATTGATACATTATTTTACAAAAATAGTGAGGACTACTAAACAACTCTCTCTAGAACCATTATTACATCCCCCGACTCGTACTCGCTACATTCTCGTCTCCTGAGAAGAAAAATAGA
This sequence comes from Panax japonicus, assembly GCA_020205505.1. Classification (NCBI taxonomy): domain Eukaryota; kingdom Viridiplantae; phylum Streptophyta; class Magnoliopsida; order Apiales; family Araliaceae; genus Panax; species Panax japonicus. The sequence goes on along the minus strand of CM035102.1, from coordinate 58,425,692 downwards.
ATAATAAGAAAAAGGGTGAGCTCAACTAGCCCAGTAAAGAATATTATGACTAAGATAATGTACAACAAATTATCGTTAGTCTCCAACAGGGAAAAATCTAATAGAATACAATAGACAACCAGTTTTAAATCAATCTCCGCAGCGGAAATAATAATTCATTAGAAGAGTTAAGTAGAGAATGCAAACTACTATCTTCTATATATGAATTTAAAAGTTTATCGTCGATATTTTATCCATGTAACATCAATCAATATATATCTGGAATCAAATATTCATCTTTGCACTACAGGCCAAAGATATTCATTAGTTGGTCATGTTCATCTAAACACCTGTTCATCTTTGCACTACGGGTCAAAGATATTAATCAGTCGGTCATGTTCATCTCAACACATGTTCATCTTTGCACTACGGGTCAAAGATATTCATCAAAAAATCATTCATCTTTGCACTACAGGCCAAAGATATTCAGTAATATTATCATTTAGGACTGAGGATGATGAAAAATATTTTAAAGGAAACGAATCCAGTGAAACAAAAGAACAATTATTAAGGATTCGTATTTTAAACAATCCAAGTTCAAAAATACTTCATAAGTAATCAGAGTAGAGTAAAATTCAAGAATGATCAAAACATAGATCCAATCAAAGCTAGTATCCAGAATAGATATTTTGGACAAAAAGAAGAAATTTCATTTTTCGGTGAATAGTGCCGTATTTGTGAATAGTGCAGTATACGTGAATAGTAACTCCGACACCAAAAGATAGAAATTTCACAAAAAACATCTTCACGCTTCGTGAATAGTACTCATGAATAGTAACTCGTGAATAGTAACTCATGAATAGTAACCCCGACATAAAAAAGTTCTAAATTTGATAAAAAGTTCCAACCAATATTTCAGCATAATGATATTGAAGAAATAATATCATTTGAGAAGAAAATAACATCCCTTACCTCGAAAGACAGTACTTCTAGTTGAAACACCGGATATAGGCTATGATTTGAACTTGCACCGTATAACAATACTCAAAGTATACACAAAATACTCACAAGAATACGCTCGATAATATAGAGAGAAAAAACTTCAGTTTCTGGTGTGATTTTCAGTTCTAACCTAAGCACCCTATTTATAGGAAATTGCTTAGAACACCAAAGCAGAAAATTTAATATAATATTAATATATTTAATAAATTCTCTACGCCCATCTAGACAATCTGATCTCAGCCATCAACACATGCTAAATGAGGGAACCAAATGAAAAAAAAACGTTTTTGTAAATAAAAATATTTTAAACTTCCAAAAATCAATTATTTTGGAGCTTCGGAACTTCAATAATTCATAATAAATAGCCCTTTTTGCCAGAAAATTCGAATCTTGTGAGTTTTTATAGGAAATTCCATTATCTACAACTTTGCAGAAGGAAGTTTTTCCAAATTCCAAACAGAAATTGACCGAAATCCACAAACGGACGATTTTACAAGCTATAATCAAATTTTCAGTCAAGAAATATGTCTACCGACACACAAAATCTGTTTTTAATATTTATTGCAACAAAAATACTCTTTCTCCTCATAAACTCATATATCCCACATTCATTGTAAAAAATATCATCATTATTATATTATTAAAAATATAATAATATATTTAAATGAATTATTTTATCAGAAAAAGATAAAATATTAATTTTCAACGATTGTCACATTAAAAATTTTCTCCATTTATATCCACATAAAATCAGTATTGTTCTTATCATATAAATCAATAATTAATTATTCATAAATAATATTACAGAATCACAATACTGACAACCAGACCGTTCCCAGGATAGAGGGGGCTTTTCAATAAAGATTTCTCCTTACTGGCGCGCAATTAGGTGACCAAACCTCTCCTTAGACAGAACTTTCTAGACATTGCCAATAATGTTATCTAATAATATTATTCAGATAATATGAATTATTGCTTCGATAATAAAAAATATTGTGTAGTGACAATTATTGAAACAACAGTAATATAAAATATCAATGCAGCAATTATTGAATCAATAACATAAAATACTGAACAGTAATTACTGTAACAATTATTGAGTAGTGACTTCTTACGTAAGAATCAATAATTGGTGCAATACCGTGTGCTACTGTGCAATAACGCGTATTACTGTGTTTTAACCACCGAGTATTCCAACAGTATTAACGGTAACAACTACGCCTTTTTTTATAAACAACTTATACTTGTCGTTTTCTTCATCCAATCACTTTCCGTTATGGGGCCCACAAAAGACAATCTGACAATCTAGACAATCTGATCTCAGCCATCAACACATGCTAAATGAGGGAACCAAATGAAAAAAAAATGTTTTTGTAAATAAAAATATTTTAAACTTCCAAAAATCAATTATTTTGGAGCTTCGGAACTTCAATAATTCATAATAAATAGCCCTTTTTGCCAGAAAATTCGAACCTTGCGAGTTTTTATAGGAAATTCCATTATCTACAACTTTGCAGAAGGAAGTTTTTCCAAATTCAAAACAGAAATTGACCGAAATCCACAAACGGACGATTTTACAAGCTATAATCAAATTTTCAGTCAAGAAATATGTCGCCGTCATACGAATATTCCCCGACAGCAAGAATATTCCACGACCAAATGAATATTCCCCGACAATAATGAATATTTTATAACCACCTGCTTATTTAAAATATTTGCGCATTTTACCCATAACTAACCACATTAATCAAATTCACCCTTACTATTTCAAAAAAATAAATAAAGGAAATTCCTTTTTATTTAAAAATTTTCGGGGTCTTACAGTGCGTATTACGCCTGACCTGGTTCCGTTATTTATTATTCTATTGGGATAACCTGTCTATGCGAAGTACCGCATGCCTGGTGATTTCTTTTGTTATTCCATTCTTTATTATACTCAGTTGGTTAAAGTTTTGAATTCTATACTCGTCATGAAATATTATTTTATTTCGTATTTTATGTTACGAGGTACTATTCCCGGATTACTATTCACCCAAATTACTATTCACCCGAATATTATTCATGAGGTACTATTTTTGAAGTACTATTCACGGGATACTATTCACGATGAAAAATTAATTCTTTTCTGTCCAAATTATTTTTGTTGCATGAATATTATTCTTGAATTTTACTCTACAAAGAACTATCATGTTGACAATTTGGACGTTATTAGTTCTTGGATAATTTAATTCTTGAACTTATTTTATTGAATTCTTATATCATTGTCATCACCCTCATGTTTATATTTTGTTGAAAGTTATCTGTGGCCTGTAGTGCATAGATGGACTTGAATTGATTATGACCAGGGATTATTCGATATAATCATGATCGTAATGTTACAAATGATGTGAAAAAAAATCCTCATTGGCCCATAGTGCATTGATGGACAGTTTTTGGTATGATTATGGCTATGGATTCTCTTCGGCCAATGGAACAAAGATGAATTATTTTATGGCATGATCAGGACCGCTGATGAAAATACGATTATCTTTGGCCCGTAGTGCATGGATAATTTGTGGTCGTGATACTAAATAATATCCTTGGCCTGTAGTGCAGGGATGATTTGATGATGTGGATTATTTATAAAGCTGAGTTTCAGCGATAAAAGTGATGAAAAACTTTTTAAATCATAAAAGATAGTAGATTTTAATCTCTACTTGACTCTTTTAATGGATTGTTTGTTCCGCTCCAGTTAAACTTCATGTCTATTGTATTTTATCAGTTTAACATTGTTGAAGACTAATGATAATTTATTCTGCATTATTTTAGTCATAATATTTCTTATTGGGCTAGTTGAGCTCACCCTTTCCTTCACTGTTATCTTTAGGAAATGAGAATATAGCTGGTAGTGACAATAAATGTAATGAGGACTCCATTGAGAGTGGATATTGTCTAGAAGGCAATATTCTTTTTTAAACTCTCAGCTTATGTTTTGTCGTATGTTACACGACAGTTGTATAATTAAGTTTTATTTGTATTCTGTACCATGTATTTGGCGACTCAAGATGGGTGATGTATACCTATTTTGGGGGCGTCACATATTTATATTGTCTTCATGTGTTGATCTATTCGGGTATTGGGTTCCCACGACCTCTTTGTTGTGATTCACCTTGTCCGGCTATGGTCTTCAGCAGAATCGGGGGTTTCTTGCCGGAATTTTTGTTGATCTAGGCGATATCCCCTGTATTTTTCGATGATCCTTTCGCCGACAACTATGGTGATTGATCTGGGATGGCAGGGGTGGATGCTTGTTTGGGTCTGATTATTGGAGACTAAGGATTTCAAATTTTGGGAATGAAGACGGAGACGGTTCTTCGATGAAGGTTTGGGTATCGTGGATGATGAGTGTTGTGATGTTATGATTATTTTAATTTTAATTGTCTAATTTGTTTACTGAATTTATTTTATAGTAATTTGTTAATGGTGTATTTTATTTTAACTTAACTTGCAAATTATGTTAATTTTGAGTTATTAAGTTAATTGTGTAATTATTTTTAATTTATGTATTTTCTTGTATTTTGTTTAATTTATGTTAATTGTAAAATTTTTAGTTTGATTCAGATTGGGTTTTTTTTTCTTTTGATTAATTAATTAATTTTGTTTAGTTGGACTAAATGGGTGAGAAATTGATTTGGTTTGATTTTATTAAATTATTATTATGTTTTATTACAATTTTGTCCTTTTAAAGCATTAAAATCATAAAAATAAATTAAATAAATATTTTTGAAAGAACATCGACACTAAATATCCAATGTGTCCTAACCACGTCACCAATTTGTGATATGTCGATACTAATTGAATCAAAGTAAAAAAAATTAATAGTTTAATCATCTGATTGAAAAAATTAGAACGCCGATCACCGAAATAGAAAATGGTCAATAGTTTAAGGTAGTAATTTATATTTAAGCCAAAAATTAATAATGATTTTATATTCTCATTTTTAGGTATAAAAAATTAATGGAATAAATGTTAAAATATGACTCAGTATTACACATAAGCATTTTTAGCCTAAATATCGCTGCCATGTCATCAATTTCGATTGTGGTACTATCAATTAGATATAATCAGAAAAAATTAAAAATTTAATCCTCTAATTAAAAAAAAATAAGAAGACAATCCCCAAAGTGTAAAAAAAATTAAGAGCTTAATCCCAAATTAAAAAAATTGTGAAGACAATCCCCAAAGTGATTTTTTTAAAAAAATTCAGGTTATCAGTCCATATTTAGGCCTTATTCTAATTAATTCATAAAACCATTAATAATATATTCTCAAATATAGTCTAAGTACTAGATACAAACTCGTGCGTTGCGGCAGGGATTATTCATTTTGTTAATAATAAATTTACTTGTGCAATTAGTAAATTAAAATATAATTAAAAAATGGTAGATTATTGCGCGATGATCAAATTTTGATAGCATATGTTACATAGAGTTTGGTAAAAGTTTTGTGCGCAAATACATATCCAAGTATATAATTAATCTAATAACTAAATCCCAAGACATTATATAACAGTTGTGTGTGTGTGTATATATATATATATATTAATTTCGTGATAAAAATATTTATAATGTTACCAATAGAGTTAAAAATGGATACCTCTTTCATTCTAAAGTACTAACAAACATTTAGAAAGTGTAATACACAATGTCATCGAGTTGTTATATTGATATGATTGCTAGTGACATATTTGAAGTCTGTTACACAATACACAAACTTCATCAAGCCTCAAATATCTAACATAGATACTTGATGCATTTTGAAGAGTCCATGTCTCATATACACTTACTTGCACCAGAATTCTAACATCCAAACGAAAAGGGAAACAACGGAAGAATGTCGTAGTTTCGGTCCTCATACCTGAAAGGAAATCACATGTTACATGCGAAAACTAAAAGAACGAGCATTAATAATTATGTTGGATCCTCATGTCAAACAAACACCATGCATGTCCAAAAACATAGCAGTATAGCACTGTATCATACATAACACAATGTTATAGTTAGAGAACGAATACATTACCTCATTAGTTTTTATCTATTTTTGGTAATTGTATAGGCATTCACAGTATTGTCATAATGCCAAAGAAAACTATTAATGATGATGAAAATGATTTACCGAATGCTAGTACTTAACAAATCATGTAAAGCCACAATCCAGATAATATAATGCAATAGATGAAGAAGCCATAAATATAAACACCGTTTAGATTGAAAAAATAGTGATTTGGGGGATTATAAAATCAACATAGTAAGTTATGATTGATATTATTTGTTATTTTAATTTTGTTTTAAATGTTTTAAACTGTATAATATTATGTTGTAATATAATTATAAATGGTATAATATTATGTTGTAATATAATTAAATTAGTAATGATAATATCCGCACAGTTTAGATAAGTAGTGATTTTGTTATATACGTCTATTATAATATTATACCATACATGTATGATATAATGTATGATATAATTATGAATGATATAATATTAGAAAAATAATGATTTCAGGATATAATAATTATGTTTTAACATAATTAAATTAGTAACAGTTTAGAAAAGTAGTGGATTTTGGGGATTATAAAATAAACATATTGGTGTGAAATTATATATATGTATGATATAATGTATGGTATAAGATTATAAATGATATATAATACTGTAAAATTCTAAAAAACTGATTTATTGAGTTATCACGGTTAGTAATGTTGGAACTTATATATATGTATGGTATAATATTATAAAATTCAAAAACCGGTGTCATTATGTAGGACAGGTGAAAACCGAAGTAGAGGATGAACACATTAATTATGTAGGATAAATGTTGAAATATGGGAATGACAGATGTCATACAATGGTGTTATGTACTGCAATTTAGTATATTTAATAAATCTTATATGGATGTTTAGTAGCTTTGAAAGAACCACCGTTCTGACTGACAACGAAATTGGTGATTATAAAAACCTTTTGTTCCTTGACTGTTGTTTAAAATTTAGTAAAAAGTGACCTTTTGATACTCGCTTGTATTTTGCCGTCCTATAAAAGTATAATATATATGCATATGGTAAGATGTTGTAATTTGGAGTTGCATATGTGTGTGTGTGTGTATATATATATATATACACACACACACACACCTTTTCATCCAACAATACCATCTCGATGTTGTTTATGTAGTTTGCTTTTTTGAAGCTTGGCATATTTAAGAGTCGAGTTATCCTGACTTTAATCTTCCACGTCTCTTTGATATGATTGATGTCATCAACAAAATCGTATCTAGATTATCAGAACAGTTGACATTACCAAAACTAATTTAGATTTGTAGTGATTTAGGGGATTATAAATTCAAAATATCAATTTCGGATTAAAAAAGTAGTGATTTTAGGAGATAATAATTAAATTAGTAATGATAATATTAGAACATTTAATATTTTCAAAACAATTTAGATTTATAGTCATTTAGGGGATTATAAAATCAAAATATGAATGTGGAATTAAAAAGTAGTTGATAGGTTTCCAAGTTTTTAGTATTTTGATGATAACAATTATTGGTAATATAATCTTCTCCGTAAATTTATAATTTAATCATTTTGATTGTTATATTAATTATTTTAATAGTATTTTCTATATTTGAATTAATTTTTATTGACCTTGATAATTTAAATATCAAGTGTTAAATAAATTAATTCATATAAAAATTTTCAAGGCAATGAGATCCTATTTTCTTTCAAACTCACAAAATAAAATTGGACAAATTTTTTTTATTGCATGCATGTGTTTGTGTATATATATATACAACTGTGTATTTGTGTGTAAAGTATGAAGTGACCATCTTTTTAGGAAAGAGAAATTGAATGTGCTTGATCATTTATTAGTTTGATCAAATATTAGTAAGTTTGAAATTCAAACCAATGCCTTGACCGAAAATTCAAACCCATGCCTTGACCGAATTTGATAAACTCTCTTTAGAAGATGAAATTTTTGATGGGCTGAAACATTTTGGCAATCCGTGTGTTATGGTCTTATCCGAACCATTAAAATTAAATTAAAGCAATCTCATCCATTGATTTCAAAAACAGATTTCAAAATTACCATTTTTCCCTCGACCTCAAAAATCTATAAATAGGGAGTCTTTCATTCATTTAGTTTTTCCAATTCAAGTGAAGAAAAACATACTCTCATTGCCTACATACTCTCTCTAAAGCTTTATATCTCTTTTTATCAAAGTTTTGATTATTTGAGAAGAGAAAATTGGTCCAAGTAATTGAGATAAGTCATTTGATTTAACTTAGTTAAATTATTTCTTACTTGTTTTAAATTTATAGATATACGAATATAAATTGTTATACACAATTTTATATATTTATATTTCATCTATTTATCAAATAAAAAGTTATACTTAGACGCCGAAAGGCTACGAAGATATTACTCTAAGGTGAGGAAATCGAACCGTACGTTTTCTTATATTACTAAGTAACTTTTTATTGATATTATTTATATAAATATTGTAAAACAGATATACACTTGATAGTACAAAACGACACTGAGATATTCCTCCAAAAAAAGTGAATTATTTCTAACTGGATTTGAAAATCTAAGTGATATATTGAAAATATTTATATAAATATCAATTGTGAAATTATAAATTCTGTCATACTTAGACGCCGAAAGGCTGCGGAGATATTCCTCTTAAGTGAGGGAATCGAACCGTACGTTTCCTTATAGTACTAAGTGAATTTATTTATAAATCACATAATAGATAAAATATTATTACATATTATCTGAGTTAAACAAATATATTTGTTATATCAAGTAATGCTTAACTAATTAAATTGTTATACTTGATAATTATCGTTTAAATTGATTTATTCATTTAATCACAAGTATTTGAACACAAATTCATTCATATAATACTTGTTAGAGAATATCTTAAAAACAAGTCCTTTTTAATCCGTAGAAAAACACTCTCTATTATAAAGAATAAATGATTCTTTATAAAGTTGCATTAAAATTATTTATCTGCTTATTCAGAAACAAATTTTTCGTTAAAGCTAAATTTATCTATTTGGTTATCCTAGAAGCATTTTTCACACAAAATATAAAAGTAATTTAAGCTTTTATTGTGACGCCCCCAAATTAAATAGGTATGCATCACCCATTCTGAGTCGCCAAATACATGGTACAGAATTTAAATACAACTTAACTATACAACTGTCGTGTAAAATACAATCAAACTATAAGTAAAGAGTTTTAACACGAATATTGTCTCGTAGACAATATCCAAACTCAAATGAAGTCCTTATTACATTTATTATCACACTATTTTATAAAATAGTGAGGAACTAATACAGCCACCATCTCAGACCGTCACTCCATTCCCCGATTAGTCCCAACTATATTCTCATTTTCTGAAGAGAACAATGAAAGCAAAGGGTGAGCTCAACTAGCCCAGTAAAGAATATTATGACTAAGATAATGCAGAATAAATTATCGTTAGCCTTCAACAATATTAAACTGATAAAATACAACAGATAATAAGTTAACTGCAGCGGAACAAACAATCTATTAGAAGAGTTAAGAAGAGCATGATATCTACTATCTTCTATGATTTAAAAGTTCATCAAAAATATTTTATCACTGTAACTACAGCTCAATAAATAATCCACATCATCGAATTAGCCATGCACTACGGGCCAAGGATATTCGTTAGTATCACACCCATGAATTATCCATACAGTACGTGCCAAGGATATTCATTATTATTACATCCACGAATTATCCATGCACTACGGGCCAAGGATATTTGTTAGTATCACCAGTGGTCATGATCATGCCAACAAATGTCCATCAATGCACTACGAGCCAATGATGACTTTTACCACATCATTTGTACATTACGGGTCATGATTATACCGATACATAATTCCTGATCATAATCATACGAATCAACAGTCCATCTATGTACTACGGGCCAAAAATGACTTTCATTACAATATAAGTATGATGATGATTACAATGATATAAGCATCAATCAAACGAAATCAAGGATAAATATTAAAGATTTTAATTTATCCAGAGTTTAAAAATATCTAAATTGTCAACATGATAACTGCTTTATGGAGTAAAATTCAAGAATAATATTCATGTATCAAAAATAATTTGGATAGAAAATAAATTAATTTTTATCATGAATAGTACCTCAAGTGAATAGTACCCGAGTGAATAGTACCCCGTGAATAATATCGTATGTATGAATAGTACCGTATATATGAATACTGCCGTATGTATGAATAGTACCCATGAATAGTACTCCGACATAAAATCTTAAAATTTAACAAGAATGTCTAGAAAAATATTCTTGTGAAACGATACTAGATGAAGCGCAAATTTCAAGGATATTCTATTAATTTCAAGGAGTATAGAAGCAATACTTATCAAAATGAGTATAAAATTCAAAATCTGAAATGAAATAATATTACTTACATACTATAGAGTATGGAAGAAAATATTATTTCATACGAATATTGAACAAAAATAATATCCCTTACCTTAAAAGGAGAGTACTTCTAACTGGTATAGCGAGGATATTCTTGAAAAAAACTTGTACTATTTTCTACACTCAAAGCTTCCTTAAACTCAAAAGAAATACGTTCAATATTATAGAAGAAGAATTCTCTGATTCTGATGTGATTTTCAATTCTAAACTAAGTATCCTATTTATAGGAGAATGACAGGGCACTATTTGAATTTAGAAAATCACTGGTGAACAGTCGAAGAAAATCACGGGCGTTCGACTGAAAATTTTCTGATTTACTATGCAAACACTATGCAGTACTATACACAATAAAATATAATATATTCTATTTTATATAAAAAAATAAAACTTATAATATATATATATATATATATATATATATATATATATTCTAATTCCCAACTCCTGAAGGAGATGATTTTCATGCTATAAATAAGAGATGTTCCAACATATAATTAAGGTACAAAATCTTGACTCCCATAATAATTCTCTTCGTCTATATTACTGTAAGACCCCAAATAATTAATAAATAAAATTTAATTACCTTTAATTATTATTTTGAATAGTAAGGGTTGATTTGATTAATGAGGATAGTTATGGGTAAAATACGCAAATATTTCAAAATAAGCAAGTGGTTACAAAATATTCATTGTTGTCGGGGAATATTCGTTTGGTCGTGGAATATTCGTACTGTCGGGGAATATTCGTACGACGGCGCAGCCATGTGTGGGCCCCATAACGGAAAGCGATTGGAGGAAGAAAACGACAAATATAAGTTGTTTAAAAATAACGGCGTAGTTGTTACCGTTTACACTGTTGGAATACCCGGTGGTTAAAATACAATAATACGCGTTGTTGCACAGTAGCACACAGTATTGCATAGTATTTTGAATTATTGATCCTTACGTAAGAAGACACTACTCAATAATTGCTACAGGAGTTACTGTTCATTACTTTACTGATTCAATAATTGCTGCGTTGATATTTATATTATTATTGTTTTTATAATTGTCATTGCACAGTATTTTCCATTATCAGATCAATAATTCATATTATTTGAATAATATTATCAGATAATATTATTGGCAATGTCTAGAAAGTTCTGTCAAGGAGAGGTTTGGTCATCTAATTGCGCGCCAGTAAGGAGAAATCCTTATTGGAAAGCCACCTCTATCCTGGGAACGGCCTGGTTGTCAGTACTGTGATTCTGTAATATTATTTTTAATAATTAATTATTGATTATTATGATAAAGAAAATATTTATTTTATGTGGATATAGATGGAGAAAATTTTTAATGTGACAATTGTTAAAAATTAATATTTTATCTTTTTCTGATAAAATAATTCATTTAAATATATTATTTTAATAATATATTAACGATGATATTTTTACAATGAATGTGGGATATATGAGTATATGAGGAGGTAGAGTATTTTTGTGGCATTAAATGTTTAACACGTGTTTTGTGTGTCGGTGGACATAATTTTTGACCGAAAATTGAGTATAGACTGTAAAATCGTCCATTTGTGGATTTCGGTCAATTTCTATTTGGAATTTGGAAAAATTTTCTTCTGCAAAGTTGTAGAGAATGGAATTTCCCATGGAAAGTCGTGAGTTTCGAATTTTTCTGATAAACGAGCTATTTTCTACGAATTATTGAAGTTTTAGAAAATAAAATGATTTTTATTAAATTATGGGTGGGACCCACTTTTATTTTAACATGAGGGCTGCTGATTTTTGGTTCAAAGGTGGCTGGTTTGAATTGTCAACAATGATGGCATGCGTAGGAATTATTAGAAATAATATTAATTTATTATTTTAGTCTCCTTTGGCGTTCTAACATTTTTCTATAAATAGAGGGCTAAGTTAGAATTGAAAATCACACCAGAAACAAAGTTTTCTCTCTTTCTCTCTCTATATTATCGAGCGTATTCTTGCGAGTATACTTTGAGTGTTGCTATACGGTGCGAGTTTCTATCAGCACTATACCGAAATTCAGTCAGAAGTACGGTTATTTTGAGGTAAGGGATGTTATTTTCTTCTTAAATGATATTATTTTCTTCAATATCATTATGCCGAAATATTGGTGAACGTTTTTATCAAATTTGGAACTTTTTGTGCCGGAGTTACTATTCACGTATACGGTACTATTCACGTATACGGCACTATTCACGAATACGGCACTATTCACAGAAAAATTATTTTTTTCTTTTCGTCCAAAATATCTATTGTGGATACTAGCTTTGATTGTATCCATGTTTTGATCATTCTTGAATTTTACACCACTATGATTATTTTTGAGGTATTTTTGGACATGGATAAAACAAAGTACGAATCCTTAATCCTTAATCATTGTCATTTTGTTTCACTGGATTCGCTTCTTTAAAAATATTTTTATCATCTTCAGTCTTAAATGATGTTATTATTGAATATCTTTGGCCTGTAGTGCAAAGATGAATGATTTCTGATGAATATCTTTGGCCTGTAGTGCAAAGATGAACAAGTGTTTAGATGAACATGACCAACAGATGAATATCCTTGGCCTGTAGTGCAAGGATGAATATATGATTCAAGATGTGCATTGATTAATGTTACAGGGATAAAAATACTGTTGATGGACTGTTAAATTCATAGACATTAGTAGATTTCATCCTCTACGTAACTCTTCTATGAATTAATATTTTCCACTGCGAATATTGATTTAAAACTTGTTGTCTATTTTATTCTATTAGATTTTTCCCTGTTGAAGACTAACGATAATTTGTTGTATATTATCTTAGTCATAATATTCTTTACTGGGCTAGTTGAGCTCACCCTTTTTCTTGTTGTTCTATTTTTCTTCTCAGGAGACGAGAATGTAGCGAGTACGAGTCGGGGGATGTAATGATGATTCTAGAGAGAGTTGTTTAGTAGTCCTCACCATTTTTATAAAATTATGTATCAATAATTATGATGGGGATTTATTTGCATGTGGATATTGTCTAGATGATAATGTTTGTATTCAAACTCACAGCTTATGGGTTGTAAAAGTTGTAGTTGTTTCTGTACCATGTATTTGACAACTCAGAATGGGTTGGGTGGAATGGACCTATTTTGGGGTTGTCACAGTTGGTATCAGAGCTTAGGGATATGATCTCTGGCGGAGATCGGGGAATAGAACTAGGAGGGGAGAGACGAGTAAATCCTTCGCTAGTGTGTCCTACCTAAGCTTATTTGTTGGTTGGTCATAATATAGGGGTAATATGTGATTTGTTAAATTGTTTAATTAACCCTTGTTTTATGACAGTATTTGAGAATGTCGACTGAGAATATTAACAGTGGAGTAATGAGACCGTAGAGACGCCTATACTCACCAACGAGGAGAACGTGCAACAGGCTGGCAATGTCCCTCCTGTAACAACACCACTGATCAGACGATGAACGACGGAATGTTTAGAAGCTTTTTTGCAGTTCATGCAAAATCAGACGAGGGAGACTCGTGTACAGAATACAGGAGGAAATGATAACAATTCACGGGTGGTCACAGCCAAGCAGTTCAAAGAGTTGGGACCACCAGAATTCTAGGGAAAGCCAGATCCGATCATGGCGAAGACATGGGTCAAGCAAATTATCAAGATATTCGATGTCTTGGGATGCACGGAGGAACAGAAGGTTCCATTCGCCACCTTTATGTTCCGTGGCGAGGCAGACTACTGGTGGGAGTCTGTGAAGCGTACCCATCCAGCCGCACTCAGCATGTCTTGGGAGACGTTTCAGAAACTATTTAATGACAAATACTTTCCTGAAAGTGTTCGTCATATGAAGGAAGTGGAGTTCATCATATTAGAACAAAATAACATGACGGTATCTCAGTACGAGGCAGAGTTTGCAGAGTTATCCAGGTTTGCACCTCATTTGGTGGAGAATGAGGAACGTATAACGCGGATGTTTCTGAGAGGTTTGAAACCCGGCATACGACAATATCTCATCTCTCATAAATTTTCTCTCTATTCAGATGTTGTTAACAGGGCTCAATTGTTGGAGCGAGATAACGAGTACGGTCAACCGAGGTACCACAATCAGGATCATACTGGAGATAGCAGTCAGCAAAACAATAATAACCAGTGGAGAAAGAAAAAGACGGACAAAAATGGTAACCACTCTGGTGGTAATCATAGCTATGAAAATAGAAGAAGCGAGTCAGGAGGAGATTTTAAAAAGAGGAGATTTAACAACGACCATGTAAAGACGACAGTTCCGGCAGCAACTGGTTCTAAGGGAGGAGAAAGACCACCGGTCATATGCTACAAATGCGGGAAAGAGGGACATATCAGTCCAAACTGCCCACAACAGTTCAACGTATGCTATAATTGTGGAAAGGAAGGAAATATTGCTCGAGATTGTACGGTAGCAAAACCAATTCCAGCGGGGACGGTGATTCAAAAGGCTGTCCCAGAAAAGTCAAAGTCAACGATTCCTGGAAGAGCGTTTGTCGTGACCGGTCAAAATGCGAGGAACCCGAACGAAGTTAGCACGGGTTAGTTAATTATAATTCTTGCAAAGTTTATACCTTACTAGATACCGGTTCTACTCATTCTTTTATCTCTCTTGCTTGCGCTCAACGTTTGAACTTGACTACGGAGAAATTAGACTTTGACCTATCTACGGATACTCCGTTAGGAGAAACTTTTATTACATCCGTTGTTTAGAAATCTTGCTTGATTCAAGTTGGCACCATCACATTACCTGTTGATCTTATCTCTTTAAAGATACTTGCTTTTGATGTGATTTTGCGGATTGATTGGTTAACTACTCATCATACCAAAATTGATTGCTTTCGTAAGGTTGTTAGTTTTCATATTCATAAGAAACCTGTTATTTGAATTCAAGTAACCAAACCATTGAAGTCAAACTCTTTCATATTAAATTAAAAAGCCATTTGTTTATTGAAAAACGAATGTCAAGCTTTCTTATTCATGTTATGGACTTGAACAAAAATACGTCAAATTTGAATGATATTTCTGTTGTTAGTAAATTTCCTGATGTATTTCCTGAAGAATTTCTTGGCTTACTCCCAGAGCGTGATATTAAATTTTGTATCGACTTTGAATCCGGTACAAAACCCATTTATAAAATCTCATATCGAATGGCTCCTATTGAACTTCAGGAGTTAAAAACCCAACTGTAGAAGTTGATACCCTAGCCTTTATCTGGTGACTTTCTTTGTGGAATGCACCGAAGCCAGACTCTTCGTAGGGGACACAATATTCGTGCGATAGTAAACTGATAGGTGTCATTGTAACGTTCTATCCAAGGTTGGGATATGAGTCACAGTTGAGAACAACCTAAGTCGGTAATCGAAATACGTAGCTTTCTAGGCTTAGTTGATTATTATCGGAGATTCGTTGAAGGATATTCTCGAATCGCTATTCCATTAACGCAGCTGACTCGTAGAGATACAAAATTCGAATGGAGCAAGGAATGTGGGAAGAGCTTCGAAGAACTCAAGAGGAGACTCATTTCGGCACATGTTCAGACCATACCGTCTTAGAAAAGCGAACGTGGTAGCTGACGTGTTGAGTAGAAGATCGTATACGAGTATGAGTACAATATTGTCAAAGACTCATTTCATATAATTTATAAATAATAGAGATGGAGATAAAAACTCTAGGTACCCACGTGATGATATACGAGTATAATCGACTTTAATCGATAAAGTTAAAGCAGTTGGATGGGAAGGAGCATGTCCTACGCACGAAGGTCATACCACAAGTTAAAGTTTTGTGGAGGAATTATGCTATAGAGGAAATGACCTTGGAGTTGGAAACAAAAATGAAAGCGAGGTATCTTTACCATTTCAAAACACCAGTTACGTACGTCAATTTCGAGGACGAAATTTCATAAGGAGGGGGGTTGTAAGACCCCGAAAATTTTTAAATAAAAAGGAATTTCCTTTATTTATTTTTTTGAAATAGTAAGGGCGAATTTGATTAATGTGGTTAGTTATGGGTAAAATGCGTAAATATTTTAAATAAGTAGGTGGTTATAAAATATTCATTGTTGTCGGGGAATATTCGTTTGGTCGTGGAATATTCTTGCTGTCGGAGAATATTCATACGACGGCGCAGTCTTTTGTGGGCCCCATAACGGAAAGCGATTGGATGAAGAAAACGACAAGTATAAGTTGTTTATAAAAAAAGGCGTAGTTGTTACCGTTAATACTGTTGGAATACTCGGTGGTTAAAACACAGTAATACGTGTTATTGCACAGTAGCACACGGTATTGCACCAATTATTGATTCTTACGTAAGAAGTCACTACTCAATAATTGTTACAGTAATTACTGTTCAGTATTTTATGTTATTGATTCAATAATTGTTGCATTGATATTTTATATTACTGTTGTTTCAGTAATTGTCACTACACATTATTTTTCATTATCGAAGCAATAATTCATATTATCTGAATAATATTATTAGATAACATTATTGGCAATGTCTAGAAAGTTCTGTCTAAGGAGAGGTTTGGTCACCTAATTGCGCGCCAGTAAGGAGAAATCTTTATTGAAAAGCCCCTCTATCCTGGGAATGGCCTGGTTGTCAGTATTGTGATTCTGTAATATTATTTATGAATAATTAATTATTGATTTATATGATAAGAACAATACTGATTTTATGTGGATATAGATGGAGAAAATTTTTAATGTGACAATTGTTGAAAATTAATATTTTATCTTTTTCTGATAAAATAATTCATTTAAATATATTATTATATTTTTAATAATATAATAATGGTGATATTTTTTACAATGAATGTGGGATATATGAGTTTATGAGGAGAAAGAGTATTTTTGTTGCAATAAATATTAAAAACAGATTTTGTGTGTCGGTAGACATATTTCTTGACTGAAAATTTGATTATAGCTTGTAAAATCGTCCGTTTGTGGATTTCAGTCAATTTCTGTTTGGAATTTGGAAAAACTTCCTTCTGTAAAGTTGTAGATAATGGAATTTCCTATAAAAACTCGCAAGATTCGAATTTTCTGGTAAAAAGGGCTATTTATTATGAATTATTGAAGTTCCGAAGCTCCAAAATAATTGATTTTTAGAAGTTTAAAATTTTTTTATTTACAAAAACGTTTTTTTTCATTTGGTTCCCTCATTTAGCATGTGTTGATGGCTGAGATCAGATTGTCTAGATGGGCGTAGAGAATTTATTAAATATATTAATATTATATTAAATTTTTTGCTTTGGTGTTCTAAGCAATTTCCTATAAATAGGGTGCTTAGGTTAGAACTGAAAATCACACCAGAAACTGAAGTTTTTTCTCTCTATATTATCGAGCGTATTCTTGTGAGTATTTTGTGTATACTTTGAGTATTGTTATACGGTGCAAGTTCAAATCATAGCCTATATCCGGTGTTTCAACTAGAAGTACTGTCTTTCGAGGTAAGAGATGTTATTTTCTTCTCAAATGATATTATTTCTTCAATATCATTATGCTGAAATATTGGTTGGAACTTTTTATCAAATTTAGAACTTTTTTATGTCGGGGTTACTATTCACGAGTTACTATTCACGAGTTACTATTCATGAGTACTATTCACGAAGCGTGAAGATGTTTTTTGTGAAATTTCTATCTTTTGGTGTCGGAGTTACTATTCACGTATACTGCACTATTCACAAATACGGCACTATTCACCGAAAAATGAAATTTCTTCTTTTTGTCCAAAATATCTATTCTGGATACTAGCTTTGATTGGATCTATGTTTTGATCATTCTTGAATTTTACTCCACTCTGATTACTTATGAAGTATTTTTGAACTTGGATTATTTAAAATACGAATCCTTAATAATTGTTCTTTTGTTTCACTGGATTCGTTTCCTTTAAAATATTTTTCATCATCCTCAGTCCTAAATGATAATATTACTGAATATCTTTGGCCTGTAGTGCAAAGATGAATGATTTTTTGATGAATATCTTTGGCCCGTAGTGCAAAGATGAACATGTGTTGAGATGAACATGACCGACTGATTAATATCTTTGACCCGTAGTGCAAAGATGAACAGGTGTTTAGATGAACATGACCAACTGATAAATATCTTTGGCCTGTAGTGCAAAGATGAATATTTGATTCCAGATATATATTGATTGATGTTAATGGATAAAATATCGACGATAAACTTTTAAATTCATATATAGAAGATAGTAGTTTGCATTCTCTACTTAACTCTTCTAATGAATTATTATTTCCGCTGCGGAGATTGATTTAAAACTGGTTGTCTATTGTATTCTATTAGATTTTTCCCTGTTGGAGACTAACGATAATTTGTTGTACATTATCTTAGTCATAATATTCTTTACTGGGCTAGTTGAGCTCACCCTTTTTCTTATTGTTCTATTTTTCTTCTCAGGAGACGAGAATGTAGCGAGTACGAGTCGGGGGATGTAATAATGGTTCTAGAGAGAGTTGTTTAGTAGTCCTCACCATTTTTGTAAAATAATGTATCAATAATTATGATGGAGATTTATTTGTATGTGGATATTGTCTAGATGGCAATATCTGTATTTAAACTCACAGTTTGTATGTTGTAATGTAATAATAAAGTTGTAGTTATTTCTATACCATGTAATTGACGACTCAGAATGGGTTGGATGGAATGGACCTATTTTGGGGGCATCACACGCACCGACAGGATATTTCAATAGAATAATAAAGAACGAAATAACAACAGAAATCACCATGCATGCGGTACTTTTCATAGACAGGTTATTCCAACAGAATAATAAATAATGTAACCAGGCCCGACGTAAAACGCACAAACAGGATATTCCAACAGAATAATAAATATAGAACCAGGTCCGGCGTAAAACGCACAGACAGAATATTTTAACAAAATAATAAAGACAAACCAGGTCCGGTGTAAAACGCAGAGACAGGATATTCCAACAGAATAATAAAGAATGGAATAACAACAAAATTTCACAATATATGCGGTACTTCGCATATACAGGTTATTCCAGCAAAATAATAAATAATGGAATAACAGAAGAATTTAACCAAGTATAGGGTAGCCTGCGTATACAGGTTATTCCAACAGAATAATAAAGAATAGAATAACAGAAGTTCTCTTCATGAATATGAAAAAAAATAGCCCTTACCTCAAAAGAAAACTGGATACTAGAATAGTGAGGTAGCATGCTTCTCTTCTTCTTTTTTCATATAGATTTCTCTCTATAATAATGGCTCTAAAGCTTTAGTGAATTGGTGAGAAATGAAGGAAGAATGAACTTCTATTTATAGAAAAACATAATTTCGATAATTGCTCATTTTGGGGCTCGAAAAATTACAGTACAATACCTACAACTTTTTCTTCATTTTTAATTTAGTCCTGCAAGTATTATCAAACTTGCACCACCTCCCCTAATAGTAAATCATGTGAATCAATAGTAAAATCATGTGACTCAATAGTTCTAAACATGTAAAAATACGAATTACAGTATAGTACCTCCATCTTTAATTTAATCATGCAAGTATTATCAATCTTGCACCAACTCCCCTAATAGTATAAGAATGTGATTCAATAGTACACACATGTGAATAAATAGTTATATAAACACGTGAATAAGTAGCAATTAATTGCTCATTTATCCGATAAATTTCACGATTTATCAATATAACCCCTAGACATCAATTATCATCGGAATAGATGTCGATTTCAACTAACACCAATAATCCCAACACAATGGAACTATCAAATTCATCTTTAATCAACATGAACTTATTCATCATTAATATCATAACTCACAATATTTAACAATCAGGTCGTTCCCAGGAAAGAGGGGCTTTCTAATAAGGATTTCTCCCTATTGGCGCGCAATTAGGTGACCAAACCTCTCCTTGACAGAACTTCTAGAAATTATAAATTTAATAATATGAATAACTTTGTCGTCTCAATTATTGATTTAATAAAATATCATATAATGCAGATGATACTGTGACAATAATCAAATCAATAATATGAGAGATATGATGCAACAATTACTATAGCAATAAATGAGTATAACTGAGTGACTTATCACGTAAGCATCAATAACCAATAATGTGTGCTACTATGCAACCACGCGTATTACTATACTTTTACTACCGAGTAGTTCAATAGTTTTAACGATAAACTTCCGCCCTTATTTTTATAAATATATTTTTGTCGTTTTCTCATTTCGACAATAATTCCGTTGTGGGGTCCATCAATGATTGCGTCGTTGTACGAATATTCCCTAATAAAATGAATATTCCCCGACCAATCAAATATTATATAACAACTTGCATACTTTGCAAAATTTATAAATACTACACACAACTATAATATTATCTCAAATCCACACCATAATATTTAAAAAATATATTTTGAGAAAATTAAATCTTTATTCGTAAAATTTGGGATTTTACAAAACATATCTGGCAGAGAAAAACGAATCAAAAGTAGCCACAAACTACATCAAATCCAACCCAAAATTAGATCACCAGAACATTTGAAAACTGAACTGGGACCAAAACACCAAATAACAATATGGCAACATCCGATTAAGAAATAAAACAAGCAGATTGAACAATGGTAAAATAGATCCGAATCCTAAAACTCAGACCAAGAGAAGAACATCCCAAAAATCAGATTACAAAAATAAACAACAAAGAAAAGGAAATCAGATTTGGAGAAAAGTAAATCTTTAAACCCCAGCCAACCAATTCAATAAGAGCCAGCATACACTAGGTTTTATTAACTTAAAACAAATCAAGATTGAAAACGATTGAAGAAGGATTTCTCTGTGCAGATCACCTTCCCTCGACTGCGCCGAATATTTGGAGGAGGAACAAGAATGAGTTTAATGATATTGGTTAGGATTAGTTATATTTAAAATGATTTGACATATTTACCCTTGATGTTTAGAAGAGATAATTAAAATAATATTTTTTTAATTACACATAAGCATTAGTTTGTCTAGTCAGTGGGCCACGTCAGCAATTTCTGACATGGCAGCTTCAATTGAATGAAATTGAAAAAAATTAATAGTTCAATCATCTATTTGACAAAATTGAAAGGTGAATCGCCGAAGTAGAATATAGCCTATAGTTTAAGGTAGTAAATTATATTTAAGCCTTAATTTTTTAAAGTAATTTTAATACATTAAAAACTCAGCTTAAAAAAATCATCAATAATCAATATAATGAAAGATATTTTAAAATATATAAATGTAATACTGATTAAAATCTTGTTATTTCATAATCATCAATAATCAATATAATAAATTTTTTATACCAAAAAGGATAAAACTGTCATTAAATTTTCTTTAAAAATTAATAATAATTTTATATTTACTCTTTTTGGTACAAAAATGTAATTGAATAAATATTAAAATGAGATTAAATAGTACACATAAGTATTATTTTTAGTTACGTGTCGCTGTCATGTCATTAATTTTCTTACGTGACACTATTAATTAGACGTAATCAAAAAAATTAAATGTTTAATCCTCTGATTGAAAAAATTGAGTAGACAATCCCTAAAGTAAAAAAAATTTTTAAAGTTTAATCCCTTAATTAAAAAATTGAGAAAACAATATCCAAAGTGAAAAAAAAAGAGTTTAGGATATTAATCTGTATTTACGCCTTAGAATAAGTATAACATATTAATATTACATGTATGTGGGCCCTTTAAAAATAAAAGAGAGAGGGAGAGAGATAAAAGAAATAATTTTATATCATTGGGAAACAAATATATACTCACTCTATTCCAAAATTAGATATACATTTTCTTTATTAATACGTTCTAAAATTAGAGATACATTTCTATTTTAAAACTCTAAAGCGACAGTGATGTTCGTGATTTGTCATTATTTTTTTATTATCATTTTTAATATCACACCAACACAACCAAACTCCTAGCCAATACTTCGGCTATATTTGAGAACATATAATTATCCTTAAAAGTCGTCGTTTTACAAATATATTTCTAATTTTAGAACAAATAAATTATAAAAAAATAATATGAAAATCCAAGTAATTAATTGTTCTGACAAAACGATATAGTGAAAAAAAGAACAAAAAAATCTCTAAAAAACCTTTAAAAGTAATAGAGAGATTATAGTTATACTATTATTCGAAATTATAGATTGTCTAACTTGATTAATATTGATTAAATTATTGTTCAAGGTAACAAACTTGTAATAATCAAACTATATGATAATAAGATTTAATTACTTGTTAGAATTATATATTTAGATATTAGATGCATCAATCAGCAGTTTCAATTTAAAATTTTAGTTATCTCATAAATTTTGACTTTGATCATCATTTGACTGTCTTGATTTCGTCGAAAAACCTTCAAAGAGTCCACCGGAGTTTTGGGGGGGGGGGGCTCCAAGAGGACTCTTCGATGCTTAAGTAGAACACTAATATGGACAGAAAGAATTATTATGGGAGCCAAGATTGTGTACCTTAATTATGGTTGAGTATCCCTTATTTATAGCATGAAAATCATCTCATTCGGTAGTTAGAAATTAGAATTCTAATTAGTTTTAGAGACATTTCAGGTTATAATTCTTAGTTGGTTAAAATTTCTGAGAATTTTATTTCTTATTGGATTTAATATACTTCTTGAATACTCAATTAGCGAAATTATTATATTACCCTTCATTAACAAAGTTTTAGAAATGACACGTGACAATTCATCATTAGTGAGTTATTTTTACCCACATCATTTGCTCCATACTCCTTTAATATATTTTTAAAGGAGTAGATAAATAATAATATAGATTTTTTTCGCGTTCATGGCGTTAATTTAAAGCCCCATAACCTTAATTATGGTTTCTACAACCCTAATTCTTGGCACCCATGACACTAATTTCTGGCCTTCATGGCCTTAATATTGGGCCTCCATGCCCTTGATTCTGGGCCTAAGTGACCTTGATTCTGAACCTTCATGACTTTGATTTTGCTCTCTATAACTTTAATTCTTGGCGTCCATGACTCTAATTTTGAGCCTCTATGGTCTTAATCTTGGGTCGCCATGACCTTGATTCAGGGCCTCCATGACTTTAATTTCGAACCTTCGTGACCTTGATTCTAACCTCCGTTGCTTTAATTCTGGCCTCCATGACCTTAATTTTGGGTCTTCACGGCCTTGATTATAGCCTAAATAGCCTTAATTCAAGGCCTTCATGACTTTAATTATTGGTCCATATGGCTTTGATTCTGACCTCCACGACTTTAATTTTGGGTTCTATGGCATTGATTCAGACCTTCATGCCTTTAATTTTGGTCCTCTATGTAAATCTCTCCTTTTATTTTAGGGTCCTTAACCCTAATATACAATAATTAGAAAGTAATTACAAAAATAAAACACACACAAAATAATTACAAAAATAACAAAACAAAATATATTACGTTGTTAAAATCATGTCATTAACTCCTACACGTCAGTTGTCGAGATAACTGATCAACGCCAAATCAATAACAGATCAACGCCAAATCAATCGGAGAAGAGAAAATCTTCTGTCGCGACACAACTCTGATATCGGAGAAGACAAAGCATCCTATCGCGATGCAACTCATAATCGGAGAAGAAGAAACCTGTTGTCACGACGAATCTGTAAGATCAAAAATAGCATACAAAATCAACAACGCCTTCAAGTTCAGTAACCAAAAACATTACTGCAGTGATTGTTGAATACAAAATCAACATCAGCTTCGATACAAATACTGTACGTGAGTTTAAAATTTATAAGCATATAGATACATATGGTTACTACGAATTACTAAATTGATTACCTTTCTTAAGTTTTTCGAACTTAAAATTGTCACAAAGTTTGAATACTGAATGTTGTGCTTGCAAAATGTATTTGAAAACATGTTTTATATTATGGTTATTAAGGTTATATAAATTGGTTACTGTATAATGTTGGCTTGGTTACTGATTATTTTGTATTAGTTACTGTGAAAAATAAATTGTCTAATGCTGTCTTAGTTACTGACTAATGTTGTCTTGGTTACTGCATAATATTACTAATTAATGTTGACTTGGTTACTGACTAATGCTGACTTGGTTACTATGTAATATTATATTGGTTACTGACTAATGTTGACTTGCTTACTGTGTAACACTATAATGGTTATTGAATAATTCTAAATTGGTTACTATATAAAATTATAATACTGACTTGGTTACTGTGTAAAAATATTATTTAGTGACTCATGCTGACTTGGTTACTGACTAATGCAAACTTAATTACTGCAGTGATTAATTGGTTACTGTATTATTGGTTGCTGAAGCATATTAATGTACACTTTTACTTATGTTTTTTATATTAATGGTTACTTGTTAGCCAAATTGGTTACATTCTTACAAAAGTCTGCCTTTAGTTGGTAACAAACAAATTATACTAGTTGTTTTTTACTATAAAATGCAATGGAAAATGTGTTTATGTTCTGGTTACTAAATAGATATATATTGATTACTGTCTAATCTAAATTTGGTTATTGTATAATGTTGTTATGATTACTGTATAATATTAGTGTGTTTTATACTGGTTTGTTTTATATTGATGATTACTTATTGACTACATTGCTTAACTTCATACAACTATTAGTCTTTAGGTGGTAACAAACTGATGCGGTTGAAGAGCAGGCGTGTCAGTTTATGTAAAGATTTGATCCAGTGAGAATTTGGTAATTTTTAACAAGTTTGGAGTGTCGAATTTTGACGTTTTCAGAGTCTAATTTCATTGGAAACAGGTCAACGATCAAAAGTCACCAGCCTTGTTGGTGAACTGCATGTTTTTTTGATCAAATTCCATCATTTAGGCCTTCAAAATTGCATGTAAAAATGTGGTTTATATTCTGGTTACTAAGATTATGTAATTTGGTTACTGTCTAATATTGATTTGGTTACTTTACAATGTTTATTCAGTTGTTAGACAATGGAGACTGACAATAATCAATACAATAAATTTAATTGTTTACAGGAATATATAATTATTTACTGTTAGTAACCATATATTAACCACATAGTTGGTAACATTTTTGATGGTGTACAGTAACCAAAATTGATGTTGATTAATATTTTAATTTTTGATTCCATCATGAGTTATCAATATAAAGTAAACATATACAAACTTTATAACAGTCTTGATACAAGCTTATAACAGTATTGATACAAGCTTATAATTATCTGGTTACAAACAAGCTAGTAACTATCTATGATAATTATCTGGTTACTAACAAGCTTGTAGATAAATAGGACACTCACACATGTACATTTAACAATTGATGTTTGTCCTGATACAAGCTTGTAACTATCTGGTTACTAATAACAATAACCATAATGTAACATAATAAAATAGTAACCATATAATTATATGATAGTAACCAAAATAAGTTTTAATGGTAACCAAAATAGAAACATCATGTAATGAAACCCAGTTTAGGCAATCCATATATACTATAACCATAATGTAACATAATAAAATAGTAACCATATAATTATATGATAGTAACCATAACAGGTTTTAATGGTAACCAAAACAGAAACATCATGTAATGAAACCCAGTTTAGGCAATCCATGTAGACTAAACAATTACATATTAATCAGAATAAAAAAATAAAAGTATCTGAAATCCCACATTGAGGACACATTAATAGTAGCCAAACCATAAGGTAACAGTAACCAAAACATAATAAAGAAGTAATCAAATAGTTATATGAAAGTAACCAGAACATGTAAGATGTGTTTGTGAAAATGGAAGTAGAAATAGAATAGCATAAACCTTGTAGAAGATATTTGATGGAATTTACAAAAATAATACATCAATGTATACTAAGCAAATACATGATTTATTATGACTTGGGTTTATTATTTTCAAAAATAATACATCCACAAACGAATGATGCCTTAAACTTCTTCAACTGTATTGGGTTCAATTTCTTGGTAATAATGCCAGGGACTTCCATGTCACACTAATATATAACTTTTCCAATGAATTTTCTATTGCATTCCTCATAGTAAAGATTCCATAACTGCAAATAAACAAAATCAGATTTACACAGTCATTAGTAACCATATATAAATAATATTTATATCATAAACAGTTTACCAAACAAATACATTGTAACCAAAACAACATATAAAAGTAACCAAAATCTCAATTGAGGGAAAAAGAATGGTATCCAAATCATAAGCTAACAGTAACAAAAAATATACTAATGAAGTAACCAAACAGTTATATGTTAGTAACCAAAATATATATTAATGGTAACCAATACATAAACAACATATAGACCAAACAAAGTTTAGTCAAACCATATATTAAGCAAATATATGGTAACCAGAACAACAAAAAACAGTAAGCAAAATCCCAACTCAAGGAAACAAAAATGGAATCCAAATAAGAAACTAACAGTAACCAAAAATATACTAAAGAAGTAACCAAATATTTATATGATAGTAACCAAAATATATTTTAATGGTAACCAATACATAAACAACATATACACCAAAACTAATTTAGTCAACCATGTATACTGTTTACCAAACAAATACATAATTGTTTATATCATAAACAGTTACCAAAAAATACATTGTAACCAAAACAACATATAAAAGTAACCAAAATCTCAATTGAGGGAAAAAGAATGGTATCCAAATCATAAGCTAACAGTAACAAAAAATATACTAATGAAGTAACCAAACAGTTATATGTTAGTAACCAAAATATATATTAATGGTAACCAATACATAAACAACATATAGACCAAACAAAGTTTAGTCAACCCATATATTAAGCAAATATGTGTTAACCAGAACAACAAAAAACAGTAAGCAAATCCCAACTCAAGGAAACAAAAATGAAATCTAAATTAGAAACTAACAGTAACCAAAAACATACTAAAGAAGTAACCAAATATTTATGATAGTAACCAAAACATGTTTTAATGGTAACCAATACATAAACAACAAGTACACCAAAACCAGTTTAGTCAACCATGAATACTAAGCAAATACATGGTAACCATAACAACATAAAAAATTAACCAAAATACCAAATCAAAGTAACAAACATAGTATCTGAATCTCAAGCTAACAGTAACCAAAACATAATGCAGAAGTAACCAAACAGTTATATGATAGTATCTATTTTTTATTGCTTGACGTAGCTACAACGTAAGCATTACATCAAGCCCCCAAAAATTGGTCTTGTGTCAGTATATGATGCAGAAGTAAAATGGCAAAATGAAGATGAGACAATCATGATCATTCAAAATATGTTAAGTGCCTAAACAATTTAAAAATAATTATCCACTTTAGAAAATATTATGCTGTTAAATGATGTCTATCACAAATAACCCAGTCATAGAGATAAAGGAAAATTCATTCAATAAAAAAATTAACATAAACAGAATGTCGCCAGAAGTACAGACTCATAGTATGACAACACTTCAACCATGTACATACCGCATGGTAGGTTCCAAAAGGAGGCGGTTCTACCAAAGCAAGAACTCCATCGTTTGAAGAAGTAGATTCAGTCCGCTGACGACGAGTGGCTTCAAGATGAGAGAGAGAAGTAGTAAGGGCGGAGAGAGAGAAACTGAACGAGAATTAAGGGCGGAGAGAGAGAGAGACCGAACGAGAAAGGAATGTTTG
This sequence comes from Panax japonicus, assembly GCA_020205505.1. NCBI lineage: Eukaryota > Viridiplantae > Streptophyta > Magnoliopsida > Apiales > Araliaceae > Panax > Panax japonicus. The sequence continues at coordinate 58,397,464 of CM035102.1, read as the reverse complement.
AAGAAGATGAAAACTAATTTGACCATGTCAGCCCATTAATGTTAATCTCTTAATTTAAGGACATTTAATTGTATTAGTATTGTAAATAAAAATGATGAACTGTAGTATTTTTGTAATTATTTTATGGATGTATGATTTTTGTAATTATTTTTAAAAATGTACTACTATATGTAATTAATCCTTTGTTTTATAGATCTCTTTTTCAGGTCAATATTCAACTTGTGAATGATAAAAATAAATTGTGTATCAATTCCTAACATATCAGATGTTGTCCAAGCAAACGAATCCTTATTATTCCTAAGGATTGGACGAGTTTGTCTTTAATTTCCTCTTTCAAAGTAATTTTTTCAGGATCTGCATTTTCAAATAAAATTAGGAATAGTTCTTTTACAGGTTACCTCTTTGCTCTTTATCCTCATCCCTCACATATAAAGAATTAATAGGCAAGACTTGCCTTCTAGCACTATTGTGCTTCATGGCTAATAAGTAGCAGCTTCTAGCTACTTTCTAATCACCCTTGACTTCCTCTATTCAACTTGTTGTTGGGAACTTTAATTACATATAATATGTAGAGGGGATAACTTTAAATTTATTCAGTCATATCCTACTAAGGAACATGTTGTATGATGAAAGGGCTTTCACAACCAAAAAAATGATCATAGTGCTAGATTGATTTGGTGTTGAAGCGCGCAGGGGCGGATCCAGCCTGAAAGTTCAGTGTGGTCAAATTCGAAAAAAAAAATTCAAACTTATTTTTTAATAAAATGAATCATAAAACTAAATAATCCTCAAATATTATTTACAATAATATTTTCGAGGTTTTATTACTTAAAATTGTTGCATGATAGTCTCATTTTTAATAATTACAAAAATCATATATCAATAACAATAATATATTCACAAATTTTAAGGCTTAGTGAAACAAAATAAGTAGAGTACTACAGTTATATTAGTACACTACAATCATGTTACTGAAAAAAGAAAATGGTACTATCTTGTTAATATGATAGATAAACATTTTAATATACTTTAAAATGCTAAAATTTGATTAAGTGACTGGTGGATTGTTCCACAACGGTTGACGACATTATTGGGAGAAAATAAATATAATGATGTTGATCTCGAATTTTATACTACTACTACTAATGAAATGAGAGCACCCATCTGCATATTATAGGAATATTTACTAGGCACTGTTTTTTTCTTGAAAAAATCGGGTAAATTATAGTAACTCTAACCGAAATCTTTCACAATTTTTAGTAATTGTAACTCCTCTGTTTTTAATTTTACTTTCTTGGTATTCAGGAGAAATAAATTGATCAAGAAAATAAAATACTTAAATTCTTATAGTAGTATTTTATTTTAACAATATAGTAGTATATTTTTTTTAATAACATAATAATAGTGTACTAATATAATTGTAGTACTCTATTTATTTTGTTTCAGTATACATTAAAATTTATGAATAATTAATAATTGTATATATATATATATATACACATATAGTCACATATGAAGAGCTGAAAATTCAGTGGGGGCATGTGCCCCCCTGCCCTTGCTCTGGATCCGCCTATGGAAGCGCGTGTATTCACTATGCTTTTTGGGATTGTGAGAACAAGAATATGATTTTTTGTTCCTTTCTCACAGATGGTGCCAATCTGATGCGTCAATCAACAACTCCAAATTAGAATTTTGGTCAACCCATGAACTTTGATTTTGACTGCATTGACTTCGCCAGAAAATCTGCTTAAAGTCCACCACAGTTGAGGGCTCGCAGAGGACTCTCTAATTCTTAAGTCAAAGCACTGATATGGAGGGAGAGAATTATTATGGGAGTCAAGATTGTGTACCTTAATTATGCTGAAAAATTCTTTATTTATGGCATGAGGGTTCTCTTCTTCAGGAGTTAAGAATTAAAATCCTAATTGGCTTTAGAAACTTTTCAGATTGTCAATCCTTGGTTAAACTTATTGGGAATTATATCCCTTATTTGATTTAGTATAATTCTTGAATACTCAATGAGCGAAATTATTATATTATCTTTCATTAACAAGGATCTAGAAATATCACATGACAACACGCTATTAGTAGGTTATTTTTACCCACATCAATATTCATAATTAATAAATCCATATATACCCTTTTAATAGTTTTAATTTGGTTTTTGTAGTTAAACTGACCATTTTTAAAAGTAGTCAATTGTATTTAGTTCGTTCCAAATATAAGATCATTATTAACCTTTTGAAATTAACTTAATTAAGACATTTTCAAATTTTAAATTTACAAAATTTATCTAATTTTAGTCAATATAATTATAAATAATGTAAACTACCCAAAAATATTATTAATTATAATATTGATTGTTTCCTAATTTTTAGTGAATCTTAATAATTTTAAATTTGAAAATATTTCAAATTCACTTTCAAAAATTAACACTGATCTCATAATTTAGAATAAAAAAAGTATTATTTTCTAGAATATAGATAGAGACACTTTCACCATGATAAAGTATACATAGTTATAAACTATTATTCCAAGCTCGTGATTTCGTAAATATAAATGGCTAAATGACACTTATTTCCTTTTAAGTTGTTATCCACTTTTAAAATCATCCTTCAAATTTATTTTTGGTACTAATAAAGTCTTTAAAGTGATATTTTTTTTTATCAATTCCGTTTTTTTACTTGATTTGACTGTAACCCGACCTACTTTGATCAAATTTTGACTCAACTCGACCTAATTTGATTCGACCTCGATTTCACCAATTCAATTTTATAAAAAATAACTATAAAATTTTAAAAATAATAATTATTTTAAAATATTAAAAATTATTATTATTTATATTTTTTAAAAATAATTAATATTTTCAAGAAAAAATATTAGAAACTTTTTTTTCATAAAATGAGTAGGGCTGTTTGATTGGTTCTGAATGGGACTTAATGGCTCTAAATCTGAATGAGTAAGTTATTAAGACCGTTTGATTGAAACAAATATATCTCTGAATAGATCTTGCTTTTTCCCGACCGAATCAACCAAATATTGCTAACTTACTTGCTCAGAAGAACAACTGAATAACCTTTTACTGTTACACCCTCCAACAACATAATGAAATCAAGAGTGATAGCATTTCCTTTCTCTTGTAAACTATTATCCGTGAGATTGTTTAAAACTCCCTCAACTTCTTTTCCGGCGAGTTCGTTTTCCTATGAGTCTCTGGTAATTATGGAGCATAACAAATTTGAATTTGGTTAAATCATCTGTACATCAATTCTTTTCCAAAAGATATATATTTCTCGATCGCTCTCCTTCGCTCTTTAAAATTCAATTGGTTTAGGGATGGAGTTGCTAATTGCATAATGAGTTTTATTTTTCGTGTTCAAATGAAGGGGTGGAATAATGGCGTGAACTAGATGAATTAAAGAGAGAGAAGTAATTTATTCTACCCAACAATCTGTTGTTGCTTACCTTGTTGTTTCAATTTTTATATTATTCATATTTTTGTTTTTGAATATATTCTAATATTAAATCAAAAACTAAAGAGTTGTTATTAAAAAGTTATGTTCCATTGCATGCAATTTTTTATAATCAGAAAAGTATTTACAAAGAAAATAATACTTTAATTTTATGATAAATGGAATACTAATTAATAAGTAATATTTTTGTCAACAAAGTGTTATTATTAATTGTATATCAACATTAAATAAAAATTGTAAACTTCAAAAGGTTAAAATAGGTAAATACACTTGTTCAGATGTATCATACCATCTAATTATCAAACACATTATTTCACAGCATTCAGCTCATTCAGATTACTTAAACATCCAGAACTGTTTCATTCAGTTTAATCAAACAGCTCCTAAAGTTTCATAAAATATAGAATCAACAAAATAAATAAATAACAAAATAAAATTTTACTTTGTAGATTTTTTTTCTTTTTTTATGTAAAACTCTATTTTCAGAAGAAAAAAAAAGTTTATGTATTTATCATTATTATATGTATTCTTAATATTAGAAATTTTAAAAACAAAAACTATAAATAGAAATTAAAATACAAAAAACAGTAAAAATTAAATAAAAAATTGATTCACTTTTTTAAAAAAAATTAAAAAGTTTTAAAAATAATTATTATTTTCAGGAAAAAAATTAGAAATTTTTTTTTAAAAAAAAAAGAGTAAAGTTTTATAAAATATAGATTCAAAAAAATAAACTTTATTTTCAAAAAAATAAAATTTTTGATTTTTTTAAAATGAGTAAAGTTTCATAAAATATATATTTTGAAAAAGTAAATAAATAAAAACTTTATGTTCATAAACAAAATTAGAATTTTTTATTTTTTAAAAGATGTGTAATGTTCATAAAAATAATTAAGAATTAAAAAAATTTAAACTTAAAATTTTTTGAATCTATATTTTATGAAATTTACTCATTTTTGAAAAAAATAAAAGTTTCTAATATTTTTTCCTAAAAATAATAATTACTTTTAAAACTTTTTAAAATAATAATTTTTAAAAAATATATTATTTTTAAAGTAATTTTAAAATAATAATTATTTTTAAAATAATTTTAAAACTTTTAGTTTTTTCCTTTTAAAACAATGAATTGGTGAAATTGAGGTCGGTTCACACTGGTTCGGGTTACAGTCAAATCGATAAAAAGAACATAATCGATAAAAAATATCACTTTAGAAACGACTTTTAAAAATGGATTACAACTTGAAAGAACAAAAGTGTCATTCAATCAAATATAAATTAAGGGGTACACCCTAGATTATTAGTAACACACCTAAAATAAAAAAGTGACTAATATATTCATAATAAATAATAAACCATTTCACACTTCACCCTTTACCCAATTCTCCTTAATTTTAACCTATTATATATATAGACTATAGTAACTATAAAATACACACAATTAAAAAATGAACACAATTCTATCAAATACAATTATCATCTGTAAAATATCACTTCTTATTTGAATATCAAATATTAGATACAATGTTTAGATATAATAAAATTTGAGTAAAACTATTAACAGTAGTAACAGTGCTCTTGTGAATTAAGTATAATACAATACAATAAGTTAAATCAATGACAGTGTCATTTTAAAAGTATTTTAATCAACATATTGACAAATAATACTTGCGACAGCTATAGCGACGTTTTTTCTGTCGCTATAGCATACAAAGCCGACGACATAGCTATGACGACGGTTCGAACAGTCGTTATAGCTCAAAAAACCGTCGCTATAGCCGGTTCGCTGAAAAAGGGAATCATATATATATATATATATATATATGTATATATATATAGGGTCCGGTTCCTATCCGGACTCCCGCATTTTCTTAATTTTTTTTAATTGTTTAAAAAAAAGCAAAAAAAATAAAAATAAAAGCCCGCATTTTAACCCTGTCCGGACAGGATCCTTCTCTTATATATATATATAGAGAGAGAGAGAGAGAGAGAACCAGGATCCTATCAGGGATCCCGGATTTTAGTAAAAGACGACTTTTTTTTATACAACTAAAAAAATTCAAGTTTCATAAAAAAAAATTTAGAAAAAGACGGACCTTTTTTTACTTGATTTGATTGTACAGTCGTCTGTATAGATATGTTTTATTATATGTATCCAAATCACATCCAAAACACTGTATTATGTAAAAGGGAATTGTTAAATCCACAATAAAAATTATTATTTCCACAACAAAAGTGTCGCTATAGATCTTATAGCGACGGTTTTCACCGTCACTATACATCTCCAACGACATTTTTGTTGTGAATATAACAAAAAATATTGTAAATTTAACAATTACCTATGTAAAAATTCAAGTTTCATAATTTATTTATTTATTAGTTGTATAAAAAAAAGCAAAAAAAAAAGTCCAAACGCTACTAAAATGCGGGCGTCCAGACCAGAACCGGACTATATATATATATATATATATATATATATATATATATATATATATATATATATATAAACATTACAATTAATTAAAAAAGAAGCTAAAAGACAAATTAGATATTCGATAAAGGAGTTAATTCATTTTTTATTAAATGAGGGTATAATAGTCACTTTATTACTTCAGAGTGTGCACCTAGTAATTTAGGATGTACACATATCAATACCTTAAAAATAAAAAACAAGAAAATAGTATTTAATTGTTAAAATTTTTATTTAGTAAATTAATATTTTCACAGGTTAAATTTAATATTTCTACAAGATCCTCTCACGTGAGTGTTAGAGAATTTTGTAAAACTATTATTTTTACTTGTGAAAAATATCAATTCTCTTACATTATCCTTGTATCCACAATTTATGTTAAAACAAGCTTTCCTCCAAGCAAATATGCAGCCTCAAAAAAAATGGCTGGGAATTAGGACACAAAACACTAAAAAATGGAGAAAAGGGGCCCTAAAAATTTTTGGGCCTAAAGCCCGGGCACCTTGGGCTTTAGCCCAGGGCCGGTACTGCTCAAAAAAAATGGCTGGGAATTAGGACACAAAGTATATAGCCTTCAAAATAAAAACTGGCTGGCAGCCTGAATATCGAAGGCCTATCTTAACTCTTCCAATATGGAATCCGAGTTGATTGTATATAGTTTCCGAAATTATTATTATACACATGAATTTGATATGCAAGCTTCTAAATTGTCCAGAAAGCTTGATTAGTCTATCGAAGAAAAGTTATAACTAAAATAACAAGCAGCTATTAATCAAGGCAATTGCCATCTTTTCTGCTAAACTAATTTTAAATAAATTATGTGCCTACAGACAACAGCGAAAAGGAAAAGATACTTGAAAACTTTAAAAGTTATACCTATACTGGTCGATGCTTCTGTGCTGAGTTAACTATCACAGCCGCCAACGTTCCTACACAATCACCATAAACATATAAAGTTACACTCAGCCTCAAAGTACCAAATAAAAAAAACTAGTAATACATAGACACAAAGGCAACTGGGCAACAAAAGAAATGAAAATAATGACATTTATGTGAACAAAGTGGATACCAGAAATTTAACAGGAGAAGGCGAATATAGATTATAGAAAAACAGACATCATTCAGCCGAGAATAAACTGTTAGGAGGATTTTGCAAGACTTTGTCCAGACTAAAACATCAATTGACCAGGACCTTGTCTTCTTTATCGTAAGAAAAGATAGAATAGGTAGATTGAATATAATCGGGCAATGTTAAATGTACTCCACTATAAGTCATAAATTTACACTTGATGAAGCACAATTGATTAAATGTGGAGTGCATTTGGCAAATTCATCAAAATCAAAGTACACATCCATTTGAATTTGAAAGTAATTATAGGAAACAAAATTACTACTACGACGCAAAAGATCGAGCATGTGCCTTGTATTTTCTTTTGAACAGGTAAAGGGTAAATATATGTCAATACTATATTTACTTCCAAATCATCAACTTCAACGCTAAAAATAAGTAACTTCAAATCTTAGCTTCAATAATTTTGTAAATGAAATCACACACCAGCAACAAAAATAGGTTGCAAATCTCATTTGTACTCGAAAGATGGTGGGCTAGGAGCATCAAAGCTCTCCAGAACTTCTGTCTTGCTTCCACTGTTTGTACCTGTCTCCTGCTTCTTTCCACCACCAAAAATCCCTCCAAACCAGGAGGAAGAAGAAGATGATGGCAGAGGTGATGTTGGGGGAGTTGATGATGCTCCACTCCCCAAGCCCTCAACATTTACTGGAGCTTGACCAGGAAGTTGACCCATTGGAAATCCAGGCACGCCGGCCATGTTAGGTAAAGGCTCTTCCATTGGAGGAAAATTTTGTGGTGCACTCATAAGTTTGTTCAACATGATTCCAGCCCCTTCGATCAAAGCAAGTAATACCCCACCGAATGCTGCAGACCTTGAAGCAGCACCAAATCCCTGACGCATCTGCAGAAAACCCCCGGTGGCTGCACCAGCTATAATCGAATTCCAGGGATCCTCTTTTTGGCGGATATAGACCATCGTGCAATCAAAGGTGGAAAAGAGACCACCCCAAACAGCAAAACTACCACCAACCCGAGGCGCATTCATACGCACTGCTTGAGAGCCTCCAATGAAGCGCTCACCTTTGGGGGAGTTATAGATGCCCTTCAAGAAGTGGAACGCTGCACCTCCAACAGCACCCATGCCAAATGCTCCGCCAATATCATCCAGTATACGATCAGGGCAAGGTTCACGAGAGGTCTCTGGCGTGCCCATGAGTCACTGAAGACAAAAACAAGATTGAAGAAGGAGAAGATGTTGGATAGGAATTTTGACAGGAACTGGAAACGTATGATTTTTAAAGCAATCCCAGTGTGGCCAAGGGCTCCACAACTATTCTTCTATTATAATTTGGTCACTTATAGGCAGCCCATGTACATTCCCTGCAATAAAATCAGGACTGCTCTGAGAAGAGTCTATGATTGCATCCCTAAAGGTATATCTCCCAATGCGGTTCTGTATACTTCATTATTATTGGACCAGTATCATGTAGATGGCACTGTTTGGTGCTTCAAAAATTGGCAAGGTAATATGCATATTATCTAAATAATCCAACTTGCACAGCTACATTAGCATGTGCTTCTTTATTAAGTTTGAGGTACCATAACAAAAATGTAAAAAGGAATTTATTTTCATGATGGTTTAATGGAACCTACGCTCCATAAAAAATGTTGTTTCTTCAAAACTTCCAATTTTGTAACTTTTTATAGTAAACTTTGTGAAGAGAAGCATGAGAAGAATTTTCCATCGAATGTGTCCAACTGTAGATTTACCAATACAATAACTATGACACCCAAAGTTCAGAAATTATACTTTTAAATGATTTTGGAACATCAATACTAACAACTACAGTTATCTCTTTAATAAATCTTTGGTTCCAAGTATATGCTCGCCTTCTATGGCCTTAAAATAATAATGGTGCATTTCTTAAGGTTTTTAGTGAGGTGATGTGTTAGGAACTCAAGGGAAGAGAGAGACTTTTGCCCCTCATTGCTTCCTATGGGTCATATGGAGGAAGAAGAATTATATCTTTTAGGATAAGGAATGCTGAGTTATTAAGTTAAATTATTATAGTAGAGTATGCTATCTTTGTTAGAGAACAAAAAATTTATAAGTCAGTGGATTACTGGATTGTTTTGTAAAGAGGAATAACTGAGAGATTTTGTTTGGGAAGCAAGAGCGCAAATACTTTCTCTGTTCTTTCTGCTGTGTTTAGGTATGTTTTGGTGGAGTCCTTTCGACATCTTTCATGGGAGAGCTAGTGTAGCATAGCTATCCCCCTTTTTTGTAAGTTTTATTTTGGAAAGAACTTTCCCTTCCCTCCGAAACAAAACTCACAAACACAAGAAATACTTGCATCTATTCTTTTCATGTTCTTTTCGAATATAAAAAATAAATATATACCCCTTTTAAGTGCATCAAGGAAAAGAAATGGCACCACACAAAACAAAGTCCATGAAACGGAAAACCCTTATTTTAGAAAGGGAAAATGGTGAAAAACGGTTGAAATATGTAGCCAATAAGCTATCCTCCAACAACTATGAATAACTTTACAATTGCAATCATTTATGCAAAATAACCAATCATTGATATCATACTCAACTAAACTCCACAAGGTCAACATAAAAATATCTATACTTGCAATCCTTAAGCAATTCTGATAAAAAAAAAAATCTTCATTGTCCCACAAAGAAAAATGATTATCCCAGTTGCTTAAGGTCGGCATAGTAGGTGCTTTTTCCTATTAAGTCCTGGCTACAAGCAGATGCTCAATGGTGATTTAGAAAAAATAAAAGTTGTATCTCACTAATTCTAGAATAGACATAATAAAACAACGCCACACAATCCAAGATCAAAGCAATGACAAAAAAAATTCTATACTCTATATAGCTCAAGTAAAAACTAACTACGAGTATACCATTTAGCAGAACCACATATTTTCCACCTCTAAAAACACAAAATAGTTAAAAAGGTTTCACATTTCATATACATTTGCTCCATATAAACTACCTTCGAACCAAAATACAACCCTTGACGTTTCCTAGATTCCACAACAATCGATTAGATACGCACAAAGATGATCTCAATATTTATCAAAAAAAAAAAAAGAGTTGATCTCAATCTTTCAAAAATAAGGAACCTAATCAATTAATTCGAAATGAAAAACAACCAAATTTTATTTCCCATATTTCAAAACTATAAACAACCCAATTTATATAAATTTAACACAAATTTCGAATTTCGTTAGTATCTCAGCAACCAAGCAGATATATAGCTCAATCAACCATTCAAATAATTATATCTATATAGAAAACAAAAATATGAAATTGAAAACCCTAAACAAAAAAAAGGATTGAATAACAGAGGAGTGATGGAACGTACCCAACTATGGAGGAATCTGGAATGTCTTGATGTGAAAGAGAAAAAGCACAAATTACTCAGTTTGCTCTAATAAGTAATAATATATCATACAAGGTGGGAACATATCATGGCCCGTATGTGGCCCGTGGGTATCAAAAAAAGAAGGAAACAAATTGCGTATATTTTATTCAGCCCGTTAGGAACCAACCAATACCAATATATGAGGATGAGGATCCAAACCAACCCCTTTGGCTTTATGAATATCAAATGCCAAAATTATCTCCTAAAGCTTCGAGTGATTTCAAGTATACTTCAAAAGTATGGGATTTATCAACTTTTACACAAAAGATTAAAAGACAAATGTAATTCCTTGGTTACGGTTAATTTTTGACCAAAAATATGCATGTCAGTCAAGTCACATGTGTCAAAAGTTCGATTTGACTCGAGCTCGTTAACAAGTCAGTTCGAATAAGATTTATAGTCCGGTTAATTAAACAAGTCAAGCTCGAACATAGTGTGATGTTCGACTTAAGCCTGGCTTGTTTAAGCCCAATTCGAGCTCGACTCTTTTAATAATTATTTAATTAAGATATATTTTATTTATAACACAAAATATTTATTTTTTCAAAAAAGGTGATTTTTTTTATAAAAAAATTAAAAATATAAATAATTAAACGGGTCGGACTTAGGCTAGGTTTGACTCGGCTCATTTAATTCTGATTCAAACTCGAGTCCAACTTGTTTATAAACAAGTCGAGTTCGTATACAAGATTCCAAGCTCGTTTAAAGTCCAGCTCAACTCATAAATTTGAAATTGCCTTTAATTGGATGCTAAAAATAAAGTCATATCAATCATAAATTCTTAAAAACAAACACACACCAACACAAAACAATTAAACAAATTAAGCAAATGAACTCCACCACCTTGGAAAAGCTTGCATGCATTAAGACATTTTCCTTTTATATTATCAAACTTACAGATTGAACATAATTGAGAGAGAGAGATAATAAAAGTACAAAATTAGCCTGCAACAAACAATATCTTGGTGAAAGGAGTCCTCTTTGTTTGGCCTCACTTCATTATCTTGTATGTATATATTCCATTAATTTTATTTGGTCAACTTGGAATGATCAGGCCGTTTGTCTTGCTAGCTGAAAATAAGTCTCAAGCTTTCTCCTTAGAGTTGCATGCTCTTGCTTCATCAGTTGGAATGTCCTCTTGCATCTGCATAAAAAAGAAATTAAAAAATTAAAATATTATCATAAGAATATATATAATAGGAATTTTATACAATTTTAAGAATAGAATAAAAAAATTATAAATATAATAAAACCAAACTTGTATATATATATATAGGAACAAAAAAAAGGAAATTTATGCCAACATCAACATAGCGATTATTACTCTCTCTTTATAAGAGACTAGTACTATGTGTGTGTGCAATTAAAAAATAAATAAATTTTAAATAAAAATTATAAAATGTGGGTAAGCAAATGCGAGAGATATTTTAAAAATAAAAAGTGAAAAAGACACAACCTCAAAAATAAGCCGTTATTTTTCTTCCTCTCCTTAATTTTATAATAAGATACAACACTTCATTAATAAAGCAATATTGTGAATATGAGGATAAGGATTCTTTATATATATATATATATATATATATATATATATATATAGATCGGTCCGTCGCTTAAAGGAGGTGAGCTCGGATGAGTTGGATAAAGGGTAAACTTAAGATCCGGACTCTCTCTATATATATATATGTACTTTAATTAATTATGAACCCAGCTCAATTTAATTAGGTTAGTGATGGAGTAATGCAAGAAATTTAATAAACCAATATAAATATAAATGTTATGCAACATATTGAAGATGAGTTTTAATTACCCTTCGGCATTGCTAGCCTTGCAGTAATCCTGAAACTGTGCGCATTCTTTATTCACCTTTTTGGCCCCAATGCTGCATTTATATATATATATATATATGGGGTTCCATCCACAGCAACCGGTTGTTGGGAACAACTCATTTTTGGCCAGCCGTAACAGCTTGTACCGGTCTTAGAATTTATTTTTTTTTTTATAAGCCGTAACAAGCTGTACCGGCTGGCCAAAAAGGGGTTGCTCCCCAACAACCGGTTGCTGTGGATGGAGACCCTATATATATATATCAAAGTAATTAAGTCACGTACATATTTTAATTATTTATATTTTATGTTGATTGCGTATTATCATGTCAGTAATATTACAGTTGACCTAATGTTAAGAATATGAATGGAAAAGTAATAATAAAAATAGGAGGGAAAAACCGTTATTTTAAAAATTTATCTCTAATTTTTATTTTTTTAAAAAATAAAAATATATCTCTAATTTGAAAAAGAAAGTAATATATATGCAAGTCCTTTTCAAACACCGACCAAACGAAAACAAGATATGATGAGAAAATTAAAGTTTTTCTTTCATAAAGGCAGAAAAAGAGAGATGTGCCTCTTCCTTTTCTCCCCTTTCCCTCCCTTTTCAGTAGATAATTAATATCCCTTCACCACTCATAATCCATTATATATATATATATATATTCAAAAATCATGAACAATATTAAAATAAATTAAAAATTCTAACAAATGTTTAAGTTTTAATTATTTTACATTTTTTTTTTGGAAGTTTTTCGAGTTCCAAACATACAACAAGTTTTTTGTATTTACCTTGAGCTGCTGCCCTTGAATTGGTGCATGTAATGATCCAACTTATTAAAGTCAAGAGGAATATTTTCCCTGCATATTATAACTAATTTATAAATTACAAGAATTTTGTTCTTAATTTGTTACATTATTGTAAGGACAATAACTTTGATATCATAATAAAAATATTTTTACATGACTTTTTAATATTTCAACATGAAAATCGTCGCTATAGATCCTATAGTGATGATTATAGTGATGGTTTTTACCGTCGGTATACATCTATAGCGACACTTTTCATGTAGAAATATCAATTTTCCTAAAAATATTTAAGGTCGATGGTTTTGGCTATACTTACAATGACATTTCTACGTTGCGGATCAATCTGGTAGAATCATTGTAAAACAATGATACTATTTCCTCCACAAAATTAGGGTTCGCCTCGTCTTGCAAGTCTTCTAGCTGAATAAATTGCTCATCAAGGTATCCCTAAAAAATTTGGGAAAATAAAAATATGTTACAATTTATACATAAATTCAAGTTATATATGTTTACAACTGATCATCGGTTCCGATTATAGATTGAAATTGAGCGACAATTCTAACTACATTTCAATCGTAAATTAAGAACTATACGTACAAATGTGCTTTCAATTTCAATTCTAAAACTTTAATATTGAACTTTCAAACATAACATACATCATCAGGTTCTAAATAGTCTGTTTTTCCTACAGATGGCGAAAGATGTATCTGTCCGAATTAATAATACCATAACAAGCATTTGCTATGGATCATAATTCTGCTATGTATATATAGGGAATAACAGTCTGCTAAAACTACATTTGGGAGAAGAGAACTTGTTTTTTTTTTTTTAAATAAATCTGTCAAAACGACGCAGTTTTAACAAACCGTGCACAAATAAATCATACACAGCTGTGTATGGTCATATTTCCCATATATATGGGAAATTGCATGCAAAAATTAAAATTTAAATGAAAGAAATTGGGGGGTGGGGGTGGGGGTGGGGGTGGGGGAGGGGGGAAGTGGTAAGAAAAATGGATCCTAATAGTTAGGGTGGCTAATATTCAGAGGGAAGGTAGGAGGAATAATAGTAATAAATAAATAAACCTGATCAAAGAGTGACTTCCTCATCACATAGGCATTCTGTCGTTGAACTTGATTTCTATCCATCCTTAACTTGTTTAAAATGTGATATAGCGAAAAGGAAAAAAAATAATTAAGAAAGAATATTATATATATATATATATATATATATATGGTTCTTTTCTAATTTAAATGGAGTGATCAAGAAAGGTAGCTTCTTGGCTTCTGAATTTCTAAGCTAAGATATGCATGCTATTTATAGGACTAAATTGTTAAAAGAGTCGAGAGAGAGGAAATATATAGAGAGAGAGAAACAAGATCAGGTGCGGGAGTCCGCATTTTCTTAAAATGCGGAACTTTTTTTTTAAAATAATTAAAAAAAATTAATATTTATGAAACTGAAATTTTTACATAATAGTCTATACATACCTGTTTTGCTATATGTATCCAAATCACCCAAAACACTGTATTATGTAAAAATTCCAGTTCCATGAAATATTAAAAAAAAATTAGTTATTTTAAAAAAAAACAAAAAAAAAACCGTAACTTAAGAAAATGCGGGAGTCGGGATAGGAACCGGACCCTATATATATATATATATATATATATATATATATATATATATATATATATATAGTTGTTTTGTTTTGTTTTTTTTTCCTTTCTTTTCTGACATGAGAAAAAGAACCGATAATCATGGAGATATATATATACTCCATGGATGATCCTCTTAACCTTTTACAAAGAATATTATTGTTATTATCGGAGTAAAAGTGATGATATTAGGAAAAGCGACACTTTTATATTAAAAAAAAATTTGTAACATTTTAACACTTTAAGTTATATTTATTTTTATGAGAGAATTATTTTTGCTATGGAAATTTCATTTTTGCCTTAGCAATATCATCTTCCTTTAAATGAGTACTATTCATTTTATTTTATTTTTATTTTACTCCCTCTGTTCAAAAATTAGAGATATAATTCGACTTTCGAGGTCAAACGACAGCATATTAAACTTCAAATTGATGAGAATTTATTTAATTTTTGTTGATAAAATTATTATAATTTTATAATATATAACAAAAACTATTAATCAAAAAATTTATTTTATTCTAAATTTTTATAAGTCAATATCAATTTTAAAGTTTAATATATTGTGATTTGACCTTTAAAGTCAAATTGTATCTCTAATTTTGGAATGGATTGAGTATTTAGGATCATTCATTAAATAGACGTCAGCAAAACAGGAATTACGTAGCCATGCACGCTAATTTTGGTACAGATTTTGATCCCTCCATTACACAGCTTCTAATTTATCTCAAGAACACACATATAATGACATAAATATTATATTTAACGATAAAACAAAATTCATCGCGAATAATTAGCGACAAAAAAAATGCATGTTCATTCGAGCTTATTTGGATTAGCTTTTCCAGTTTTATGTATTTTTTTTAAACAAAGTAAAAGAAATAATTTTCAGTATTCATTTAGCAAAGTAGGGAGGAAGGCTAAAACACTGTTTTGAAATGTGGCTCGGATTGACCGATATTGAATTGAGAATCGGTTTTATGTTCGGTTCGGTTTTGCCTGATTGAACCAGTTTGGTCAAAATTCGGATTAAACCAGTTGATCACCGGTCGAACTGGTAGTTCAACTAGTAAAACCAGTTAAGTTGACCAGATGAACTGAATTTTTATTATTTTTAAATTTTTTTATACCAAATTTTTTTAATATTAAAATTAATCACTTTTTGGAATACTGTAACTTAACTTTATTATGTTTTAGTTCATAAAAAATAAGATTTTTTAAATTTTATTTAATTATTAATATATATATATATAGAGTTCGGATCTTAAGCTCACCCCTTATCCAACTCACCCGAGTTTACCCCCATTTAGCGACAGACCCGACGACGGTTCGGTCATACAACCGTCGTCTATACTTTTAGTAACCGATAAAACAAAATGACAAGGATTAAGGATTAAGGATTCGTATTTTGTTTTATCCATGTCCAAAAATACCTCAAAAATAATCATAGTGGTGTAAAATTCAAGAATGATCAAAACATGGATACAATCAAAGCTAGTATCCACAATAGATATTTTGGACGAAAAGAAAAAAAATAATTTTTCTGTGAATAGTGCCGTATTCGTGAATAGTGTCGTATACGTGAATAATACCGTATACGTGAATAGTAACTCCGGCACAAAAAGTTTCAAATTTGATAAAAACGTTCACCAATATTTCGGCATAATGATATTGAAGAAAATAATATCATTTAAGAAGAAAATAACATCCCTTACCTCAAAATAGCCGTACTTCTGACTGAATTTCGGTATAGTGCTGACAGAAACTCGCACCGTATAGCAACACTCAAAGTATACTCACAAGGATACGCTCGATAATATAGAGAGAGAAAGAGAGAAAACTTTGTTTCTGGTGTGATTTTCAATTCTAACTTAGCCCTCTATTTTATAGGAAAATGTTAGAACGCCAAAGGAGACTAAATTAATATAATATTAATATTTACAAAACATTCAAGCCAACCACCAAGGAATCTGATTTAGCCATCAAACACATGTTAAAGATGCCCACCAACCTTTGAAAAACGTTTTTGTTGAAAATAATAATTAAAACTTCCAAAAATCAATTATTTCGGAACTCCGGAACTTCAATAATTCACAATAATTAGCCCTTTTATTAGAAAATTCGAATCTTGCGACTTTTTATAGGAATTTCAATTCTCTACAACTTTGCAGAAGGAAGTTTTTCCAAATTCCAACCAGAAATTATTCGAAATCCACAAACGAGTGATTTTACAGTCTACAATCAATTTTCGGTCAAGAATTGTGTCCACCGACACACAAAACATATGTTAAACATTTAATGCCACAAAAATACTCTACCTCCTCATATATTCATATATCCCACATTCATTGTAAAAATATCATCGTTAATATATTATTAAAATAATATATTTAAATGAATTATTTTATCAAAAAAAGATAAAATATTAATTTTCAACAATTGTCACATTAAAAATTTTCTCCATCTATATCCACATAAAATAAATATTTTCTTTATCATAATAATCAATAATTAATATTACAGAATCACAGTACTGACAACCAGGCCGTTCCTAGGATAGAGGGGGCTTTCCAATAAGGATTTCTCCTTACTGGCGCTCAATTAGGTGACCAAACCTCTCCTTAGACAGAACTTTCTATACATTGCCAATAATGTTATCTGATAATATTATTCAAATAATATGAATTATTGATCTGATAATGGAAAATACTATGCAGTGACAATTATTGAAACAATAATAATATAAATATCAACGCAGCAATTATTGAATCAATAAAGTAATGAACAGTAACTCCTGTAGCAATTATTGAGTAGTGTCTTCTTACGTAAGGATCAATAATTCAGAATACTGTGCAATACCGTGTGCTACTATGCAACAACGCGTATTACTGTATTTTAACCACCGGGTATTCCAACAGTGTAAACGGTAACAACTACGCCGTTATTTTTAAACAGCTTATATTTGTCGTTTTCTTCCTCCAATCGCTTTCCGTTATGGGGCCCACACATGGCTGCGCCGTCGTACGAATATTCCCCGACATTACGAATATTCCACGACCAAACGAATATTCCCCGACAACAATGAATATTTTATAACCACTTGCTTATTTTGAAATATTTGCGTATTTTACCCATAACTATCTACATTAATCAAATCAACCCTTACTATTCAAAATAATAATTAAAGGAAATTAAATTTCATTTATTAATTATTTGGGGTCTTACAGGGAAAGTGAGCTCGGGTGAGTTGGATAAGGGGTGAGCTTAAGATCCGGACCGTATATATATACATACATATATATATATATATATATATATATATATATCTTCTCCTACCTCCTCCCCCGCCCCCACCCCTCACCCCCCACCCCCCACCCCTCACCCCTCTTCACCTAAAACAATTTTTATCATCAATTCTTTGCCATTATCCAAAACACTCTGCTCTATTTCACCTTCTATTTTTTTCTCTTTTATGTTTCTTGCTATCTTGGTCGACATCGATAATGGCATAAATGATTTGGGACTTCATTTTCTACTCTTTTTTTGTTCTTTTATCTCTTTCAGGATTGTGCTCGAGTCTCGATCTAATGGTTCTGAAGTAGATCGGAGATTATAAAAAGATATCCTGAGGGCTATTGAGAGGTTTGGAGAGATGTCCAACTCTATCTCCCAACAATAAACTTTACTTTTTATTTTCTTTATTTTTTTCATCGCTCTTCAACAAATTAATCCATTCTTTTTCTCAATTAATTTCTTCATATATATCTCTCTTAGAGTAATGCTAGAAACACAACTTATTTTATAATTATTTTATAATTTGTTGATGTATCATATTTCTCCCTATCATATTAATGAACAAATTACCTTCAATGTAGCCTTGGGCCCAACATAAAAGCTGAATATCTATTACTCTCTCCGTCCCTAATTATTAGGGACGTTTTAGAGGTAGACGCAAGAATTAAGATAATGATTAGAAAATATTAAATATAGTATTCAATTGTTTATAATATATTTAAATCTTTTGTTGGGATAAGGAGAGTTTTGTTGGGGTAAGGAGAGAGTTTAAAGTATCAAAAGGTAATTTTAGAAAAATTGTCATTAATTCTCCTAAATTTGAATAAACGTTAAATAATCAAGGACAAATTAAAAATTCTAAAACGTCAAATAATTAGGGACATTTGGAGTATCTATTATCTTTAGTCTTCGGCCCCACATTCGCTAAATATCTACTCTCATCGTTCCTTAATATAGGTCATTTTAAAGTTGTGCACAAATATTAAGATAATGATTGTATAGCATTAACTATAATATCAATTGTTTATATTATCCTTGTATTGGAATAAGAGATTGTTATTTATTGGACAAAAAATAGTGAAAGAACCAAAGTTACATTTAATACTTGGAGTAATATTAAAAACTAAGCAACTAATACTTACTTGAAATTCTTAAACGACTTATATTAAAGAACAAAAATATTTCTCTAAACGACTTATATTAAGAAACGGAGGGAGTATTATCTTTAGTAGAGTGTAAAAAGAGGCTAAAATACTCTCCGAGTCGAGAGTAGACCCTGTCCCCAATTTTCCTGTGCCCTTGAGTCCATCCACTTAAATTTTGACACTTAGTCTCTTACTTAACACTAATTAATTTTAAAATTAAATAAAAGAATGTGTCAAAATTTAAGTAGGAGGACGGAGACAAGAAATTTGAGGAAAGAGCATTTGTTCTCCGACAGTCCGGGCAAACCAACTGATTGGTCAATGATCATATGGATAATGGATTCCACAACTTCATAGGCTTGCGTCGATCACTTGGGCACGTAACGCACGTTCCTTGCAACAACACGTGCCTCGTGCCTATGACTTGTGTGGCAGTGATGCTAATATTCATAATATTTTTTGGAAAGTGATAAATTCACAACAAAAAATAATATTTTCAAAATAAAATAGTTAGCGACGATTCTCACCGTCGTTATACATATATAACGACACTTTTGTTGTAGAAATATAAAAAAAATATTACGAGGATCCTATTAATTAGGTACATGCTCCAAGTCACGAGTGTTTAGCTCCTCCCCCACACTCACTCACATGAGTTAATTCTCTTCCCCGTATGATATGGGAAAAATGAAGTCCTCGAGAACAAACTGACCAAAGAAAAAGCTTTCGAGAATGCCAAATAGAAAAGAGAAAGAATTTGCTGCAATTTTCATCATCCAACAAGTCCAACACCAATGAAGTAAATTGGTTGCTTTGCTTTCTAATAACCCCTACCTTGACTTCCTGGGTTGCGTTGCGTTGGGTTGGGTTGGGACAGGGTTTACCTTGGTTGAACCAATAATTAAAAAAAAATAACAAAAAATGTTTTGGAAAATTAAAAAAAATACTCTTTTGTATCAACTTGCAACCAGAGAACAAAAGTTTCACTGCAAAAATGCATTTACTAGCTTCAAAAACTTACAAGAACATTGCTTACTTGAGAGTCACAAGTGGCCTTCTCCAAAGTGGAGAATCATCAAACAAGAAGAATAAAAGAAAGAAGCATATGGAAGAATCATAGATGATGAGTTAGCCGAAAGGAAAGGATAGAGAAAACATCAATAATGATTGGGGAATGAGTGCGTTGCATTACCTTTAGATTACCAGACAGCGGTCCTCCTCAGTGTCTCTCTGTCCATCTCTCAGCAATTGCTGCAGCAGCCAAACTTTAAAGGAGATGAGACCAGATGCCCCCTCTTTATTCCTTTGCCACCCAATAGTGAGGGAGAAAGGGACAGAGATTAAGCCGTTATAGAATACCGGCCACCCCTCACTGTCTCCCTACAATGTGCTTGTATGGAAATTTGTGGTCACATACCTCTGTGGATGGGTGAGTGGAATGGGATCAGAATGAGTGAATTATTTGCAACTTTCATTGGGCAGTTAGATATTCTTTCTTTTCCATTACCCTCTCTTATGTGGATAAGAACCCCACGGTGGACATGATGAATCCTGAAATTATTGGTGTTGGGTTCTTATCGACATCATTGGAGAGGGTGATGGACATGTTGTAACAACTCAAGTCAAATCCCGAGTCCGGAACAAATCTCGGATCCGAATCGAATCAAATTCATCCAAATAAGGCTTTAAACCACTACCCCAATAATATCTTCTTGGGTCAGCTTAGCCCAACAAACTCACCCAAAAAGTAATGACTGAAAGTACTTCGTGGGACTGGAGTGTTACACATGTCCACGGTGGACATGTCGATAATTTAGACACAACTATCTGACGGCTACTCTCTGTGTTTTAATGTTGCCTAACATTTAAGAACAGAAGATAGCAAACAAGAATTTGAAATGTACCTCCAGAGAAGTTACTAAGCATTTTCACCAGTTTTCTAACAATGCATTATGTGTGCCTTCTATCATTCTATTCTATGAAAGAACCTCCTAACACAAATTACTGGTACACCTTATCAAATTAAACACACATTGAACAGTTAACACTAAAGACCTATTAAAACAGAAAACTTCAGTATACTCCTAGGAGCAATCTCAATCTTTGATTAACAAGATGCCATCACTCACAAAATTTCAGTCATCCTTCACAGAAAAATACTAATTCAACTAACAAGAAAGTAATACCTTCAGTAGAGAAAAGTTTTTATCATAACAGCGTAACCAATTTTAAAGAATTAACGGGTTCATCCATAAAAGAAGCGTACAAATAAAATGACAATTAGCGAACTAGCTATCATTTGGGAGAGGTTTTGGCACGTCAGCTCCCTAATAAACAGCAATAGCGCCTTAATTTCATAATAAATTCCAATTACATGATACAGTTTGCAACCAAAAAATCCTGAAAAAACCAAAAAGATATAAAAACATGCACCTAACCTATCTGAAGGGAGAAATCTGTGTAACAGCATAAAAGATGTGGGCCACTTGGATAAGTTACTTTTTCTTCAATCAAAGAATGTGTTCCTTGGTATAAATATCAGAAACTTGTGGGCGATGATGAATCATCCAAAATTTTTTTTCTGTGTGGCTTTCTTACTGACCTCCTAACACTATCTTTCTGTAGCATCAATTCTCCTCATCTCTGCAAGAATCCCATTGCCTGATAGACATTATTGAGAGTATCATCTGCTATGTCAGCAGCTTTCCTGGCACCCTCTGCCAAAACTCCATCCAAATAACCTGTATCAGATATGATTTCCTCGTAGCGAACCTGAAAAGGTTAAAAACCCAATTCATGATGGGGACATGACAATTGGTCCATAGAATATCAGCACCAACAGACTGCTTCCTAGTTAAATGCAGCCAACTAATACTTGGCACAAAGTTACCAAGACCGAAGTGATTTGATATTAAAATCTTAAAATGCATTTCAATTTTTTCCTAATTAATTAATTCCACCTTTAGTGTGCTCTGTCCCTAAAGCCCATTAGCTGTCACTAGAGGTAGATTGGTTAATTTCTGTCTGGAGAAACTCCCACTTGCAGAATGTTCAAAAAGTTTGTGGTAATGAAAGAAATGATGTACATAGGCAAATGCACATAAAATACATTGACGTCAACCAAAAAGCCTTGGCTCAATGGTTATTCTCATCCCTTGTGTACCAAGAGGGTGGGGTTTTAAACCTTGGCAGTGGCAAAGGTGGGTGTGTGTGTTTACATTGCTAGCACCAAAAAAACAAACATCGACGTGAATAGCTGAAAAAAATATATATATTAGCATATACGGGAGTACTGAAATATAAATTATAGCAACATGATCAGAAGTGAACCATAACTGCAAAAGTACATAGAAACACGCACATAACAAAGAAGGTTCAACACAAAAGCAGAGAAAAACATGTGCCAATATTGATGTTGGAAAACAAATGTCAGTGGTGGATCCCAAAATTTCAACTTTGAATGAGTACGTCAGTTAAAGGACTTGGGCAAGAGTTGGAAAATAAAGAAACTTTACCGTGTTATCACTTATTTTCTACTTTTGTTTTCCCTAAAGGTGCCAAAGTTTTGGACAAACTACTCATTTTCAACTCATGAAGCTTTTTATTGCCAAGCTTGGCATAGTTCACAGAGACTTACTATCTTGTCTTGGGCGGAAGGTGGGTGAAGTAGTACATTTTTGTTACAAGTGTAAGTGCAGCTGACCCCCTTCCACCATTGATCACATGTACATTAATGTTTTCTTATAGAAAAAGAAATTTTACTGAAAGAAAATAAGAGGATACATTAAGGGAGGAGAAGAGGTCTACCACAAAGAATAAGTGGGAATCAAAAACAAATAACTTCATAAAAAAAGGTGCAGCTCCCATTCCCATCATAAATATGAAATTGAGGTGCCCATAGCGGAACCCCAAAGCAACAAGCATTTGAGAACTAAGTTTGAAATACCATAAAGAGAAATGGGCAAAACTAGGAATTAGCCCATTGTATTTGTACACTTTTGTGCAATAGCTCACTAAACTTTTAATCTATAATTGCTCTATTAAACTAATTAAAAAACTTCAATCAGGTCATTCTGTTAAATTAATCAAACGTCCATTTGTTTTTTTTGTTTTTTGCACAAATGACGTGAAAAAGCCAACTGACCTGATTAATTTAACAAAATGAAAAGGAAAAGCCATCAGAATCGACTTGGGCACAACCGCACCACCCCCTCCTACGGCCGCCGTTCCTCCACCACCATAGAGCAACGTCATCTCCTCCGCTGCGTAATTACTGGTAAATCTTTCACTCCTCTTTCCCTCACCCATGGAGATTGATGAATCTAGGGTTTGACAACAATCCAAGCTCATCAAAAGGTTTGTCCGTTACTGTTTTTGTGCAAAAAATGATTTTCTATTGTAAATTTGGTTTGTAATTGGTTCTTTTATCTTTTTTTCTTTTTTTTTCTTTTGTTAGATTTTGTAGAGAACCCAGTTTATTATGATATTTTGGGTTATCATGAGAAGAAAATTTCCCCCAACTTTGGCTAAAACCTATTCCTCCGGCTGATTTTAGAAATCCCAATTCCCCCAATTCGTGCATCAATTTTGAGAAGAAGATTGATTGATTATCCAGCTTTTGATGAAAAGAAAATTGATGGATTTGTATGTGTGTGTGTGTGTGTGTATCGATGTGAAGAACACTGATTAACTTGAGGCTACTCATCAGATGATTTTACAGTTTGATAAGTTTGGGATTGTTCTTCACCTTGGGTTTGGGGTTTGCAATAGTGAAGAAGAAAATAGGATGTGAAATTTATTTAATATTTGATTTTATTTTATTAAATGACATTGACCTTTTACTGTTTTACCCTTTTAAAATGTTAAAAATTAAAATTTTATTTTCCATATAATCACTTGATTGTTAGATTTGGGTTTTCTTTTTTCCATGTCATTTTGTCTGGTATATTCTTTTAATTTTAAAGCAGCCACGTAGGCAAAAATGGATGTCTGTTTAATTTATTTAACAGAATAACTCAATTCCAATTTTTTAATTAGTTCAATCGGACAATTGCGTAAATTAAAAGTTTAGTGGGCTATTGCACAAAAGTGTTAATGGCTATTTTTGCCATAAAGAATGTAATATACTCAAGTTGCGGAGAGGACTCATGCAAGTGCCAAACTATGAGTTCCTACTCGTACGTAGTATGAATTTGCAAACATAAAAAAAATAATTATGCATTGACGAAAAATAATCAGCTTAGCACTAATTGCTAGAGGAAGAAGTAGCTGCAAATAAATTTTCTTCTAAAACTAACAAAATTTAAAGAAGGCGCTGCAGACCTCGAGATATTATATAACAGGTAGCTTAAGAGCAAACATTGTCGCAAAAATCAGTTTATAACTTTCCACCAAGCCATAACTAATGTTAAAGTTGGTGCGAATTAGTGGGTTGATATTCGCATCATTAGTTCCAATCAGGCACCAAGATGATTATAGCTTATGGAGAGCCCAAAGCTTATTATGCATGTCATCCATAGAAACATGTTTATTTATTTGTTAAGAATGAATCTATACTGCTCAAATGGTGGAAGGATCACAGACCTGTAAATTACACTCAGATTATGCAGTCAAATTACATTGTGATTATGGGGTCATGGTTCATACATAAGACACATAAAATAGATTATAAATACAGATAAATAAATAAAAAGCACAAGCATGCACAACAACTCTCAAGGTACCATATAACTGTTCATGAAGGTATTAGATACAGAAGTTGAAACCTGGATTGGATCTAGATGAGCAATTAAAGCATCGGTAAGAATGACTTTAAACGTTCCCCAGTTCATATCTTGACATTCTTGCGCAACTTCCTGCAGTATACATTGTTCAGAGCATAAATTTCTGCCTGGAGGATGCTAAAGTTTACTGAATGCACAAATACTACGAATAGCATAAAGGTCCAATCACATTAGAGTTTTTTTTTCTTCTTTTGATAGGTAAAAGGAATGGCTAAAAATGAGAGCTCTAATCAAGATACAAACCCAGCTGGTCACTGGAGTCCAGTCAAATTAACAATGCCAATAAATTAATACTTATTACTACAACTGATTATCAAAATACCAACATTAGGTATTCCGAGCTGGATACCTTGTTCAAGTACAAACACAAGTACACAAAAACCTTTATGCATGCAAATACATAATTAATCCATAATGCCCATATTGAAACACCATGCCCAATTTTCAAAGATTCTCCAGCCATTAAGGTGCAACTTAAAGATCATGAAATTTTCTAGTCCCAAACGGTTAGGATGACCTGTGTAACTTGTTAAGTAATAGCCCAAATAATACTGATTTATTTCAAGTGCGAGGGTTTAATAAGGACCTTGCTTCTGGATATGTGTCATGGACTCATGTGTAGCGAATCAAATGAACTCATTCACACTGATTTTTGCAATGATCTGCTTGACATCTTTAGAGTACGTTGTTTGTTGTTTTGGGGATTATTGTATTACACGTTTTCAGGTATTTTACAATGTGATAAACAGGCTCCTTGTGTTTTCTTTCTCAAAGTTTCAAAGGGATGAAAGATTCATTTGAGGATACACTCAGGCCAAAATGGGTCCACATACTGACAATGAGAAAGAAGGCAGAACCTGCCAAGTAAAATTGCTAAGAACTAGTAAACAAGTTTCTAACACTTACAAGATATAAAGGGAACAAGAAGAGGGAGTTAAAAAGAATGAGATCCAGAACAGCATGATATGGAGTATGTATAAGAGTTGCCATTGAAGCATGCATACCAAATATACTAAATTGGTGGCCACAATTTACATTATACGAGAATCTGAGAAACTCTAGGTCATGACAAAAGAATTCAACACTGCTAAATTACCTAACATGAGCAATGACTTGATTATATATTCTATCCTCAACCAAATGCTACTTGTTTCCACATAAAAAGGATTAAACATTATAAATATACTAGATATGTACTGATACTTCCAAATATAGTAATAACTAAAGCATAGCAACTGTTAACAACATAATGAAGGTAGATCCTTTACCTCTTTCATTTTGCCTGTAATGATCTGATATACTGAAAGAAGGTTGTTACATTCAGGTCTATCTGGATTGTCAAATTCCAATCTGTAAAAATCACAATGGAAGAAGAAGAAGTACAGAGAAGAGCTTGCTTTTTACTGGGAAAAAAACTTTGGAAGGAAAAGAGTGAACAACAAACAATAGCTGACGAGATAATTTTATTGGAAAAAGGACAAACAATTGTATAATCAATACTTTGTGAAATCAGAAATAAAAGATGAGTACTCACCCTGAAAATGAGTCGGTCTTGCAACGCTTTATTTTATTAGCTATTACCTACGAAAAGGACAAGTTTATAATAACCAAGCAAATGAAGGAATAGTATATAATATCAACCTAGATATGTTCTAGTTCTAGTTCCAGTCCAATTTATTTGAATAGGTCACACACCCACATCACAACTGGAAAATGAACCCAGCACCTTCCAGAAAAGAAGCAAAAGATATTAATAAAACTACCAGCTGGCAGCATTAAATAAGTGAAGCTTGGCACCCCAAAACTAGTTGTCTCACCATTCAGATCTTGGCCAAGAAATCAGGTCACAAAAATAGTGGGAAAGAGAGAAAGTTGCCTTAGAACTCTCAGTTAGGGTAAGAATGTACTGGATATTGGTGTAACTAAAAGATAATAGACTAGATCAGTAGTTAAACCAACATTGGGTCATACATGTCACCAGCCAACATTCAAATCAGGATAAACTTCATTAATTGAATTCAGTTAAAGAAAACAGCATTTTCAGGCATTCAATTTTGAAAAGGAGAAGCAAAGTGTGGCTACTCACATCTTTTGAGTCGAGTAAATTTATACGGGACTGATCAGAAGGTGTAGATTTTGACATCTACAGACATAACAAAACATACATAATCAGTAATTTTTTAAAGAAACTTGTTACAACAACTACATGAAAAATGCCAAATATGCAGCAGACCTTGGATCCAGTGATTACAGATATAGGGAAATACAGCTTATTAGAAAAAGAAACTGCTTTGGGAAAGGAAGTAGAGATATTTACAAAATATATATAAATACATAAATAAAAATATTGCTGCAAATTGGTTTCCTAAACAGCCGTGAATGCAAGGAGAAACTAGACCCTTTATTGGCACATCCTCACCATGTCCATATTATACTTTTATATTTTCTCCTTCAAATTTCTAGTCCACCCAGCCTCTAATATTTCCATTGGATGGGATGTTGAGATAGAAAAATACAACACTACCTAAAAGAGAAAAATAAAGTTTAAAGGATTATTTTATTGCTTTGCCAAAGAATACCTTAGAGCGACCATCAGTGAGGGACATCACCCGGGCACCAGCAGGTGGAATAAGGGGCTCGGGAACCTACAAGAGTAAAAATATTTTGGTCAGATTTCTTCTAACTATTTATGATATTTCATGAGATGAAGTGGAGGGTTTCACCCAGACATCAAAGAACATAATCCACCTTAAAAATGGAACCACCTCGCCTACAAGCAAAAGAAAAAATGAAAACTCATTGATTCAGATTAAGATTGAAAAAATATATAACATGTATCTCTATATCTTTAAGGAATGCTTCAAATCATATGCTTTACCCTCCCAATTTCTTCCACTTCCTTCCCCCGTACAAATAATTAACACGTTCAGCTAGCTCTCTGGTCAACTCTAAATGTTGTTTCTGATCCTCACCAACTGGGACAAAATCAGACTGTAGAAAAATGGTGCAGCATGTAAGAATTGTGAATATTCAGGCAACCTAATCAAGATATGACTAATATTACAACCAGATTGGATAACTGACATCTCTTTTCCAAGCCATACTACTGTGATTCAATTGAACAACTGATATTGCTCTTTGTCTACGAATAGAATAAAGTACGTGGTTTAAGCATATTCAAATATATTCATGCTGCAAAAATGAAAACCACCTGATATAAGAGAATATCAGAAGCCATCAGAACAGGGTAGGTAAGGAGAGCGACCCCAACATTTTCATCGCCCTGCAAACCGAAAAACAAAGAAAGAGAAAAACAAAATGTGTCATGCAAGAATAGAATATTGTAAGAAAAGGCTAAAAACAGAAAAAATCATAATAAATCACGCTAGACACAACATATCAGTGTTTTAAGCTTATTCACTTCAAAACAGGACAAGAAAAGAAAAGTCGCTTAAGTAATAAAGAAGAATGTAGAAAAGAATGTAAGAAAGAACATTGGGCCATGAACTAAGCATCCATATGTATAATGTGAGAAAAGAAGCTCATCAGTCCAATTCTTCAAGCAGTTATTTAATAAGATAATCAAAAATAAAAAATGTTTTTACGAACTTGCAAAAGTGTGGTTTTGCATGCAAGAGATATTCAAATTCTAAAGAGAAGATTAAAGTAATAAACTGAAAGGAATATTAGAAGAATATATATCCCAAAATACATAGACAAAATAAAAGAACGGTAGAGATTGAGCCTCATACAGCAGAGACGCACCGCCTTGCGGGATTTCTCTTTAAATTGAATCATTCTGTTCAGCCAACCAATTGGGGTCACAGAACTTAACAGCCACATCAGTTCTACATGAGCACGAACATGAGACTGCACAAATACGGAAGCCTGTATATATAAATAAAAGTTAGAAGGCCATTCAGTCGCATTTGGGCTAAAAATGGACATGATTTCAGAATTAAAACAAGGTAAGAAGGACAATAAGGTCATAGGACCTTTGAGGTGTCCACACCACATGCCAAATAAATAGCCGCTGTATCTTTTGTTGCTTTTGATAGTTCTCGGGTATCATAGGGTAGAGTTATCTGCAAGTAAAATGTTGCAGAGCACTTAGAAATACTCAAAGAAAAAAATAGTCAATATAAGCATCATGGTTAATAGTCCCATAACTCCTTATGATTTACGAAAGAGATACTATATTAGAACTGTTGATACAAATTCAATAACCATTATAAAATTACAAAAGCAACTACAAATATTTCTTGCTATTTACTTGATCAGATGGTTATCTTATGATATGCATATTGCTTTATTGAAAATTAAGCTGGAGTAGCTCCACATTCAAGAGCTAAGATAAGTTTTGAGCATATGGATCTCACTTTTCGACATTTCTTAATCATGCCACTTCCCCCAAATAAGTGGCTTTACTGTGCACCGAAGCATACCACCCTGATTTAGCAACCATCAGTGATATGGATGGTGCTTCAATGTGTTTGCTTTGAAACTTTCTTACTTCATAGACCATGTCTATGTGGAATGAGATTCTTGATACAGTTTAAAGTTAATAAAACAAGGACAAGGAAGTTCAAAGGTTAAGTTTCAAGCATTTCTTTTGAACATTAATCCTATAAATGAGGAATTAATTTGATGGCAACTCATTAGATAGCTTGTTGATTTTGTATATTTCGTACTCCTCCCATCTAACTTCAAATGTTATCATTTGATTTTCATTTGGTTAAAGAAAAACAATGAAATTAGTGTAGAAAAAATTGAGATCGGTTAGCAATTCAGAAATAAGCCTTTAGTGAAGCTCACTTTAGATTCCTTTTATTTCACAGTAATAATAAAGTAAGAATCTTTGATCAAGTTAAATACTAAGAGGACATGGACTTTGGACATCCTAAAAGGAAAGAAGGACAACTAAACCTAAACAGATAAAGTACGGCTTACAACTATTTTTCATTTCTAAGGCTTTCTCCTAACTTGTCCTCTTATATCTCAACCTCCAACATCATTGAGGACTTTTTTATAGGTCATTGAGGAACTTTTGAAGTATTATGATTTATGCCAATAAATACAGCTGCAAATACACTTGGCCTAGTGGCAACTCATCCAACAATAATATCAATAAGCTAAGATTAGTTGAATAGTATGTCTGGAACATTACGTACAGCATGGAGATCCACAATGAAGAAAAGAGTATCATATTTATCCTGCAAAGAACAAAAAAGAGCATTAAAGCAAAGTATTCAAGGTTATGAAAAATTAGATTTCATGAGATGGGGAAGTTTCTTTTAACAATTTTATTACCCTGTCTTTCACTAAAAAATTACTACAAAATAGAGATTTAACTCCCTAAACTGACAACCATCCCTTTACATCTAGTGTTACAATTTGAATTCAGCTTAACTTTTACAAATATGCAAGTATGATAACTTTATGTTACAGATCTGCAGAAATAGTTTAAAACCCATCTACAAAGATATTGTAGTAAAGCCAACCTGCTTTTTCCCTTTCTCTCTTTTTCTCGTTTGGTTTGACAAATTGTTGTATCCCACAAACAGTTCCAACCATCTTCAGGAGGAGGGGACGGAGGGAAGGAGGTGGCTGGAGCTATGGCCCCTGCTTTAATTTTTAAAACTTACATATGTTATATTGATTTTCACTAGTTTAATTATGACATGTTCTTTTCTTTGATATATTATATAATAAAGTTATTCAATATGTATGCAGGTATATCATAAAGAAATTTAGTTCAAGAATTCAAATAGAGTACGTTTTATTAAAAGAAATTCTTATTTATTTTATTATATGAAATAATGTAAAATCTAACATTAGTACAAATTTTGGAGGTTTTGTAAGCTTATTTTAATATTTTAAAGTATACTTATCTATATATCAAACTAAGAGTTTGTTTTTTAAAAAAAGAAAAAAAAAATCATTCATTTCAAAAAAGTAGTAAGTTTTTAAAATCAACCTCATAATTCAAGTTAAATAGATATTAATTAAAAGTTAGGTTTAGTCACATTTCACTAAGCATAACTTTGAACATTCTGTCACTTCTTAATCTATTTCCAGTAAGTGAGATCTCATTTGGGGACATACGGACATGAAATGAATTGTTCTCATTTTGGGACAGATGAAGAATATTAACTCATTGATTATAATCTTTTCGAAAATTCATTAATTCTAGGTGACCTCAGCTTAAATGGATTCCTGGCTTCGTCACTGATCAGTGGCATGCTAATAAATCAGATATAAATCCACAAAATCAGTTGCCATCTTTATTCAGGTATATCACATAAAAAGGAATTCAAAAGGTAATCACTTGTAGATCCCAATGCAGTAGAAATCGAAACATAATGTGTTGCTCCAGGGGTCATCTTTGACATTAACAAGAAAAAGATGTCCGCTTGTAAATGCTATGTCATAAATACAGACAATAAAACAGACTCAATTTGTTATTCTTAATGTAAAATCTGAAGCATATATAACAAAATAACATTAGGTGTTATGGGTTGAACTAGGTCATACAACTAACTCTTGGTTTAAGATTCTAGCTAATTAACCAATAAGTTACATTTGAATGGAAAAAAACAAAGCAAGCTTAGAATTGAATCTAATGGCTCCAACACATATTATCAAAACCTTCATGACTTATTAATTTGCTAAGAGATGGATGGTAGGCTGGCCAAGATCATTTTACTCTCTCTGTCCCAAAATGAAAGCCCAGTTGTGAAAGTACAAAGTACCATTAAATGTTTTAACAAAAACATTGAATTTAGATCATGATTCATGACAAAAACTTGCGTAGATATAGCAAGATTTGGCACATTAACAAGAAGCAACAATATTACTAAGTTAATATCATTATTACATCCACTCAGTTAAGATACTACGCTAGTCAGAATGCTCATCGTTAAATTTTATATGGAAGGACTCCTGACCTGCAACAAAATCCAATTCTTGATTGCACCAAGATAATTCCCAAGGTGTATAGATCCTGTCGGCTGAACACCAGACACTATTCTCTTCCTGTAGTTTGAATTTATTATTATGTATTATTAAAAGGAGCAAGCATCCAGGGAACAAGTAACAAAGTATTCAGCTAAGAACATGCAAGGAGAAGATGATAACCTATTATTAGTCCTTAGCCCTCAGCTTAAAACAGAGTTTTTAAATTAGATAAGATAGATAAAATAAGACTAATGTAGACATATTTAACGTGTTTGTGAACATTTTGGTTCAAGCAGCATTTGATATGGATTGCAGATATTGATTTTGGTTCACTAATGCATTTTCATTATTACTTTTATGGTGATGGTATACTCGATAAAGTTGTTTTTTATAGGTAAATAAATCCACTAGAAGCGTCTAAAGGGGGAAAACTAAGTGTACTCGCAGTAGACAAAAACACAGGGGAATTAAAAAACACAGTTATGCCCCCAAAAACTCAATACATCACCCTATACAAAGAGCCTCCAAGGAAAGTACCTAAACTAGGCTCCTAACACAAATTCTTCCTAATGCACAATAGAAACTAAAAAAACATCATAAAGCCCAAAGAAAAAGAAACCCAATATGCACAAGAGGTCTCTCTATGCCTTCAAAATGAAGGTTGTTCAGCTCCTTGCAAATCTTCCACCAAATGCTAAGATGCACCAAATTATGCCACCTTCTCCATTCCTTCCTACCCTTCACCCATACCATGCATGTAGCACTCTCTTATTAAAGGCGTCATAAACATACTTTCCCTGACTACGTACAGGAATAGTTTATTTAAACTAGAAAAAATAAATAAAAATAGTAGATGCAAAAATTATTACCTTGACAGTTTTCAAGGTAAAGGAGCATTGTTTAGTACAACTGTAAAATATGAGGCTGTATAAAGCATGAGAACAGCTTGAATCCACATCACCAAGTGTTATACAAAATATTCCAAATAGCACCCAGCATTAGAACTGGGAGGAACACTATGTAAAGCCATATTTACATGAACATTACTATTGACAACTCCTTCACCTTAGATTCACAGAATTATTAACTGTATTGTCTTTATAAGTCTGAATTTCCCAAATTAACAAAGACCCATTTATCAAATATCCTCTCAAACTGCAATATCAATGGCCAGTTCATATAATAATCAATTATATTACCTTACAGAAGTAGAAGAATTCTCTGCAACTTCCGGTTCTGAGACTGATGAACTGCAATAGCACCGGCCACGGCTAGCAAAATGGCGAACTAATTCAGGTTTTTTTGAGAATTTCCTTCGGATTCCACATGACCTGCTCTCCAAATCATAAACGAAATGTCAAAAAATCTGTAGAATAATAAACAAAATTTCCATAGAATGCATTCAATCCGTAGTATCATACATATATAGATAGATATATAGAGAGAAAAAGAAAATTAATGATTACATGGACGAAGAAGAAGGAGAAGATGTGAAGAAGCGTGATGAAGTAATAGTGAGAAAGTGAGAGACAAGTGAGCGGCTCATCCCTTCTTCTTCTACTACTGAGGATGGATATAATAGTGATGAATTTTGTACCTATTAAGAGCCCGTAAAATATAAGTTCTCTCTGTTTTAAGTCAGGACGTATGGAAATTTAATTTATAAGTCAGAACTTAACTTAAAATAAGGTAGGAATGTATCCGGTTCATAATAATTTATTATAAGTTAAAACCAAAGAAAAAATTAATAAAAATGACAACAATAAAAAGAGAAGTAAAATAGACATTATATTTTAGTTAAATTAACTTATTTTAAAATGACTTATAAGTCATTTTAAAATAAGTTATAAATACTTGTTTACTTTTTTGACTTAAAAACCAACATATAAATAGAAAAACAAGTCATTATCAAATAGAGGAATAGTGATAAATGATTTATAAGTTGGTCAAATCAACTTATAAATAATGGTGTAAACGAGTCGAACCGAAACAAATAAAAAACTACTCGAATTAGACTCGAAACGTTAAATTCAAATTCGAATTGTATTTGAAATTTTTTATTCAGATTCGACTCACTCGAATTCGATCCGGATCGAATTATATTCAAACTATTCGCGAGCTTTAAATTAAAATTCTAATTTGAGTATCCACATAATATCTAGTTTTATAATAAATATAATTATAAATTAAATTTGTTATTTTGCTTAAAAATAAGAAAATATATTTATTATTACAATTTACAAATATAAAATCACAATTAAAAATAAAAATAAAACAAAATAATAATAATTAATTAACCTAATTTGATTTAATTTTGTATATATTATAAGAGAATATATCGAGTATCTATTCGAATCTGTATCAATCGAGTATGTATCGAATTACAATTGAGAATTCGAGTAGTTTGAATGAGTTAAGTATAACATTGTTCAGATTCTACTCATATTTTTATTCGAATTATTTTTATGTTCAAATTTGGATCATATTATTAACAAATTTTTTGTATTTTTGCGAATCGAACCCGAACTGTTTAACCGAATGATATATATAGAGAGAGAAAATATTTTTAAATACAGAGTTTTGATAAAATACTTTTATGAAAAAGTTAAAACACATTTATATAATTGTAAAAATATTATTTAAAAAATTTAAGATAATTTTGTGGTCTGAAAATTTATCTTTTTTCAATAATTTAAACATAAATTTGTACTTTATACTTTTTCCCAAAAATGCTTCCATCAAAAGCACAAATTGTGATAGAATTTATAAAATTTAATGTATGAGCTACAACTTATGGTTTAATAATTATTTTTTAATAAATAAAATAGTTCAAAAATCAAAAAGTTGGATTGGGTAAACACCCCAACAGAAATTTTATTGTAAAGGAGACCGAATAAGTAGCTGACAAATTTATAACCAAGTTAAATTGTGACCAAATTGGTTGGAAATTTATTGATTCAATAAGATAAAATAAAATAAGGTAAAATTATTCGTAAACCGAAAATTTTACAATCCTTTGCAACACTTAGTCTATGTTTATCGATTATAAAATTTTAATTATAATGTCAAAATTATTAAGTTATTTTATAATATCGAGATTTGATTAACAATCCCAAGTCAAAATAAACAAAACACTTAAAATTAATAATTATTTCCCAAATATTATACTTTCAAAAAAACATAGCAATCTTTTACAATCCTTTGCAACACTTAGGTGCTGTTTGTTTACATCTGATTGCCTTTTAATGGACTGCCTTTTATTCGCTAAGAGGCATGATGTTGTTTGTTTTGTTTTTTGTTACCTCTGAATGCCTCTTAATCGGTAAGACAAAAAATGAAATCTTAATAATTAAGATGTACCTATTAATGAATTTTTTTTGCTAATTTTTTTTATATAAATATATTAAACAATATTATGCACTCATTTTTATTAAATTGAATATTTAAAATTATTAAATAAAATTTTATCCTTTAAAATGGTAAAATAGTGTCATTAAGAGACAACTTACTTTTTAGTTATCAAACAATTTTTTAGATTCAGACCTCATAACCATTCAGATGATCTAATTTATTAAGACATTATAATCACTGAGATCTTAATTCCCAAATTTATCAAACACAACCTTAGTCTATGTTTATCGATTATAAAATTTTAATTATAATGTCAAAATTATTAAGTTATTTTATAATATCGAGATTAACAATCCCAAGTCAAAATAAACAAAACATTTAGAATTAATAATTCTTTCCCAAATATTATACTTTCAAAAAAACATAGCCGATGTATAATATCCACAAAAAAAAAAATCACGAGTATTGTATTTAAATGTAGCATTGACTTGTTTAAAATCCGTGGCACATTTCCTTGTAAAGAAGGATGAAAAGTTGATTAATATATTTAATAATAAGTTGATGATTTAAGAAACCCTAGCCAAATAACCTACTGCAACTCTTATAGGTCTCCAACCCAATGGAGAAACACAATAGCACCATGGAAGTAGAACAGAAGCAACATAAGCGCACCATTATATTCCTAAATACACATTGAGCTCAAGTTCCCCCACACATGACAACCAAATAGGCAATGTACATAAAGAAAGCAAACTGCATTTTCTCTTGTTTCTTTCATGCGTTGAAGAGCTTCCTGAAAGGCCCGTCCTTTCTGTCTTTAGCAGCCTCGGTCAGAGCAAGGAACCTCTTAAATCCTGTGGTGGCTGCACCTCTCCCAAGTGCAGCTGCTCTGGTCAACACATCCTCTCTCGAGGCAATAATTCCAGGTGAGGCCGGATTGATCAAGGCGGGAGGTGCTGGGGCGCTCGAGACAGCCGGGACAATTGATGTGGCAAGAGGCGGCGGTTGAGTGATTCCTGACCCACGTTTGTTAAAATCGTCTAGTATATTTTGCTGATCGGCCTTTTTCAGACCCTGTACGTATCAAGCAAACAAAATCCAGCATCAACACGTTTAAAACTCAAAACCAAAATGGCACAGTTGAAACAGAACTAGTGTCTTGCTTGTCCTAAAACAGTAATACTGGAATAAACAAATTCCAATCTATTTCTTCGCATTAATATGCAAAGTGTTCTAAAATATCAAGTACCCAGGCTATGAGCGAAGACTACAATACAATACAATGATAATGTATTCTATCATATTTTCATTGGTCTTTAGCAAACGGAAAGACGTATAACAAACAAAAGTAAAGTAAAAGATTAGGGATCAATGACTCCAACCTTAAGCTCTAAAATGCGTTGAAACTCCAAAGGCGTTCCCTCAGGTAACAGTGCACGATATGTATCCGCCACAGAATCAACTGGGGACAATATAACCTGTAAAACCAAAGACAAGAATATGTTACTACCACTTCCCCATAACAACCCAAAATTCCTCAACCACTCACCTTCAGTAATGCCTCTGCTTTGCTCATCTCACGGCTTACAAATTTCGAATAGCTAGCTGCTCCTGATGTCTGTTAAAGACGATAAATTGATCTTTTAAGCTCCACAAAAGAAATTAAGATAGCAGTTCAAATTAGAAAATAGCAGTCTTGAAAAATTTATCACTTTATCAGAAGCATGAAATACCATAAAAAAATTTGTGGGAAAGGTTCTAGAATTCCAACTAGCACATTAAATCTATTGATAAAGATTAAAATGCTAACAAAGTACTTGATAGAACCCTTAATGTTGGTGCCAATATTTTCTTCCCTTTTGGACAAGTCAAAATAATATAACTAAAGCATCAAGAGAGCCAACACATATACACAAAAAAGCTAACCCTGCCAAAGGGAAGCAAAGATGCTCTGCAAATTCAAATAAAGAATCAAAAGACCCAGGTTGTGGTTCTGAAAAATACAGAAAAAGAGGATAGACTAAGAGGTATTTTTGAGGTTCAGAATAGACAACTCAGTTCCCTGCTACACTCAAATCATACTCATGAAGATTGAAGAAACACATAAACATCCAGAAAAACCTTCTCAAAGTAGATATCTAACTTCACTTCTGCATAAGGATCATGCTTAAACCTAAATGCAGAATTTCTGATCACAAATGTAGAAACAAAGGAAGGGAGGGGGAGTGGGGGAGGGGGGGAGGGAAGGATGACAAAACAGACAATCTTGACATTAATTATTATATTATGAATAATAGGATTCACTTTGGCGGTATGATTGATTAACTTTTTATGTTTTTTTATTAGCAACTTAACCCATGCATTAAAATAGTATGTTAACAGAGTGATTAAAAAATTAATTAAAGAAACTAAAACTAAGATGTTAGATTCAAGAAATATATTTCTTACTTCTGACATGGTCTACTTTTTTAAGTCTGAAAGTAAATTAATGTTTTCCAATGCTCTTTTCTTACACTCTTGAATCTTTTGAACATTGGGTAGAGTTGATATCAAGATGTCATTGTAGTCCCAATCAGGGACACAAGGAAGAGGGGTGATTAAATCAGTCTAGGACAAGCTCAGTATATTAACCCTAGATAAAATCAATATTTAAGCATATACAAACCCAGAAGAACCTACAAAAAACATTTTATATTAAGACGGGACTATAGGATTATCTATGTTCCCAACACCAAATGTATAGAATACAGTCAAAAACAATCATAAAGGATGTATTAAACCCAGGATAATATATTACAAATTTTAGTCATGTTCAAATATATAGACAAAAAGCATATAATATCTCACCTGTCTTGCAAGGGAGGGAATATCTAGAAGAATTGTCTTTACAGCCTGAGTATCCAACAACATCTGCAAACGCACCACACAGCTAACTTATATCCAAATCACGGAGAATGAGTTATTAAAATTAATAAATTATACTTCCAACTAATATAAATTGTATAGCACTTAGAATTGATAGTCATTTGACAGGATCCAAACTGCTTGCTGACATGTATTTCTAAACTTCTTGATACCAAACAGTATATAAGGAAAAAGAGTAAACTTGATGAAAACCTGCTGAGCTCCTGTTTCTGATATTTGTTTGCACTTAAAAATATTCAGGTAGAAGTGTGGTCCAAGACATGATGCAAGCTGCATAAGCAATCAAAAATGAGATGATTGAGCCAACAGAAAAAAATAGAGTTATAAATGTCGAGGAACTTTTTTAACACTCCTAGTGTTGACGCTGCTGGTTGACAAAACACCATACAGTGATGGAGGAGAAAATGTTAATTGCACATAAACTATGCAGGTATCCACATAAATCTGGTAATAATTATCTAGTCTGAACAACTGAAACTTAAAGGCATTAACAATGAACCTTAAAGATCTATATATTAAATGAAAGTTCTATAATCACCTTGTCCAAGAAGAACTGGAAATAAATGGGAGAAAGAAGGCTGCCAAGTACAGGAATGCTACTGGTAAGGATCATATTTATGCCATTGACATACCTAAAACAAAATGCACAAGTTACTTTCATTTTGTTCCTCTTTTGGGAAAATCTGGACAATACTATTATTGATTTAATTCAACTATTGAAACTGCATCTTACTCTGACTGATCACCAACACTTTCAAGTGTGGCCCAGGGAACCCGTGTCATTGCAGCCATTTCAGCATCAAATTTAGTTTCCAGACCGTGGACTAAAGTTACCAGTGCTTTTGTTATAACTGCTGAGAATTCATCCTTCACAAACGCCATCATTCTAATTAAAATCAAAAGCAACAAAGAATTATAAATACTTATTTAAGAAAACTCAATCATGAAATAGTTTTAACCTGCACTTCGGACATATCCACTGCATCAACCAATTGAGAATCAATTATTTTAGAAACATTTTCAGCCAACTCACCAGACTGCAAAAATAATGAAATCAAAGTCACAATCATGGATTAATTATAATATACCAACGGATTAAAAACTATCTTCAGCGGTTTGTATAGTGTAACAAAAGCATATCATGTATATCATATAATCGAATTCAAATTATTCTTGAGTTTCAAGAAACTGCACGACTCTTGCAAGCAATAGAAAACACAGAGTATACAAAATAAGAGCTTATAATTTCAAACTATTGTGTCCTAACCTTTTTTTACAAAAGACGAAGATCATATATCTGACACCTATGCAATACATAAACCCGTGCTATATATAATTATAATTTATCGAGAAACCAATCTTAGTCTCAGGCTAGCAACCTTGTAGGTAATTTTCAACAGAAATAACAAAACCAATAAATAGTTACATATATGAGATCAAACTGACCGTTTTATGGCAATATTCAGCAGTATTCACGATATAACAAATGACACGTTCGTCCCTATCAGATGTCTGCGTGGTACAGTTGGACAAAAAATTCAGAATCATCAATAGGTGTAAAGAATAAGAATTTTTCTTGATGAAGGTGCAAGGCGAAAGAAGTTGGTCAATACCTTAATCTGTCCATCCATCCCCGTTGCAGCTGCAACAATCCCTGTACCACCCTTAGGCAATCTTGCAAAAAGCTTTGTAGCATAGGATTTGAGAATCCTTTGAAATACCTAATTAAAAGGCCCAGAAGATCATAATAATATAGATAAATATGCAGTATGACGGATCAATAAAATCCTACAATTGTCATTCATAGACTGGAGATTTCAGAAAGTATATACTTAATTCCAACTATAATTACATGAAGCATTTATCCAGTCAGCAGGTCAGTGACCTAACTGTAGCATTCCTAACAAGGTCAAATTAAGATTTATTGGCAAGTGACCTCATTCCTGAACTAAATAAAATTCAAATCACATTGGTGATCGGTTAAGTTTCCTATCAAATGGCGAACCTGCACACAAAATTCTCTAAAAGCTAAATGAAATTATTAACTTTCAAGAAGTCAAAAACAGCCATTATATGTTGATTTGTTCTCAGAATTTATACAGGCTTAACATTTCTCATATTCATATGGTATCATGCAACATACTTAGTAATCCAGCATATTCATCGCGAACAACCATTGGGCACAATACCCCAAAAGAAAAATTAAGAATGGAACAATTCTAGTTTCCTTGTACAAAAAAATACTAATAAGGTATCTGTTTCGTTCTTTTATCCCCAAGTAATATATTACTCCCTCTGTGCTCAAAAGTATGTCCAGAAGTACATTAAGATTTTATCCTCAAAAGGATGTCTAAAAGTATACAAACCAAATGTAGAATATGATTTAAATACTAACTTATCCCAAAATGCATATATCCCCATATAAACACTCCACTCCCAAGTTAATTATCGTCTTGTGTGATCCAAACAAAGAGTGTAACTGGAACAAATTTTATACTCTCTCTAATTTGCGAATCTTAATTCGTGACTTCGTGTGCCCATTGTACTCTTAGACATCCTTTTGAGGACGGAGGTAGTACTATACTAGGAAGAAAAGTTTCTTCTGAAACTAACAAGGCTCCACTTTTGGCGAATTCATGAACAAGGTTTAAAAAAATATTCAAGTGAAAGCAAGCTGAGAATATAATAATTCACATTGATTAAACTACCCTTTAGATGACCTAGCACAACATTTCTAGTTATCAATATAAGCTCTATATACCAACAATCAAATCTTTCAAAGTGAAATAGCTTGCAACTATGCCAAGCCATATTTCAGTGAACATAAGTTAAAGCACACTGTAAGGTACAATGCATCACAAAATTTAGGGTATATTTGGAACTTGGAAAATCCAAGGGAAAAGAAACGGAAACAAAAAAAATGAAATCTAAAATTTATGAAACATTATTGACCATCTATAACACTAAATCTGAACATTGTTATTGATATTAGGACTTTTAAAAGTATAAATGATTGGATTTATGTGCACTAAGATAGTTTTTTCATTTTTATATTTATTTTTGTTTTCCTTTCCTTTTGTTTCATTTGCATTTCCAAGTTCCAAACAAACACTTGCAGAATCTGAGTTCTTCGGATATTAGAACATTCGGGTATAGACAGCATAGAGTGAGGAATATTTACATGTTGCTGACCTTGATGATTATTTCAGTTACCCCAAGTTTTGTTCGACAGTCTTTCATTGATAGTCATTACTAAATATGCACTTTTAGTTTTTATGAATACCTCATCCAGACACAAGTTAAGTATAAGCTTTAAAACACACCTTGAACAAATTGAATAATGTGTGGCTCTTTGTTAAAGCGCTGCATCTTTTTAAGCTTCTCCTAATAATCAAAAAGACCTTCATAAAACAACGAGAAAATAAATTAGCATAGTAGAATACGTCGACAATACAATAGATGCAGTAAAAATAGAAACTGATCATGTAAATGCATTGGCATGGCTGCTTCAAAAGAAAAATGGAATTGATAGGACATCGACAATTAAAACTAAACAGTTTAGAGGAACATACAATGACTGAAGGATCAAATAGGTTATTAACAGACCTAGAATAGCACTATAGAAAATCCACCATAAGTAGTTCTGAAAATGACAAAAAATAAATAAATAGAAGTTTTGAGATACAAATAAGATACAAGAACAGAGGGGGGGGGGGAACAAGTTCACCCTCCCTAAACAAGTGGAAATAAATAAATAATATGTCAGAGCAGTCTCAGAAAAGCATATGCTCTCTGATTGAGAATGGAAGAAAATGACAAGTTCCCTATAACAGCTGAAACTCTCAAAAGTTTGTACTGTCAACTCCAAAATATAATAGATGCCGCAAGGAATTTAGCAGGAAAATTGACAAATGTATACTGCATAAAAACTAAATAGTAAGAATTATATTCTCACTATTTAGGAGAAGACAAACCTCCCAACAAGAAGTCATATTTTACCTGCATGCTACTAGACAATATATTAGTCTGGCTTCCTTCCTCAATTTCCCATGTTTCATCCTGTTTGTTGTACAAAACATAATGCATATTAGTAAAATACATCAAAGCAAAGGACCACATAAATTCTAAAAGGTTCATCAAACTCACCTGAACAAGTTTCTCTAGATGCTCCATAAGAGTCTTCTCTTCTAGTTCTACATATACCGTCAAATGAGGTTCAAAGCAAGATGAAACAATTCCATGAAAATTGAACTGCAAAACCAGTGTACACAAGACAATATTCAGCAAATAGTCTTCTCTTCTAGTTCTACATATACCGTCAAATGAGGTTCAAAGCAAGATGAAATATTTCCATGAAAATTGAACTGCAAAACCAGTGTATTCAAGACAATATTCAGCAAATACATTTTTCTTTTCTTTTTTATCTAGATAAAAATATTTAGCAGATAGCTTTATTAGCTTCATTCTGAAGAAAGACACAATTAATAGAAATAGCTCATAAAAGACCACACATTAGGGTGCAGGACCTGTAAACAACCCAAAAGAGAAAGCCTTAAGAAAACTATAAACGAAAAGGCACAGCCTTCCTTAGTATCAAACCGAAAAGACTATATACCCAACCCTGCCAAGGTCTTATAAAAAACTATCTTGCAAGAATGCAAACTCATCTTGAAATCCAAAAAGGCGGAAATAGAAGCCAGAAAGTTCCTCCTCATCTCAAAAAAAAAAAACATAAGACACAACACCATAGCAATAAATTTGCACATTGGTTAACAAATGCCTTAGAAGCGGCACTTATCTTATTTCAAACTGTTCACCACAAACATAAAGGAGCTATATTCCATATTCCATTTCTTCCTGAACGTCTCTTCTTGTCCTTACAATCCGAAAGGAACTTTAAGGAAGGTTGCATGCATTTGACTCTCATCGACCACATCAATCTACTTCCACCCAAGCTGTCAAACATCTGTCTCTCGATCTCTATCTTATTTGATTTGGACTCCAATGATAAATGGTGTTATAATAGCAAACATCACAACCAACTAAAAGATTTATGTTCAGTAAATGATTCTCAATTTGAAAAATACCTTTACTCAAACCTCCCAACAAAACAAGTTTCAGATGATGCAATTAATAAAGAGCACATTAATAAAACTAATTGAAGAGCGTGTACTTGGATTCATCTCCTTTTCATGCTTATAATCAATCTATTTACTTAAAAAAAAATTCCAATCTGATAAATCTATGGCTCTATGAACATAACTATTCTATTATCATTCCACTGAAGCAGGAGAAAATAAGAAGATTAGCCCATCTTTTATATGGAAACAGAGACTTTCAACTATGAGAATGTTGAGCCCATTAAAATGTAAAATTATGATTATCACCTGCTTCATTTTGTCTCTTGCTATAACAGTATTAGCTTCAAATTAAAATAAAGGACTGCAATAGTATAATCAGATGAAACAACGAAGTGGATTTTAGTGTTTGGACATTGTACTTTTGACCCATCACTATTCAATGTACTACAAGTAGCATTTTCATTAGAATAATATATGAAAATAAGAACGTACCCCAGCTCCAGGCACTGATAAATTATGTCCATCTTTATCCTGACAAAATACCACCAACAGGCACAACAAAATTAACAATTTTAATAAGCTATATTTTTAAAGGCTAACTATTATTGGGTAAAGCAAGCAATCACTAAGACATACTTCATTTCCACTTAATTCATGAGTAGCAAGCTTTTTCTCGTACTTCTTACGGATATCTGATACAGTTTGACTATTATTCTCTTCTCTATCTGTCTCCCCAGTGTCACTCCCCAATTCTTTACTACGACTGCCCCCACCAAATTTCTGTGCCAGCTCCTCCTCAAATTCTAAAGTTCGTTGCAGTGCCTTCAAATATTTATAAAAGGAAAATTTCAAGAGTGAAACTAACAAAGAAATATTGAAATGATAAAAAAAGAATAACATAAGTATTACAAGACCCAGGACCTTAAGAAAATAACAGAAAAGTTAAATTACAAGACCAAGTGTCCAAAACTAGGTTGCACACAGAAGGAGGAAAACACATGATAACTGAAACTTACTAGCAACAACGTTCCAACATCAGGCTTTTCTTTCAGATTATCGAGAATTTCCACAAGTTGTGTCCTGATAATATCCAAACCAACAGTCACTAGTCTTGTTCAGAATAATTCCAAAGGAAAAATAATATAATTGTACCCTGTCAAGGAAAATACAGATAGTCCTCAATTATATTTATTTTTTG
This sequence comes from Panax japonicus, assembly GCA_020205505.1. Taxonomy (NCBI): domain Eukaryota; kingdom Viridiplantae; phylum Streptophyta; class Magnoliopsida; order Apiales; family Araliaceae; genus Panax; species Panax japonicus. The sequence goes on along the minus strand of CM035102.1, from coordinate 58,352,991 downwards.
ATAGGTCCCAAATAGGGTCCTAGCTCCAAACCTTTTTATAGTTTCTTTATATTCAAAATATCAATAACTTTTCTCATTAAATTTTTTTCAAGGACCAATTTTTATTATTAATTGATAACACATGTCTGATGTCTGGCCTTGTGTAAAGCAGTATTTTGCAGGAAGTGCTGCTTAAATTTATAAATATATTTTCTTACGTAAAAACAAAGTTTGAACTCAAAGATAGGTTGAAGCTAAACCTTGTCAACTTGCAGAACTGAATACATAGCAAATAGGCAACGTGCCATGAAGGAGGAAAGATTTTCCATATCTCCTCATTTGTTCTTAACCTACGCTTGATCCATGCATACCTTCGCTCTGCTTTATCCAACTTGGCTAGTTCTAATACAATAGTAAATTTAAAGAATTTCAAAATCAAGGAATTTCACAATTGGGAACAGTGTACCATAACTGAATAAATATAGATAAAAATTGGACAAACCAGCTCCTTCAAAGATCTGCCGATATGAAGTAAGCTCACGGTTACAAAAATTCTTTACCAACTCTTCTCTTACTGATGGCTCCAAAGCATCAACAACTAAACAAGCATCTGATAACTGCTGCAGCAAATTACTTTCTTCTGTCTCCTTCCCTGTACCTAAGCTGCGATTAAAGAATAAATAAAAAAGGAGGAAAAGAAAAAAGACAAAAGAACAATAATCTTTCAAGGTACCAATAGCATATAAGGTGAGAATTCAGGTTAATATAATACAGATGATTTGGCTAGTTACTTTTTGAAGCAAGTTTGAAAGACAAACATCAAAAGATGATTGGTAATTGATTGGTAAAACTTTTGGGAATCCTGGTTCAAATACCCCCAAAGTTGAATTAACTAATATTTATTAAATTTAGGTCTTTTATATATGACACAATAAGATTCAGGTCTATTCTTTGTAACAGTCATATTTGTCTAATAGCATCAAAACTGAAATATTTAATGTAGCAATCTGGCAGAATCAGATTCTTGTTGCAAAGTTAAGTAGTTGATACATGTCTTTACTTGAGCTAAAGTGTAAGAATATACATGGTGTCACACTAATAGCTCTAACCTTTTTTTTTAATTGATAAAGAATAATTTAATGATAAAGAGTGATAAATGCAATGCATATGGAGGACAAGAACTCCACCTAAACAAAGCTAAGAAAGTAAAGAAAGCTAGTGGAAAAAGCATTCAGGTCCCAAGCCCTAAGAAGGAGAAGTATCCATAGTCCATACAAGTACTAGACAAAAGCACTCTAATAAATGTTTCAAAACTACTTTGATGCGACTGCAATATAATAATAAAATTATAGCTTAGACATGCAACAAGCAATGCTTTGAAATTTAACAGGACATGGAATTGACTGTAAACTGGAAATCAAGAGATATATTGTTTTTTAACATGCAAAATGGCATGTCTATTCATAAAAGCCAAAATTGAAGGTTTATCAATGAAATGTAAAAGCATAAACCTTAGCGAAAAAAATTTATGGAGTGCTAAATGAAGCTTATAAAACAAGTCTTTCTTCATTTTCATTTCTACTGCATTTTTATTTCCCTTTGAGAAGTGGGGGAAAATAAATAAAAGAAGAAATTTTACTAGAGATGGGGGGCATGCAAAAGGAGAGGACAAGAAATTCTCCAAAATTGAGAAAGTGGAAAAAGTACAAAGCCCTTAAAGCAGGGTAATAAGCAATTTTGGGTCTCACAGTTAACTTATACCAATTACACATAATCAAATCAAAAGTATAACATATAAATAACAATCTCCTCCTATTAGACACAAGCTAGCACCCCTGTAAATCAGAATTGACACCCGCCTCCAGCAAAAATGCCCATTGTCGAGGACCACGACGAAGCAAGAAGAGTGATGGTCCCAAAGAAGATGCACAGAAAAGAAGACCACTGAAAATATGAGCAATTTTCTCCCTTCAAAACCTAAGGAAATGCAAAAACAGTTACACTGTCAAAGCACCTTAGTATCCTGCTTCCTACCAAAAGCTTGAAGCCTAACAAGAAGCAACTCCCTAACTCCTGATGGACACACCCAACATTTCCAAACACACTGAAAAACGACACCAAAACTGTTGTTCCACAGGAAAATGGAACCTTACAAGGGTCTTTATCAGTTAAGTGTCAACTATGAGGTGCTTATTTTTTACTCTGATGACCTACGCTTATTAATCCATTTACTAAAACAATCCATTCTTAAATAGGCTTGTAAAGGATTGACATTTGAACATAACAGTTTGTTTAATTTGAGAAGATAACTTGATGAGCCAACATCATTCTAAAATGTTGTGTGGAGTCATAGACAAATAAGACGGTGAATCATATACCCCTTTTTTCTGGCTTTTTTTCTTTGGTGGTATTGCTTTCATCAATTTGTGTCGGCTGGAGATTGCCAATTCAAGCAGAGGCTAAGACAAAAAACTGAAGGTCCTCTGAGGCAAATGAGCAGCCAACGTATGAGCTTAATTATATTCCTGTGACTATGTTGGTTTCATGTTAAAGAAGTATTACCCAAAGATCATTAAATGTTTAATAGATCCAAATGATATGCTCAGCTTTTTTGGAGCTCTAGTTCACTTATGTATTACTCAAATTTTTACTCAGAGTTCATTGCATCTTTTAGCAGTTTTAACAAATTCCTGCTAACGAAGGAAAAGGGGGAGGGGGGGAAGGAAGAAAGAAAAAAAAGAAAGGAAAAAACATCACAAATAAACAAGCAAGTATTCTGTATTACCATAAACCGTCTAGTTCGAGATCAACAAATATAAGCACTGTAATGTACTTTCATCATTTTAATGGAATATTCGGTCAATGGTCTTTTCAAAACAGAACTGCAATAACCGGAAACGAAACACACCTTGAGAAATCAGAGAACACATGTGACTTGAGAATTTGTTTGATGTTCTTAAACTTCTCCCTGAGCTCTGTAATTTTTGGAATATCTCTATAGGCTTCAAAATGACTACATAACTGGTTCACAGCCTGAACACATCAAAAACAAGAAAAACAGTACTAGTGTTCATATGGTCATGCCAAAGTTAATGATCCACAGTGATACATAAGGTAAGAAATGGAGAAAAACATTTACTGAAGGTAGTTATGAAATGGATATCAAATGTTTGGCTTGGCACAGAAATGTCAACTAGAGTGGAGAAGGTTCTCTATTGGCTGTCAGCTTTAAGCAAGCATTATGCAGATAATGTTTGTCAAGTTACTAATTGCTCCAAAAGTTTAAGTTGTTCAACAATAGCCCAACAATGTATATCATGTTTAACTGTCTCCCTCATGTGTGATGCTTGCCCGTGGAGAGACAAACCATAGTACATTACCACTTAACATTACAAGATTGGCTTACCTCAAGCTGTGCAGCTGCCTCTTTATATTGTCGTTTCGAAGCCATTACTTGAAGTTGCTCAACTGCAGAGACTGCAATTGGTACAAGAGAGTGTTGCAGTTGAAATTTTTGACAAAGATATAAGATTTTTGATATTTCAAACTAGTGTAGATTAAATAACCTCATTGTACAGTTATATAACAACAAAAACTATTTCATTGAGAAATTAAGCATGTACTATAGTCCAAGGGGTTCCTTAAGCAGTTTCTAACTTCTAAGCAGGAATTTATTACTAGAAACCTCAAGAATATAGGTTGTAAGTTTCAATTTAAAACATACGAGTACATGGCCAGGTCATGCAAAACAAAAATAAGTTGTTTTTTGGTGCATATTGACTCGGGATTCTTAATGGAGCAAGTTTTTAGTGACCTGTGCTACATGTGCAAGAAGGATTGGGAATCCACCGAATCACCGATCATATCCTTCTGCATTGTGAGTTTGTTAGCCATCTGTATTTCATGGTGTTCTCCCTTTGGAGGGATGCGATGGTTGATGCCTGCTTCTGTGGTGGAATTTTTAGGAACTTGGAAGGGGTAAGAATTCCTAAGAGATGACGATCAAAATGGAATATGATTCCTCATTTCTTGTTGTGGGTGCTATAGAGAGAACGGAATTCTATATATTTTGAGGAAAAAGAACAGTTTGTTACACATAAAATATTAAATAGTCCCATTTATTCTTTTGGCAAAATATGAGTCTCATGATTCACCCATTGTTTTAGTTGACTTCTTATCAGAGTTTAAAATAGGGACATGATGTAGTTCTTGTGTCTTGTGGTGCAGGTCTTTCCTACGTCTTTGTATCTCTGTATGTATATGGGTGGCCCCACCTTAGTGCCTTCTTTTTAATACGTCTATTAATAACTTTCATACAAACTAGAGCACAAAGGCATATGCACTTACTAGAACTGGAAGTTCAGAAACAACTAATATGAAGTTGTGGTTATTGATTTTCTCCCATACATAACCAAGGTAAGAACTAATCTATTATTCTAGTACCTACAACCAATAAAAATTTCAAGCCAACTAGTATTGAATATGCTAGAATGATGGGGAGTTACCAACTATCTTTTATTGCATTGTGAATTTAATAGTGACCTATGGGAGATAGTGTTCTCAGTGTTTCTCTGTGTTGGAGATCAACTGGTACTGATGGGATCACTGGTAACCTTTTTCAGGGCTTGGAAAGGTGCCAGGATGGGAAGAGGGAGAAAGAGGTGATGGGACATAGTGCCTCGTTGTCTTTAGTTGGTTATCTGGAGGGGGGGAAATTGCTTCAAAGTGAATGAGAAATCAATTTTTATATTTGTTTCTTATTTTTATTTTTTTCAGTTTAGTACGTTGTTGGTAAAATGAAGCTTTACCAGGATCAGTTGTGCCCTTTGTTGATATATTAGAGGAAATTTGTCTCGGTAACATAATGTGCATATGTTTTTGGATGTTTCATGGTTAGGAGGTTCTGTCATTCTTGATGATGCAGGATTCTTTTGCATTCCTTCCATTTTGTATACTCCAACTGTACTTGGGAGTCATCCCCTATTGGTGCCTTTTGAACATTATAACTTATGGAAAAAAAATATGATTCGACAAGCTTGTTTACAACGAGACACTCCAAGAAGTCACAGATACCACATGTCATAGAAACATAACATAGAGGTAAAAGAAGACTTACCTAGCATTGTAAGACGATGGAGCGCAGTGATCGTAGTTGTTATATGCTTCTTTGCAAAATCCAATTTCTTAATGTCGCGGCATATCTCCTGAACCATTGTTTCACTTTGCTCAGCTTTGGTTTTTATTTCACGAATCTTGTACATGAGTTCCTGCAAAAAAAATTAATGATTGATAAAAGCCAGAAAATAACTAAACTGCAATCAGAAATTCAAGAGCCTTTAACATGCTTAGAGCAGTGATCATTAACACTTATAAATGGAGAAGTCATGCACCAAACTATCACAAGTATCTATTTAACGGACCTCCACAGCACCCGTAGCTGCAGCAAGATCTTCCTTGGCCTTTGTTCCCGAATTACTCTGAAAATAGAATATTTTAGCAATCAGAGGACTCAATTTATGAATATTTGTACAAGTTAAAGATGCATAGGAGAGTAAATGAGTAAACGAATCTAATAGCATAATGAATTTGATTAGAAACAGTGCTCACCTCAAATACAAGGCAAGAAGCTTAATGAATTCCTGCCCTCAAAGTACAATTAATCATATATACATGTAGCAGATAATGGTCTAAGCATATCCAAAAAAATTGATAAAAGAATAAAATAAATTAATAGAAAAGGGAGGATACTTTAAATGGTGGAATAAAGAGTTCACAGTCACCAAAATAATGAAAAAAACACCAAAAGAGCACTTAAAATGTACAACCCTCCAATCTCTACACAAGGTTTCCTGTCCTACAATCATAAAAAATTTCCTGCCATTGATCAAATTTTACTAAATGTAAAGTAACTTTTAAAATCCATCCAATATAAGTTCTGATAACTACGTTGGTGAGGTCTAGTGAATATCATTTTACTTATCAAAATAAAAGGAATCCGGCAACTACAGGTAAATGTAAAAAGAAGGAAGCCTTAAGACTACAAATTCTAGATATCATCTATGCCAAATCACCCATGCTGAGAAAAGATAGTATCTAATCACATAGTTTTAAAGTAGTTGCATCTCGTGCTCTGTGAATTACACATACATACCGTTAAGATTGAATCAATTTCTTTTCCTTTCTCCATAGGATTATTCATATTTACTTCTTTGAAATTGGAGAGGTATCCAGTAGATATTTTAGAATTGGTAATTATGTATCTATTCATTCAATTAAACACATGAACCTGAGTTGGTAGGGGGAGGGAACGCAGCCTCTCCCTTTATATTACTAACCTCATCAACATTTTCAAGTGGAGAATGGTGTTTGTTGATAGAATTAAAAACATATCATAAATTTATACTTATCAAATATAATATAAAAATGATAAATCTTATACATTTTAGTTTCTAAAGTCCGACGTGTTTTTGACCAACCCTCCTCACCATGACTTGAATCTCCAGAAAAGATTTTTGGCATATTGGTTCCTACTAATTTTCTTTTCTGCATCAAAACTTAAAATTACTTGATATAAATTATCCACAATATTCAATTCTAAAAACTAGGGTATTATGCAAACTAATACTGACCATCAAAACCGGCAACCTTTATATGCGCTGATTAAATGCAACCTACTTCCAATGAATTTAACTGGTTGTTTAAGAACAATAGTTGTAAGCAAATAAAACTACCTGTTGACGAACAGCTGTTAAAATTCCAGCATCCACGCGGTGAATTTCGCTGTGAATTTTTTGCATCAGGGGCTCGACGCCAGATAAAGATGCCTCTGGTAAACCATATTCCATATGTCAGGAAAATTGAAACTCGAGATTATCAAATTGGAAGAAATCTTCACTAAAGGCATGATGTCAAGAATGGAGATTCAAAAAAATATTTCTGGCCAATGATTATGTTATCCTTATTCCTTAATAATCTCATTTTTCCTTATTTGCATTAAGATTTAGAAGGGGACAAAAGAACTTTTAAAACCAATATCATCAATTTTGTAAACCGGGACAAGTGCCCCTTATTGTTTGAGCCATTTGAGTTCAAGCTGTAGCAATATGTTATCATGTATAACAACAGACTCTAGGTTATTCATTACTTGCACCTGTGGTTAAGTATAACAAATGATTTTTTTTTCTTTTTCTTTTTGGAAAAAGATGCTTTGGTAACTACTTAAAAGCTCTGGAGGCCAAACCTAGGAGCCTTTATGATGTGAGTAACATTCCTGCAACAATCTAAGTCTTTATGTTTTGTAATTCTGGGGGGTATAATAGTTTACTTTCTATATGTCAATGCTTTCTATCTCTTAGTTTGGTATATTTCCACATACTTGCCCGCATGCCTAACTATACACGTATGAAGTATTGTTCTGATCTACTTCAGGTTCAGCTACAAGAGTTTTGTTTCATCATTTAAGTTCTTACATAAACAAGCAGAAAATCATTTGGTACTGTATGGCCTCTTAAATATGATGATTTGAGTAGGCAAACACTCCCTCTATCCCATTAAAGATGTCTTAAGTGCACTAGTCACACAATTTAAGAAAAACAAAAGTAAAGGATAGAGTATAAATAAGTTCTCATTTTACCCATAATGGACTGCACGTAAGTACGTTAAAGATGCTCTTTTTTTTGCTAAAAGTAAACAATCTTACTTTGAGGATAAAACATTTAGCATTTGAATTATATACTTTAGAGTTTAGACATCATTTATATGACCAAAAAAATAAAAATAAAAATTGTACTCCAGTCATCTTTTGTGGACATGGGGGACTATGTTAATTTCACGTGATGTAGTAATTAGATATGTTTATTGCTGCCTACCATGTACATTACACTTGATATGAAGTGAACTCTGTGTTTAATCACTTTTCATTAGTGGCAAATTAGAAACTCATTTTTGTGTTTATTACATTGTTATGAAGGAGAGGAGACTCTAACTGACATGAGAAAAATATACTAATAATTAGGTATGATGTATCCAGTCTCAAATTTTTCCAATTATAAGAACTGTCTTAAGAAATAAAATAGTAACATCTAAAGAACAACAATCACTAACAATTGGGGATTAAAGTCAATATACACTTCTAATTCTAATAAACACCAATATACTAGTATGCAAATTCAATGTTAAACATGAACAAAGTGTATGATCTAATTCCGACCTGTGGGAAACATCTGGTTAATATAATCCAAAGCAGTTGACTTGTCCATTGCGAGTTAAATCTTCGAAACGAACTGCCGTATCAAACAACCTAAACTTATAATTTAATCTAAAAATCAAAGAACTGAAACCTCAAAATACGTTAAGCTTACCGGGAACAATCAGAAAATCGGGATCCAATTCCAGTTCCCAAAAAAATACGAATCTGATTAGCAGGAGCAACAAGACTCGACAATGGTGAACATCTTTCTCTCTCCACTGTTGTTCTCACTCTATTGATTCGCGGTTAATTTCATAGCTTTTATATACTGTAACACGGGAATGGTAAACTTTGCCACATATTCTCTTTTTCATTTTAACAAATTGATTTTGAAAATTAAATTATAGGATTAATATTAATTTTAAAAATATTTTTAAATTTAAAATTAAAATAATTCATTAAAAATATATAAAATAATAAAACTTATAATAAATATTATTTTTTAGATAATTTATAATATTTATAATTATATTAATTAAACCCAAAAAATATTTATATTAATTTTAAATTTAAAAATATAAACAATAATAATCTTATAAAATAGAGCACATAAAATATTCGTATTGAACAAATTTCATTTTGTAATTTTTATGAAATATTGAAAGTTTATAAAAAGATCCTTTTATATTTTTTTTTCCAGCACAACTGGTACTAGTTATTTTTGATTATTATAATCTTGAATATTACTTGGGTAAATTTATTTATTGCCTCTATGTGATGTATGTTTGTCTTTTTTTATGTTAAAATAATGTAATAGTAATAAATTAATAATATATTTAATTATGAGGTTATATTGTACTCCTCAAAAAATAAAAGTTAAAAAAAGTATTGTTATTGTTACAAATGCAATAAATTTTTACTTATAAATTATTTTTCCGTCCATAAAAGAATAACTAAATATATAATTATTTTTGTCCTCAAAATGATGATATTAATGGGGTTCATTAATATAAAAAAATAAAAATACTCATCAATTATATAATTTTGGGCAATATAATTTGTTTTTAAAAAAAAATCACAGATTCTCTTATTCCAAATCAGAAATTAAAAATATATATACCAAAATAAAAATGACATAATTTTGAGTATATGTTAATTTATATGTTAAATTATAATTAACTGATATGTCAAAACTAAGGGTAAAATTATAATAAAATAATTTGCATATTTTTTCCCTATTCGTATTACATGAGAGGGCCCACATCCAATCGAGACAATTCCATTTGGCGCCACGACCAACGCGGTCTCATTTTTTTGGGTGGGAATTTCATTTTCAATTCATTCGACCTATCTATTTGTTTGGCGGTGTCTCAATCGCTAAATATGAAGTTATAAGCACGAATTCCTTCCGTGTGATTCAGCAAGCGAGGAGGAAAATGGAGACGGACATGATTCTAGAGAGAGAAAGGATCCTGATGGATCAAATAGATTCTGAGGAGCTGCAGATCGAAGAAGTCGATGATCTTTCAGAATCTTCCGATGAAGATGATTTCAAGTAATGAAAATTCACATATTTTTTCATAATATAGTGTATTTCTTTCCATTTTTTAGCTTACTAATTTACTTAATTCATATTAAAATGATTATAATACTATTTAATTTGGGGTTTAAGATTCTAATCATACTGGAAAATAATGTAAGCATAAGCTCGGTCATGTGTGAAATTATAGTTGTATATATTGAAACATCCATCTTAAAACCAATTGGCACCAAAGTAAAGAGGTCTCTCAAGTATATATAGAGTGTAGCTCTGATCCCATGTTAAAATGATTATAATACTAATTAATTTGGGGTTTAAGATTCTAATCATACTGGAAAGTAATGTAAGCATAAGCTCGGTCATGTGTGAAATTATAGTTGTATATATTGAAACATCCATCTTAAAACCAATTGGCACCAAAGTAGAGAGGTCTCTCAAGTATATATACAGTGTAGCTCTGATCCCATGTTGAAACATCCATCTTAAAATCAATTGGTAGTTTGGTACTAAGTAGAGAGGTCTCTCAAGTATATAGTGAGTTTTCGGTAACTTAAACAAGCGATGTGGGACTTTAATCCAATAGTATAAAATGTGAAAGGTGCAATAGTGTGTGCAGGATTTACAGTACTGTTAGACATCGTTTTGTTAAGGACTGCTTAGCTCTTGCTGACCCAATTCGAAATGAATAATTTGAGGTCCAATCATAGTTTATGTTTACTTTTGCACATTAGCATGCCAAATAAATATGTTCATGTACACATACCTGCATAAAGTATGTGTGATTGGTATTTAGTTCATTATAGTTTTAATATAGATATTTTTTTAAACTCGAGCTATTCATAGCATTCAAAATTTAAATTTATGTATATGTACATGATCTTTCCCCCAAAATAATTTGTTGATTTTATATGTTTTGTGTTAAATGGTAACATTTATGGGGTGATTGCACTATTAATTATGCACATGTGGTACAACAATAGTTTACTGCATACTATTAATTATGCACATATGGTACAACAATAGTTTACTGCCTAATTTTGCTCTACACAATAAGAATCCCTATAAAGAACTAAGAAGTTATTTCTCAAAAAAAAAGGGAATAAACAAGGCCAGATTTGAAAAAGTATGCTCAGGCAGATTTTTTCCTGGCCTAGTTAACTGTTATCTTCTACTTTCTTACTGACTTAACAAATGGAAAGAAAAAGAAATTGAGAATTTGTTTAATTCTTTGAATTTCTGTTTTGCAGTACCAAAATATATATGATATATTTCAACTAAGATAAGTATTGACCGGTGAGTTAATGTTCTATGTTCATTGTCAAGAAGCCTGCAACGGAGTGGCTTTTAACTATCCAATAAAAAAAATTTGGTAAAAGAATATTAATAAAATTTTAAATCCAATACTATTCCATAAATAACAATATTAATCAGTAACGTTATCTGCTACAATTTCATTCTTTTTTTTTTGTTTTTTGTTATAGTATTGGTATTGGTTATGTGTTTGCTTATATAGTTACATGTTGCGTTATGGTTTCAGTGATCATGGTTATGGAGGGACCTCTGGGTCTGCTGAATTCACCTTTGACCCCTGTCTGGCTTCCTTACATAGTTATCTTGGTGGTAGGCACACGTTTTCCGCCCATTGAACTTCCTTTTATGTGAATCCAATTGTAATCGTATTCTTCATGTGGCAGAGGTTGAAAATACTCAGAATAGGTTGGCTTCCTTGGATGGTGGTGCTGTACTAAACCTTCCGTTGCTTTATTTAGAAGGTAATTGTGAGGTTATTTGTGATTTGCGGAATTTGTACATCTTCATTTTACTCGCATGTCCTTTGAAGGCAAAAGTTTAACAACTGTAAATTGGACTATCAATTGGGCAATTTCAGATTGAATTCAAATTTGGGGACTATTTCAAATAGTTACATTCTTCTTAGTTCTTGCCCACTAATTCTCATTGAATGTTACAAACTTACAATTGTTAATTGCTATTATTTTTATGGAGACATCAAATTTCTAGTTAGCTTATAACTTGCCAACCTTCTTCTCCTTCTGACAGTTGTGCCTATTTGAATTAAAGTTCTCATCTATTATATATTTCTATAATATTCTAAATACAAGCACTCACTTGTGGCTCTGCTAATTTCTCCAATTTCTTATTGAACTAAAGAAAACCTTAATTCGTGGCTCCATAAAGTGTTTTAACAAACAATCTGTACATTTATACATAATGATGTTTATTTGTTTTCTCTTTTCTGTTATTTCTGATAGTACTTACTGGTCATTAATTTAGTATCTTTTTTTGACTGTTGTTTTTTAGTTACTAAACGTTGCATTCCTTCTGTAAATTTTCTTTTTACTCTCGTTGCTTCAACAATAGTTACTCAGAGAGATTTTGCTCTTGTATTTTAGCTTGGCCTAATGATTTAGGCATAAAGCTGTGAGAATAGTAAAACTTACAGTTTATACATAGCATATTGAAATTATTGTTGGAGAACAGTAAAATTAGGGGCGGTAATCGTGTCGTGTTAGGTGAATTCGTGTCGTGTCGTGTCTTGTTAAAACTCGTGTATACATGAGTTTATAATAAGAACCCGTTTATGAATCGTGTTCGTGTTGAAAATTGATACGTGTTTAAAATGGTTTTTATGACACGAACCCGTTTATAATAAGTGTTTATGACATCAACCCATTTATGAATCGTGTTCGCGTCATGTTATTGTGTCTTGTCGAAAATTGCCGCCCCCAAATAAAATGCCTTGCTATTCGTCTCAAGTTTTTTTCTTCATATCAAACAATTCTACTTGTCACTCGATAGTATTTTTCTACTTCTTTTAAGTCTTTGACTTCACCTTAAAAAATACATTTCAGGTGTTGTTCTGTTCCCAGAGGCCACCCTTCCTTTAAGAGTTATTCAACCTGATTTTATAGCTGCTGTAGAAAGAGCTTTAGGACAAGCTGATGCTGCTTATACTTTAGGCGTGGTAGGTGAAGTCTTTGATGCTTTTACTTTCTTTTGGTTTCTACGATTAGTTTCTAGCCATTTATCTGAAACCTGGATGAAACTTAAACAACTGTTCAGGTTCGTGTTTATAGAGATACTGGTAATGGAAAAATAGGATTGTCAACCACAGGGACAACAACAGAGGTATGGGTACAGATCATGCTGCCAAGAATCCTCCATTTTTAATTTATTATTATTATTTATTTTTTAACTTACTATGATATGGTGTATTAGCAATTTAATTTCTGAAAACTGAAAAAGTCTCGGCATGAAAGTTTTACAATACTTAATTGAGCTCAGTATAACTTTTCCATGTTAGTGAATATATACACACTCATACGTCTATGCATATATACAGCCAACCACAACCATAAACGTTATTTTGTATCCAATTTTAGTATCAATTCTTTAGTCACCAAAGCACTATTGATATATCGTTATATACATATTCCTTTTCTTTTGTAACCTTCTCTTTCCATTAGTTTTTGGGTGGTTGTATAATTGCATTGTTTGTTTTCTCTGGTGTTAATTTCAGGTTCTTAGACTTTAATTAAACAATAGGTGCTGGGCTTTGATCATTTTCAATTATCCGGAGACAAAATTTTACACATTCCAACAGGAAATTGGTCTTCTTCTTTGTCTGAAGTTGACAAATAATAGAACTCGTAAACTTAAGCTGCAAGCTGATGTTATGATAATAGGATGCTGTAGTTGGAATTTCATAGAGAAGATTTCAGACCAACATGGTGTTCTTAAAGAATTTTCGGTATCAACTTACAAGATAGGGGATAAAAGGAAGGGGATACTTTGAAAATTAAAAGAGAAAATATTTGAAAAGATTAAGTCATTTGTTTTTAAGTGGGTAATTTTTTACATCTATGCGTTACTCAAAGTTTCCTTTGTTAACCCATCATGTTTGATGTTGAATGCTGATTCATATCATTGATGTATATGATGTACTTCATTACTCGCATAGACTGAGTTTGTCATTCACCTTCTTACACTATTACTACATTTGCCAGATAAGGCAATTTCGGCGTCTAGACGATGGTTCTCTGAATGTGGTTACTTGTGGAAAACAGCGTTTTCGTCTAAGACGTAGCTGGATTGATGTGGACGGAGCAGTAAGTATTTTCCTACTGAAATGATTTAATGTTATTCGTCTTCTTTTGTAAACTTTTTGGAAAACTTACTTGTACGGTTTACTTATTTCCAGCCATGTGGTGAAATCCAAATCATCCAAGAAGATTCCCCATTAAGGATTCCACGGGATGTAGTTGGACGATTGGCACCTTTGAGGAACTTTCATAGTGCTAGTGCTTTTCAGGCTAAACGGCATGGGCATGAAAATGAAGGTGACAATTCAGATGCCTTGTCAGAGGATAGTTTTACGAGTGAACTTTCACTAACAGAAAGGAGATTGCATGAATCTGCACTTGCTTCATCTTGTGGTTCTGATCTAAATGATGACTCAACAAGTGGCGAGAATGCAAACCTAGAAATTGGGAATAAGGTTATATCAGATAGACAAACTTGTAAAGGTGTAGGATGGAGAAAGGACTCAGTAAGCAGGTTTCGGGAAGTTCCAAGAGCATACTGGCCTGCTTGGGTTTACCATATGTACGACTCATATTGTCTTGCTCAACAGGTGGCAGGTAATTTGACTCAACTATTTTCCATTTTTCCTTTTATATTTGTTAGCTTGTATTTTCCGAGCAGTAGAGGTATGGCCGCCACAGCTACTTTAACAACAAAATGAAGAAAGAAGGAAAAAGACAACTTTGGATTAATGATGAGTAGTTTCTTCCCATCATCTTTTCTTCTCCAAATCGTTAGTTAATGGTTAATTGGTAGTTGTGGTGTCTTTGGTCTTATGTAATAATAACTATAATTCTGTGTGCTGTCTTATGATTTGTAATGTTCCTCACCTTGTGTTCTCCTTACCTGTGATTTAAGAAGTTTGATTTCTCATAATAGAGGAATATTACTGCTTCCTTTTTTGTTATAATTTTTGGTTAATTTTGTTTTGTTAATCAATGATTCGGATAAAGAATATTGCAGATACGTGGAAGAAGATAGTTAAGGCACCAAGCATGGATGGTCTTGTCAAGAAACCTGATCTTCTGTCATATCATATTGCCAGCAAGATTCCTGCGTCTGAATCTACAAGGCAGGAGCTTCTGGAGATAGATGGTGTTTCCAATAGATTGCGTCGAGAAATTGAATTACTTGAGAGTTTTGATTGTGTCCGATGTAAAACTTGTCAGGTTGATACATGCTGTTGTCACCTTAATGTCTCTTATTTAGTTTTGTGTGCTATGCCCAACTATTTTTTTATACTTGCTTTCTCCCGTTCTCCTTGCAGACGGTGATTGCAAGGCGAAGTGATATGTTGGTAATGTCGAGTGATGGCCCTCTTGGTGCTTATGTCAATCCAACTGGTTTTGTGCATGAGTTATTGACTCTCCCAATAGCAAATGGTTTGGCTCTTGTTGGAAATCCGGTTAAAGAATACAGTTGGTTTCCTGGGTATGGCTTTCACCTTTGTTTTCTCCCTTAATTTGTTGCAGAGTTTTGATGAACTGCCATTATGTAACAAGCCAGCCAATGCGTAATTAGGATAGTAATGTACACGCCAATTAGTAACCTGCCTTTTCCCAACTAGGATGGGCTTGAGAAGGTTCAAAATGGTGTAGGGGTCAGACTTGGGAGAAGCAGAGTCGGTTTGGTTCATGGAAGTTTAGTAGACACCTGCTCCTCCCCGCTTCAAATATGATTAAATTTCTCTACTACAACTGATTCTTTTTTATTTCAAAAGTGCCTCCATTTCTTTAAATTTTAATATTTCCTTTTGTTATCATACTCACTGTAACCAAATCTATACTGCTCTAATCTTCAGGCACCTTTTTTTTCGCTTGTGAGAGCTGTAAAAAAAATTAGTTTACGATTGCAAAACTACGATGAAGTCGAAAAAAATTGCTATTCATAAGATCATGAAATAGCTAAAATAGTAACCTTAGGAAGAAAATTTTGCATTATAAGATGCCACCTTTTCTTGTAATAAATTAGAAAAAGTCTTATAATCATGTTAATTGGGACGTCTCTTGTTGTATTTACTATTTAGTATTACCTGAGGATGGGTTTTTGGGATCTACGGAGAGGTAGGATTGAAGCTTGCATTTCTATAGGTTGCTTCTCGATGTTGATTAATGGCGTCTCTGCTGTTCTTTTGGTAGCTCTAGAGAGTTGAGTTTGGGGGATTCACCATCTTTGTTGTTTTTGTTGGTGATGGAGGAGTTGAATAGATTGCCGGGGAGAGCTGTGAGGCAGGTGTGTTTTGTGGGTTTATTGAGATGGTTAATGAGGTTGTTAATGGTTGAATATGATTATCTTTTTGATGTCTATCCCCAACAGTAGATACATTTGGGGTGAAGGGTTTGAAGATTAATGTTACGAAAATTGAGTTGATTCCTATTGGGGTGGTGGAGGATGGGGTAGCTTCAGGGGAGCTGTTAATACTTTTGAGACGACGATTTAATTTGCTTTATGTAGAGCTGCTTCAGTTATGATTATTTGAAATGCTATAGTAATTAACTTTCTTTTGCAGGTATTCATGGACAATTGCATATTGTGCCACTTGTGAATGCCAAATGGGGTGGCGTTTTACTGCTACAAATAAAAACTTGATTCCACCGTCCTTTTGGGGAATTCGGACCTCCCGAGTCGCCGATGAAACACGCTGAAGTGTGCTTTCACTTGCCCCTGAATCCCCCATCTAGTCAGGTTAATATGTTATAGCTACACGTGATTATGTAACAAGTAACAACTGATCTAGTATTATAATCCACTTGCTAATCTGGATTTTTTAGTCTTCAGTTGGTGAGAAATTTGGCTCACTTGATAAAAGTAAATGATCAGAGTTTGAATGACATGCTTATAAAACCACAGTGACCCTTAGTCTAGTTTCTAGTTGATTTCTTCTACATCAGAGTTTCTGACTTATGTTGTGCCCATTATATTTTGCTTCAGTTCTGTAAATTTCTTGTTTGGATAGTTGGCTAGTCCGTTTAGTTTTGTATTTGTTTCATAAGTGTGTTTTCTCCATCTACAAGATAATCTTTACAGATGACTTCCTGTTTCACCGGTGGCCAGATAAGCTGCCATAGGCGCATAGCAACCAAACATTTAACATGGATTAGCCCACTGTGTATATGCCCTTTTGAAAATTAACTTCTCCCACCAATCTCATTACCATCTTAAAGTACCTAAGAGGACAAAAGAAGTATTTTATTATCTGCTGGTTGAAATTTGAGAGATGTGAAGAATCTTTAATTCATAGATGTTACTAAAAGCATCAACTATCCGTTGGTCTAGTGATAAGTGAGTCGTTTTACCAACTTTACGTCGTGAGAATCCTTGAGTTTCGGCCCGACATATGCGGTGAGGATGTTACTGAAAGGCAATAGACACTACTACCAACTTATCAGACAAACTAAGAAGAGGTCAAGAACACAATAGCACCAAACTTGCCATATTCTGCAGTGTTGCAAAGCCGAACAGGAAAAGTCGTCTTTGGAAATTATAGCTGATATTTTCAAACATGGAATCATGTTTTGGTATTAAAATATACTCCCTCCGTCCCAAATTAATTGTTTAGTTTTGACTTTTTAAAGTCAAATTGACCATTTTTAAAACTAATATTTTTACTATTTTTGCTAAAATATAAGTGAAGAGATTATAACCAAAAGAAAGTATATACAATTTATTACTAATCCTAATTTTTATAATTTTAGAAATATATTTATATATGCTTAATTATTAATTCTAAAAATAGTCAATTTGACTTAAAAAAGTCAAAACTGAGCAGTTAATTTGGGACGGAGGGAGTATATAAAAGGAGTTTAGAGTCTCAACTTTCAAGTCTATTCCAATTCTATAATGCAGAATTCATGCAGCCAAATAAAAGCAAATGTTTATTACATTGTCTCCGATGAGATAATCGTAGAAACTGCCTAACATCTTTAGAACTAGTAAGAATAAAATATTTCTTGTTCCCAATGTGGGATCTTGAGATAACACACCCATAAAACGGTGAAAAAAATATAAGAACAAGCTGCAGAAAATATAACTGCAGGGAGTAGTGCTTCTGATCAGTTAGTGATAGTTGCGGTAAGTTGGGGTGTACATGCAGCTTTCTGCATACTTAACAAGATCTCGAGGCCGTGGTAGACGTGAAGCGAGACCTAGAAAACAAACAAATGAATGATGTTAGAAATAATAATCACAAGAATGAGAAGTACTGAACCTATCAGAAACTAACCGAGTTCATATGCCTTAGCAGCTACTTTAGCAGCAATATTAGCTGAAATCTTTCTGATACTTGTGAAGGGTGGATATATCAGCCCCTTTTCATAGTTTTCCTCCGTCACTTGAACAGCCAAAGCTTCCGCTGTTGCAGACAAGGTATGGGATTTAAATATTCAAACCATAATTTTCTACTATTATAAATAAGAGGAAATAATAAATAGTGGAAACTGGCAAGTAGATTTCGACCACATAACATGGAAGTTATGAACCCTTACTTTGGTCACACTTAACATTGTATAACCCTTTCTGATTAATTCATCAAATATTTTTTAACCATTCTTGGTCCTTGGGTGCGTTTTTTCAAAATATGTATTCATGCTATTAATTAATTTATTGATAACTGTATTGTAAACTAGTACAGGAGTCGAATGATTCTCAAACCACAGACAATTTAGCAGGTAACGTGCACTTCTTGTACTTACAGGCTGCCAAAAGCAATTCGTCGTGTACACGAACAGTACCAGATATGATTATGCCCAAACCAAATCCAGGAAATATGTAAGCATTGTTTGCCTGCAATATATATTATGCAATTTAGTTTCCAGTAAAGTTACAAGTGCGAAAGTACCAATAAAAGACTCTGCTATAGGGTAGACCTGTCCAGGAACATAAACTTTTCCATTATATTCAACGGGGGCAAAAGGGCTTCCACTAGCATAGATTGCACGGCCCTGAAGATTGCAACATGGAACAAGGAGCAGAAGGGCACTTAGTTCACTATCTAGAGGTAAAAACTTAGAAAGGAAACTGTGAATGGTTTACCTCAGTCCATGTATAAGCTTCTTCAGCAGTACACTCGGCTTGTGAAGTTGGGTTGGAAAGAGCAAGAATGAGAGGTTTCTGCATACAATTCATTTGCAAATGTCAAATCTTCATTGTTATTGCAGTTTGATTTGCCCGTGTGCGTGAGAGAGAGAGAGAGAACCTCATTCAAGGATGCCATGGTCTCCACAACTTCCTTTGTAAATGTTTTTCCGACACCAGATGTGCCTATCAATACTGTTGGCTTAACTGCCTGAGAAATTTGGAAAACAAAATAAGATGAAAGGATATCTTATCTGGAACTGACAATGCTGTCTCACCATCTCTTTTCATTAAACAGGAAATGACTTCACAAATATTTTGTAAATAACATAGAATTAGCTCAATCAAAGAAATGATATTAACCTTGACAGCATCTACGAGTTCCTTAACAGGTTCGTGCTCATGAGCCCAAGGTTGCTTGAAGTGTTGAAGAGACTCTTTTCGGGAGCTGACAATTAGTCCCTGCAGAAAAAGGTTAAGATACCTGTTAACCATATGCAAATACGATGCAAATATTCTTCAAAGATTACTAAGCACGAGTTCAGATCATCATCCTATTACTTTAGAGTCAACGAGCCAAATCTTCTTGCGATTCTCTTCCACTGGGGTTTGCATCTGCAATGAAAGTCGCAGTTATTGGAAAGCATTTTTTGTATGTACTTGGAAAGGTTAGATGAAGAAAATACAGATAGCAGATACCGAGTTTAAGTTGATACCCTTTTTGATATCTCAAGAGCGATGAGTTCTGCTATACCTGTGCCAGCCTTCAAATGGTAAAAGAGACGCAGTGAGGTGCAAATAGCAAATGTGTAAAAAAGGCTATAGTTAATGAATCCATTTTTATTAATTCTCTTATTTTTAAAATTTAAACATTTTTATCCATGTACAAATTTATTTATTTTTTTGATATAAAGGTTAGTGGAGGCTCACCTCCCCAGCACCCAGAAATAAGAATGTATGGTCAGCCAAGGTACCACCAACTAATTTCAGAGATGCAATAAGCCCTGCTAGAACCACAGACGCTGTACCCTGTGAAGGAAAATTACAAATTTAAAACTTTTCACAAAAAATAATGAGATATTGCAACTGCATTAGTGTTTCTTACAATGTTATAATACCTGAATATCGTCATTAAACACCAGATGGGATGTGCGATATTTTGCCAGAAGTTCAAAAGCATTGTGGTTTGCAAAATCTTCAAACTATAGAGCATTGTGAAATTGTTTGAGATAATTAAGAGCAAGGAAAAACATTTTAGAAAGTAAGAAACCATATGCTTCCAGGATGTTTGGCACAGACCTGTATGAGGATTTTCTCCCCATAGTTCTGCTTAACTGCAGACATGAATTCCTCCAGAAGCTCGGCATATTCCTAAATTGCAAAAATGAAAGGTAACTCAAAAGTGTCAGAATATGAATCCATTTGCAACAGAATATGAAGTTAATTAAAATAAAAATTGAAATTCTTTAGACCTGCCCAGTTGCCCGCTTTTGCCTGAGCCCAATATAGAACTCATCATCCAGCAACTTCTGATTATTTGTGCCAACATCAATGGTTATGGGCAAGCACTGCAAAGTAATAAACATAAGTAGTTAGTTTTAAATACCGTTAGGGCAAAGGTTCCATTGTTGATCTAGCTATATCTAGCTCCAAGTGGCTTTTTAAACCTTAAAGGTAGTTCGCAAAGGGTCCTCTATTGAGAATTAACTTCAGAAGATTAAGCAGCCAAATTAAGGCAGAATTACAACCAACCAACTTGATAGTAGAGTACTACTGCTATTTGCTGGTTGGAGAGACGTAATATAAATTTTTTTCCTCCAGCTGCTATATAGCAACGCCAAACTTAAAATTCATAACGAACAATCACACAAAAGAAAAAAATAACAAGAACTTAGAAGAGCACGCAAAAGGATAATTGATTATATTAATACTTACTACTGAAGGGCGAACTCCTCCAAGTGCAGTATATAAAGAAAGTTTTCCAACAGGAATTCCCATCCCCTGCAATATTTCAATTATTTTAGCAGATCTTGTCAAATTATGAGACAGAATATATCATTGTCTGAGCCCTCAATGTGGTTGATACCCACTGAGGTATTCCAAGCTTTTCATATTTTAAGTAGATAATGCTAGTAACTTGAAAAAATATGGACATGCTCATATATGCATAGCAACTTCTTCTCAAAACTCAGTAATCAACATTGTTTCTTATTGGTGAATTCAGATCAAGTAATCCAGACAGATTTACCTGACATCCAAGATCTCCAAGTCCTAATATACGCTCACCATCAGTAACGACAATAACTTGAATTGTCTTCTCAGGCCAATTTTTCAACACTTCAAGAATCCTCCCCCTAAAAATTGCAGTGGTCAGTATTGCTTGAATTAAAAATTTGTGCATCTTATTGGATCCAATCCACCCAGCACCAGTCCCCATATATGCATACATATATATATATATAGAGAGAGAGAATAAATTATAAGAGAGAAATACAAAAGTTAAGCAGATGAACATACTTCTCATTTAAGCTGATGTAAAGACCTTGGGGACGCCTAAAAATACTCCCGTATTTCTGGCAAGCTTCACCAACTACTGGAGTGTACACAACCGGGAGCAGTTCCTCAACATTATCGATCAGAAGTTTGTAAAACAACCTTTCATTTCTTTCCTGTAAAAAACAAGAAAATGAGAAAACATATGATAAGACCTCATCTTACCTTTCAATATCTCAAACCAGCAACCAGGCATGTCAACTTCTTGGGATTTGATCCATAATTAATTGGAAATTTAGTAGATGAAACAATATTAGTTTACGATTTTTCACATATTGTGATAAGCAAGTTACTAAATGCCAAAATGGTTTGAGGATATAAACTAAGCCATACAAGTCTTTTAGAGCCCAAGTTGTGTTTTGAAGCATTAAAGATAAAATTGAGCATTAAGCTAATACTCTAGATCATGCTCGATAATGGGTTCATATTTATACACATAAATAAGTTGGAAATTTAAATTTAATATTTTAACAGGCATTACAGGCAAGCTACCTAACACCGATATCTTGTAACAGTTATCACAGTACATAAAGGCATTTCCCTCCGAAAAATAGTGAGACTATCAAATCACTGAAGGAACCTTGGTTTTAGTTAAACAATAACAATATCCTTTCTAATGCTTCAACATAATTTTGTGGATGTAGATGTATCAGAGCGGAGCTCTTCAAATTTCGAATAAATTAAAAAACTCACATATCAATATGTGATTGGTTCCAGGCAGACAGAATACCTGAAGATCCATCATGGCCATGTATCTTTGCAGTGGAACTTCATAGTTCCGAAGATTGTGCATTAATTTCTTCTCCTATTAACCAAAACCAAGAAAAGCTATCAAGACGATTGGTATAGGTACAAATAGAAAACAAAATACCAGGAAAAGAAAGATGTAATACAAAAAGTAGAGGTAACCTGAAGTTCCTGGGGCATGACAACTGGGGGTAGAAGGCCACGCAAAAAGAAGGTATCTCTCTCTTTCTCGGTGAAGCTGGTCCCTTTATTGTGGCGTGGGTCACGCAACAAGGTTTGGCCACTGCAACAGAAGTAAACAAGATAGTTGATCAGAGGTGTCATGATGAACAAATTTCACTCATTAAATTTGTAATGTGAGTAGCTAACATGTCACTCTTAAAAGGTACTTAATATTTATTATTCCGATAAGAAACTAAGCAAATAAACATGTCACTCTGAAAAGGTACTTGGTACTTATTACTCCGATAAGAAACTAACCAAATAACATTTTCAGAGAGTTGAATGAATATATGATCAACTGGACACCATAAATAAACAGAATGAAATTGAAAGGATCAATATTAATACTACAGTAATTGAGTTCTTCATTCTTTGCCCCAAAAATATTCTAAAGTTTGTACAAAAAGGTAAAAATCATGAGGTATTGTTACAACATAATAATTTAAAATTTCAGAAAAGATAAATAATACCATAAAAAACAGTAAAACTACGAATAATTATATAAGCAAGAGATAACTATGTAATGGAGATCAAAGATTTTCAAGAAACTAGTTTAACACAGACAATATTATCATATACTACCAATCTCTCTATATATTACAAGAAGTAATATATGCACTAAGCGTGTGCATTTTCAAGGTAATCTCTTCTTGTACTAACACAATTACTATGTCAGTTTCATAAAATAAGCATACGCACCCGACAAAAAGATAATGTTGGGATGTAATTATTTGGGTCCAGCCAAGGTATAGCCCAATCTATTTAATGGACCGGATTTGGTGTTGGCCCATATACGTTTATTATCTATTTGCTCAAATAGTAGGAGAGTTCTTATTAATGTAAAATTGTGTTTCCTTATTTGGTGGGATAAGGAGATCAAACTTGGAAAGGAAGCAATCAATCATTAATTGTAGTTATAAGGTGATTTTGAAAAGGAATCCTACTCCTAGTTGGATTCGGGTGGACTCGACTTCTATAAATACAGCAACAAGCAAGGGTTGAAGAACACAATTACACATGACACAAACAAACAATTTGTACTCTCCATACTATTTTAGTGGATTTCTCATCTTTCTCCGTGTTTTTTTCCTAATTGGGTTTCCACGTAAATTCTTGTGTCCATATTTTATCTCTTATAATGATATGTCGTGACGCCCCCAAAATTAGGTATACATCACCCATCTTGGGTCGCCAGATACATGGTACAGAATTCAAATACAACTTACTAATACAACTGTCGTGCACAATACGACAAAACATAAACTGTGAGTTTGAATACAAATATTGTCTACTAGAGATTATACAAACTCAAAAGGAGTCCTCATTACAATTATTATCACACTATTTCACAGAATAGTGAGGACTACTAATGCTATCCTCTGGACCATTACTTCGTTCCCCGACTCGTCCCAGCTATATTCTCATTTCCTGAAGAGAACAGTGAAAGAAAGGGTGAGCTCAACTAGTCCAGTAAGAAATATTATGACTAAGATAATGCAGAATAAATTATCATTAGCCTTCAACAGTGTTAAACTGATAAAATATAATAAACATCGAGTTTAACTGCAGCGGATCAAGCAATCCATTAAAAGAGTCAAGTAGAAAATAAAAACTACTATCTTTTATGATTTAAAAGGTTTTTCATCACTGTTATAGCTGAGACTCAGCTTAATAAATATTTCACATCATCGAATCACCCCTGCACTATGACCAAGGATATTCTTTAGTATCACGACCACAATTATTCATGCACTACGGGCCAAGAATATTTGTGTATTCATTAATGGTCATGATCATGCCAACAACTGTCCATCAATGCACTACGGCAAATGAGACTTTTACCACATCATTTGTAACATTACGGTCATGATTACACCGAATAATCCTTGGTCATAATCATACCAAGTCCATCTATGCACTACAGGCCACATATAACTTTCAAAAATATAAATAAGAGGATGATGACAATGATATAAGAATTCAATAAAACAAGTTCAAAAATTATTTTATCCAGGAATTATTAACGTCCAAATTGTCAACACGATACTGTTTTGTGGTGTAAAATTCAAGAATGCTCAGAAGAATATTTTCATGAAAAGATACTGGATGAAGCGCAAATATCAAGGATATTCCACTAATTTCATGGAGTATAAAAGTCAAAGTGTTATCCAACTGAGTAATACCGAATACAATAACAAAAGATATCACCATGCATGCGATAGAGACCGCACAAACAGGTTATTCCCGCAGAATAATAATAACGGAACCAGGTCAGGTGAAATTCACACCGACAGGATGTTCCAACAGAATAATAAATGCGGAATAGTAAATGATGGAACCAGGTCCGGCGTATAGCACAGACATGATATTCCGACAGAAATGTAAAGACGGAATAGTAAATGGAACCAGGTCCGGTGTAAAACACACAGACAGGATGTTCAAACAGAATAATAGAAGAATGTCACCAAGTATAGGGTAAACCGCGTATACAGGTTATTCCAACAGAAAAATAAGCAATGGAATAACAACAGTTCTCTTCAAGAAGAAAGAATAACACCCCTTACGGGTACAACAAATAATATTCCCTACCTTAGAAGAATTGAATATTGGAAAAGTGAAGTAGCAGAATACTTTTCTTCTTTCTCTCTAGAGTTTCAGTGAATTCGTAAGAAATAATGAAGGAATGAGCTTTCTATTTATAGAAAAACTGAGGGTGGCTCTTGGTCTTAACGAAGGGTCAAAATGACTCTTGGTAATATTGAAGAGACAACTACTATTTGTGAAGGGGTAATTAACCCTTGGAACACCGAAGAGGCAGTTAACTCTTAGTAATATTGAAGGGACAACTACTATTGACGAAGGTAATTACTATTGACGAAGGTAATTACTATTGAAGAAGGTAATTACTATTGACGAAGGTAATTACTATTTACGAAGGTAATTACTATTTACGAAAGTAATTATTATTTACAAAAGTAATTACTATTTACGAAAGAGACTCTTAGATGACGACATATGGCCCCCCATAAATAATTAAACTTATCACCAACGTCTCATAATAGACTCTTTATATACATCAAGGATTGAATAAAAATTACCAGAAATCATTTTATTTTTTAATCAACACATATTTAATCTTTCAACAATTATTAATTATTTATAACTTGTCGTCTCAATTATTGATTTAATAATATAACATATTATACAGATGATACTGTGACAATAATTGAATCAATAATATAAGAGATATGATGCAGCAATTACTGTAGCAATAATTGAGTATAGCTGAGTGACTTCTCACGTAAGCATCAATAATCAATACCGTGTGCTACTATGCAACCACGCGTATTACTGTACTTTTACTACCGAGTAGTTCAACAGTTTTAACGGTAACACCTCCGCCGTTATTTTCATAAAGTATTTTTGTCGTTTTCTCAATCCGACAATAATTCAGTTGTGGGGTCCACCAATGATTGTGCCGTCGTACGAATATTCCCCGACAAAAAGAATATTCCCCGACCAAACGAATATTTTATAACAACTTGCGTACTTTGCAACATTTATAGATATTACCCACAACTATAACATTATATCAAATCCACACCATAATTTTTAAAAATATAATTCGAGAAAATTAAATATTTATTCATAAAATCTGGGGTCTCACATATGTGTATGTTTATATGTATGTATTTCGTGAGTTTGATTTCACAACAATACAATCAACTTGTTAGCGTGATTTTGACCTGCTGTTTTGGTAATTTCGTAAGGCGTACAAAATTTGGCGTTAACATTGGTGCTGTCTGTGGGAAACAAAATTCTATTCGATAAATCACCGATTCAGTAGGAAAGAGAGTTACTCTCTTTTATTAAAAATATATATGCAACATGTGCATGTACCTTTTGCTATTAATCCGTCTGTGAGAATTAAAATTGTAGCTTCATTATCATTAATATTACTTTTCATATATACATATTATGAATACAAATTCATACAAAACAACTTTCTTGATTTATTGGGTTTCTGTTTGTAGTGATATGTTTAATATTATAAAATTCTTGCCTTCTATGGTCTTTGGATCATCAGTTGGTTCCTCCAATCAAAACACAGGATCATGCCCATGCATGTGATTGTTGTTCATGTAGTCCGCAAATTTGGAATGGGTTCTCATGTTTATTGTTTGATCTAATGTGACTAATAATGTATATATTATTATGTCATCTATATTGTCTTACTATTTAAGTTATGGTCTTTGTGGTTGTAGTTATTATCAACATTGGCTATGAAAGACATGCAGACAGTTCACGTGATTATTAGAACCTAACCATTAAATATGCATGGCTTTTAATAAGAGGAGGAAATCAATCACCACTCTATATTACATGTAAGGGTTTTTTGTCCTTCATCACTATCAATATCCGCCGATCAAGTTGGGCCATGATCCTTTCGGATCACTTCGGCAAGGTGAACACCACTACGATATATCATCTTCGGCAAACATGGTTCCGTTCCCAAAAAAAAAATGTCTTCACCATGCATGGTTAGTGGACAAAATCTCATCTTCGGTTGTTTACTTTCGACGGATATATAGTCTGATTGAAGCCTCCCACAAGGGTCGGGACGGATATTATGACGGCATAAGGTCGGAGGGGGTATAAGAACGGACAAAACGTCCTTTAGAAGTGACTTTGTTACACCCCCCCCCCCCCCCGAACGGACAAACGTCCTTTGAAAGTGGCTTTATTCCACCCTAACGAACAAACGTCCTTCGAAAGTGGCTTTGTTCCCCCCGAACGAACAAAACGTCCTTCAGAAGTGGCTTTGTTCCCCCTGAACGGACAAACGTCCTTCAGTTGAGAGAAGGTTGGATATATTCGTCTTCGGTTGTGATAAGGTTAGTTATTTGTCTTCGGTTCTGATAAGGTTGGTCATCTGTTCGGCGTTTAGTGAGACAGTTCGTTTTCGGCAAATACGATGTTTTGGTTAGGATAAATTTGTATACTCTCTTATTTTAAGTTCTTTATAAATAAGAGACTGATTGCACATGACACAAACAAACAATTTGTACTCTCCATACTATTTTAGTGGATTTCTCTCTCTCCGTGGTTTTTTTCCAATTGGGTTTTCACGTAAATTCTTGTGTCCATATTTTATCTATTATAATGATGTGTGTATGTTTATCTGTGTGTATTTCGTGAGTTTGATTTCACAACAATACAATCAACTTATTAGCGCGATTTTGGCATGTTGTTTTGGTGATTTCGTCAGGCGTACAAAATTTAACGTTAGCAGATAATAAAATAAGTAAAAGAAAATTATGTAGAGTTACAAATAAAATATATTGCTCTTGCTTTCTATTCAACCCAAAATTAAAATGTTCCCTAAAGAAAATTAAAATCTTTGTCGCCGTCTATATCATTAGATCTATACACAAAATTCCAGACCTGGAAGTTTTTTAAAAGACATAACTGAAAACGACCAGGAGTGACTAAAATTCGGGAATGTAATCACTGACAGCATTCCACAAGTTGCTGACAATCTAGACATATCAAAAGAAAAAAAAAACACTACAATGTTGAATACTTGAATTAGATTATGCTTCCTATGTTCAAAAAACATATGATCACTAGGAAATGTTTAGAACAACCATGTTACTATCTACATTTTAGATCTCAAGCCAAATTTCAAAATGATAATCAGAATGAAGGAATGTCAAAGCTCCTCACAAATATTTAATCACTGGTAGGCCCATCAATGGAATAAAAATTATGAAAAAATCAACACAAACCACATCAATATAATAATAAAAACAAATAAATAACAAACATTAATTTAGATATAGTGATCCTCAAACATATTACACAATTATTTATCCCACAAGTAAAAAAGTAAAAAATAAAAAATGGGGACAACTAACACAAAGCCACACCAATGAAATAATATACAGGACAAAACAGAACAAGATAAAAGAAGTATAAAAAGTGAATAATTTATATCACCTGGCAACAGATAGAGCCCAGGGTGTGACCAGCTGATCTTCAGTGGCTTTATCCTCACCGTACATATCCTGAACTCCACCACAAACACCAGACTTACCCTCCAAATCAAGAGCTGAATCACCATTTGTCACATCTTCCAATGTACTATCCATCACAGCCCTAACTTTTATCTCTCCTCTAGGCCCAAAAAAAACAGAACCAAGTTTCTGCAAATGCAAAAAAAACTATTGATGTTTTTGCTTTTGGAATCAAGAACACAAACACCTTTTATTTTATAACCCAGAAAAATAAATTATTTATTCTTAATGTTTGACAGATTTTCTCCTTTCACCCACTTAAAATAATGAATATTTTGAGTGTCTGAATTGAAGGAGCTAGAATGTGGGGTTGAAAAATGGTGTGAAAAAAATATATAATATTAATACCAAAATATTTCCCCTGTTGAACGGGATCATAGCGGAAAGGAACGTGTAATGAACCAACTAATACACTTTTTATTTTCCGCAAATGTAGAGAGAGAAAGTAGGGAATTTTCTGGTCTATTTTAGAGAAAGAGAACGGCAGCATATGGTAGTTTAAAAGTGAACGAATCAGGATCCGGAAAGTTTCTTTCAGTGGTTAGGAAGGAGTTGGGTGGTGTTTGATAAAAGTGTTAAAGACCTGAACAGTTTAGACGTCTGAATAATATAGAGTATCTGAATAGAATGATGTTTGAATGAAAAAATATTATTTGATAATTAATTTTTTCAAAATGTCTAAATAACGATACTTTACCATTTTAACCATCTGAATAGTTTAAACAAAACATGTTTGATAATCAGAATGTCTGAATAGTATTTTAAATACATATTTATAATATTTTGACCACAATATGATAAAATAAAAATAAAAAACGTACAAATTAAATTAACTTCAAACATAGTATCATGTCCCAAAAATATCAATATAGCATAATAATTCAACCATACAAATTAAATTAACTTCAAACAGTTGTTAAGAGTTGAAGTGCAATTTATTCACGTAGATTAACCATAAATTCTACGTCTTGATCATCCCATTGTGGTTCATCTTGTCCCTCTTCTTCGTTTCCTTCATTTTGCTCCGCTTCATCGTCAAACATGTTATCTCGATCATATTGAGCAAACAATTCATCCCCAATGTTATGCTTCCTTATGAAATTATGGACTGCGAAGTAAGCGATAACTATATTCCTTTGTATTGTAAAAGGGTAAGGAGCCATTCATTTCAAAATTAGGAATCTTGCTTTTAACACACCATAAGCACGCTCGATAACATTTTCTGAGCTGTGCATGAGCATGGTTGAATTTTTCCTGTTTATTCAAAGCACGTCTGCGTCGAAAATCAGCTAACCAATACCTTGTATTGCGATATGGAGATAAAAATTCTCGAGTGTTTATGTATGCGGCATCACAAAGATAATATTTATCTGTAATTGAGAAAAAAATAACGCTTATTATTAATAACTTGAATGATGAAATTTTATGACAAAAATAAATAATAATTGAAAATGGTAAAAGAAATTGTAATATATACCCGGGGGAGGAAATGGAAAACCAGAAGATGGATCAAATGCAACTTCTTTTAGCACTCGTGAATCGTGTGCAATCCCTTCCCATCCGGCCCAAACAAATGTGAATATCATGTTAAAATCACATATTCCTAAAATATTTTGATAGCATTCAACTCTTTCTCTTCCTCTATAACGCGTTTGTTGACTAACAGGAACAACTGCATGTACAAGAATAACATCTAATGAACCTACTGCACCCTGCATTAAAAAATTTAAAGATCTCAAAGTATTTTATTGTATGGAATAAATGAAAAAAAAAGAATTTATATGCCACTTACCAAAAATATTTGTCGTAAATTTTTATGGTTCCCTGGAATATCGGGATTTGGATCAAATGATGTCGGCACTATAATTTCTTGTGAAAACTAAATCATTCCGTTTAACACCTCATGAAAATATCTATGTATTGTTTGGGTAGAATGTTAAAATTTGCGTTTTACAACTCTAAAGTGTTCATTATGGCCTATAATAGTTAAGAATATTGTCATCTTCTCCTCAACTGTTATGTATCTACTATTGTGTACCCATTGTTTTTCCTTGAAGTGTTCACATAGATGTACATATGCATCACGAGAGAGACGCATCAATTCTCGACACTGTGTACATACCCATTGTTTTGAGTTTCACTGGTTTGTTCCATACCTAAAGTACATAGATTATAAAAGGTTTAAACAATAAAAAACAAACAATTAAATAGTTTGAACAATAAAGAACAAATTATACTAGGTCGGTAGCTTAACTGTTCAACCATAAATCTAACATCTCGGGTCTTAACTTCTCCTAATTATAGATTTTTAGGCAAAATCTCTCTTTTAGGAATTTAAACGAACATAATGTGAGCGCCCATTTTAAGGTCTGACTTCATAGCCAATTAGTTAAGTTTTCATCAATGTTTTTCCTTCTTATAGCACCGCACAACACATACTAGCTCCATATTTCTAATTCAGTCCATAACAACCAATTACACAACCAAATCCAATATATATATATATATACAATTAGTTTATAACTAGTTAGTTTACTAACTTTACAAATTCTTCAAAGTTTCATATTTTCCTTGGTTCACACCCATAATTCAATTACCCAAGGTTTCATATGCCAATTCCAGTCAAGCTAATTCATACACAGTGAATTCATATGTAATTTAGCATTTTACCAACTAAATCACATACTAACTTCATATAAACTAATAAAAACATACATAATTCAATGTATACCTTTTTATTAGCTTAATTCTAGTCTCCACAGGTCTTCTTTAAACTTAATTCTTGTACATAGCTAAACCAATTTAAAGTTGAATTAACAGAGGGCAGCTTGGCCGGGACTGTTTTTGCACAGGGAAAGGCTTGGCTACATGGAGGAAAAAGTAAGGAGTATTTGACTAACTAGGAGAAATGAGGAGAAGGTTGGGCTCTCCAATTTG
The DNA here is from genome assembly GCA_020205505.1 of Panax japonicus. Lineage (NCBI taxonomy): Eukaryota > Viridiplantae > Streptophyta > Magnoliopsida > Apiales > Araliaceae > Panax > Panax japonicus. The sequence continues at coordinate 58,321,574 of CM035102.1, read as the reverse complement.
TAAGCAAATTTTGCTTGGTAACCAACAACTTTTCTTTCTCCTTACTTTTCTCACTCCCTCACTCCCTTCACTCCCTCACTCCCTTACTCATTCACGGCACATGGAAAAACCTTGACTTGCTCCCTATGCTTATAACACTGTTTGGGTTATAAGGGAATTCTAAATTAGCTTGGTTTCATTTAATTACTCCCCACAGAAATCAGAAGGGAAAAAAATCAGATGAACTCCGTGCAAAGTTAAAATCGTGGTGGGAATTGATAATAACGAACAATGGATGAAGAAGGGAGAGAAGATTATCGGCGAAAGAAGACAAGGAGCAGCAGCGCGAAGGAGAAGAGCAGCAGTAGCGATTCAGTGAAGGAGAGAAGAGGCAATCTAGGTTTGATTTGGGATAAAAGAGGAAAAGGTTATTATTATCCCAAAAAAAATTTCGCTCAGAGGTTCCTCTGGATGCTATAGATTTATTTGTATGTCTAACCAATTAAGAGTCATTAAGAGGGAAAATATTTTTTGCAAAATAAGATTTGCCTCTGACCGAATCAGAGGCAAATCCATTAAGAGCCAATAAGAGGTAATCAAACACAACCTTAATCTTATTCGATTGATAAATATAATGTCCAAAAGCATTTTAGAAAGGATCTCTTTGTCTCCTTTTTTATAATTATTTTTCTTTCTTTGCATTATAATGGGAATAATTTTTAGGGTTATTTACATTTTTTTAGTACATTTTAAAAAAAATATTACAACAAAAGTGTATTTAAAAATTATTTATAAAATTAATATATTTATAATATTTTAATTACAAAATTAGTGCATTTAGTATGCCTTTAATTTAGTTAGGTTTTTAATGGATTGTTGATGTGACAAATCAGTTTTTTAATTATGTAATTGTTCTCGGACAATTTGAATTGTATGCCAAACCCGAGTAGTCGTGCATTCTGTATATGGTGCAGTTGATAGCCAAACTTTTATACAAAGGTAACCATTTTAGTTTATGTGGGTAATCAAATAGTCATAAAATAATCTCAGAACAGTTACCAAGTATTACATGTATTTTGTTAAACCATGATAAAATCAGAGAGTAGTCGTGCGGTTTTCCTCTTACTTAATGTAGGAAGAAAAATATGTAAAATATTATTCAATATTGTGTAACACAGTCTCGGTTACCTTAGATCAATAAAAAGTTGCAGTTAGTAGTCAAACCTTCATACAAAGGTAATCATTTTAATTTTTATGAGTAACCAAATAGTCATAAAAACAATTCAGAACAGTAAACAAGTGTTACATACTTATATTTATTTTCAAAATTATGCTTGTGGGACGAATCTTCTACTTCTTCTCATTGGCGTTTTGGACAACGATTTTGAGTTCTTCAAGGATTTCTGGCTGGAGGAAAACTAGAGTCTGGACCTCAAGGGTGCCACTCCAATTGGAGATGGCATGGAGGTCCTCCGGGAGAGGGGCATACCAGAAGATTTGGGCTTTTTTGTGTTTGACGTTTTCAGGGAAAGAAAAAGAGTAGTAGGTAACGACGACACAACCAAGGACGAGGGCGGTGTAACCCATGTACTTCTAGAGCTCCGCGACGGAGGAGGAGGATGAAGGGGAGGAGAGAGAAGGCGGTGAGGGAGATGAAGAGAATGGCCGGATGAGAGTTGTAGGGTTTAATATGTTTGGTTATTGTGTTACACTCTTTTTGTAATTATTTTGTGAATGTACTAATCTTATAATTACTTTCTAATTGTTGTATAGTAGTGTAAAAAATCCTAATTTTTAATAGTATTACAGGTAGACCGGGCAAAACATGGCCCAAGCCTGCGGGCCGGGCTTTGAGCTGCAAAATTTTAGCCCAGTAAAACTCGAGTGTTTTTGGCTCGGTTCGTTTGGGCCAAACCCCAAAAAAGCATAAAATATGCACGAATTAGTCTCGGCCCGCGGGCCGGGCCGCCTGCCACGTGCTGGGCTGCAGAATTTTAGCCCAGCAAAATTCGGGCCTTTTTAGCCTGACCCGCCACTCGCCCGACCCGTTTGGGCTTGTCCCGCCCGTTTGTCAGATCTAATTATAAGATTCATGTAGGCCCATTTATTAAAATCTAACTTTTTTATAATCAGATCTTGACAATTAAATTTATTTAAGAATATCTTGAATTTAAGAATTTTATTAAATAAATGTATTTATTTTTTCTCACATAATTTTCTTTTTATTTTTCTCTCTTTGCTTTAAATTTTATTCTTTTTTATAGGGTAAGGAATGATGTTTGCAATTAATTTTTTATTTTATTACCATTTGACTCATGTAAGACCATTTAATGAAATCTAAGATTGTTATAATTAATTAGAGTACAACTATTAAATTCATTTGAGAATATCTAAAAAATTAAGAAATCTAATAAATTATTGTTCAATTTATAAATTAATAGGATTATATAACTGTGAATAATTTGTAATTAATTATATATTACACTATATTTAGTTAAATGAGCAAGGATCAAAAGCGTTCATCTTAAATAGCATTACTCCTTAAATAACACTCTTTTATTAAAACTACTTCGTTTTGGAGTCTTTTAAAAGAGAGTGGTCCCACTTGCTTTCCTTTTATTTACAAAAATGCCACCCACGGCTCCACTTATTTTTTAAAAAAGACTTTAAAATGACGTAGTTTTAATAAAGGAGTGCTATTTAAAGAGAAATGTTATTTAATAGAAATGCTCTTGAATCTTACTCTTAGTTAAATATCTAAAAAAATTAAGAAATCTAATAAATAAGTGTAAACTTTATTAGGTAATAAATAAATGTACAGTTTATTAGGTAATATGATTATATATCTATGAATAATTTGTAATTAAATATATATTACACTTATTTGAAACGTGTTTTTTTAGTTTATTTTTTTTATGTTTGGTATAAGGATGAAAATGTAGTAAACAAAATTTAATGACAACTGTAATCTAACAATTACATATTAATGTTCATGTAAGTTTAATTATTTACTTTTTAATTGTTATAAAAGATTACTAAAATTAAGAATAAAATGATTAGAGAGAAGAGACATGTCTCATAATATTTTCATATATATTTTTCATATATATCCACCATTCTCTTTTACAATACTCTTATTTATAGATATATGGACTTGGAAGTTTCAAAACTCAAAAGTCATGAGTTTAAAACTTAATGAACATGGGGGTTCCAAAATTCCAAAGATCATTACAATTAAATTTAGACATCCACAAATATATATGTTATAATTTTATAACACTCCCCCTTGGATGTCTATTGTATAACCATACGCATAGAAAGCTACCTCATTAAAAACCTTACCAGGAAAACCCAATGGAAAAAAAACCTTGGTTAAGGAAAAAAGAGTGCAGCGCGTATTAGCTCCCCCTCATGAATGTATCCTTAAGTCCTCCAGCTGTCGCATTCCAATATTGCGACGCAATCCTTCAAACATTGTAGTTGGTAATGCTTTGCTGAACAAATTTGCTAGATTATCTTTTGATCAAATTTGTTAAACATCAATGTCACCATACTTATCAAGGTCATGTGTGAAAAATAATTTTGGTGAGATATGTTTTCTTCTATCTCCTTTTATGTATCCTCCCTTTAATTGAGCTATACATGCAGCATTGTCTTCATACAGGATGGTTGGAGTCCTTTTGTAGCAATTTTTTAAGAATATGCCTCGTTAAAAACCTTACCAAATAAAAACCCAGTGGAAAAAATTTGGCTAAAGAAAAGAGTACAATATTTTTGTGTAACTTCTAGTGCATTGGGATTGCCTCATTAAAACCTTGTGAAGGAAAATCCAGTGAAAAAAAAAACCTTAGCGAAGGAAAAAAGAGTACAATCATCACATATCCTTTTTACTCCCCTTCATAAGTACATAAAATTTTCATTTGTTCATGGTAAAAATATCATTAAGTCGAAGCATGCCAATATTGTGCACCATCTTCTTCAAAATCATAGTTGGTAATGACTTAATGAATCTATCAACCAAATTATCACATGATCATATATGTTTGATATCAATATCGCTATTCTTCTGGGGCTCATGTGTATAAAATAATTTTGGTGCAATATGCTTGGTTCTATCACCCATGATATATCATCCTCTAATTTGAGTGATACAAGCGACATTATCTTCATATAATATCGTTGGACTATTTATGATTGATGATAATCCACAGTTCACTCAAATATGTTGAATTATTGATCTCAACTAAATACATTCACAACTTACTTCATAAATTGTGATAATCTATGTATCAGCAGATCCAACTAACTGTGGTTTTGATCCATATTGCTTGTAAGTTAACTGCAAATGCTATATCAGGTCATGAGAAATTTTGCAATATACATCAAATCACCAATTGTACATAGATATGGTACTTCAGGACCAAGAATTTCTTCATTATTTTCTTGTAGTCAAAACGGATATTTCTTGATATCAAGTGACCAATCTATCATTGAAGAACTTAAAGGATTAACATTATCCATGTAAAGTTACTTCAGTACTTTTTCTGTGTATGTTGATTGATGAACAAGAATTTCATAGCTCAATTTTTTGACCAAGAAAAAAATTTGTCTTACCAATATCTTTCATCTCAAATTTGTTGTTTTTGTCAACTCTTCTGGAGCAAGATCTTTCATCAATAAATACAGTAATAATAGCAAATCCATATTATGATCTTTTGATAAAAATGCATGCACAAATTGGATTATTCTCATATCCTTCTTTCAAAAGATATCTACTCAGACAATTATACCACAATATGCATCTAGATTGCTTTAACCCATATAAAGATCTTTGTAGCTTAAAATACATACTTCGAGATGTAGAATTATATGCTTCAGACATTTTATATCCTTCAGGGATTTTCATGTATATATGATCATTATCTAATGATCCATACAGATATGTTGTAACAACATTCATTAATCTCATATCCAAATTTTCTTTTGCTACTAAGCTAATTAAAAATTTGAATATAATCGTGTCCATTACAGGAACATATGTTTCTCCATAATTAATACCAGGTCTCTGCGAGAAACCTTGTGCTACAAGTCGCTCTTAGTACCGTATTATTTCATTTTTCTTATTTCATACAAATACCCATTTATATCCAACAGGCATTACACCTTCAGGTGTTCGGATTACAGGTCCAAAAACTTCACGTTTACTTTGTGAATTTAGTTCTACTTGAATCGCGTCTTTCCACATTGGCCAAATATTTCTACATTCATCAACAATTTGTGTTTCATATTCATGATCATTACTTTTGGTACTATCAAGAACAACTTTATATGAAAATATGTTGTCAACAACAAATTTATTTCTATCCAATATATTCATCTCCTGTATATACATAATGTTTCAAGATCTCGTTATTTTCAGGTACCTGATCCTCTTCAGGGGATAACCCATCCTCTTCAGGAGATAACTCTTCAAGAGTTTTATTTACAGGAGATTTTTGTTCATAAGTTTTTGATAGATCAATAACTTTTTGTAGCCTGTTTCATGGGTATAGCCTTTTTATAGGCTGCAACTTGTTTTACTTGTACTTTCTTCTTATGGGAAATTTTATCTTTAACATCGATCATTCTTCCATGTTTCAAGTGTGACTTTGATTCAATTTGCTGCTGTATTAACTGATTGTACTACAGGGAATTCAATCTCCGCTAGAGTATTAGCAGCTAAAATGTGAGATATCACTCTTTTCTTATTATCAGTGAATAATTCTAGTAATTGATTTTCAATTCATTGCAAATGAATAATCCTTTGAACTTCTAGTTCATATTGATTTGTATGAGAATCAGGATTAAATAACGTTGAAAAATTCCAATTAATCTCCCATCGTGCTTCAGGCAACGATCTCACGCTGTGCTTTAGGCAACGAAACATTCCAATTAATCGCCCGTCGTGCTTCATGCAACGATCTAACGTCGTACTTCAGGCAACGACTTTTCTCCCCCTAATGGTGGGAATACTGTTTCATTAATGGGAGTTTTCAATAATTCAACGCAACATTATTGATCCTGGATGATCAATATGATCATGACAAATCATAAAAACCTTTGGATCCGAACACTTCTTGTGTATTATACACTTCTGGAGTATTACAACATTTGTTTCAACTATTCTCATTTTAGTATAATATATCTCAGAAGAGAAAATATACAACTTTTCTAATATGAGCTTCTGGCCCGATACTATTGAAGTAATATAAAGAAATTCTTCACTGCCTTCAATAAAATAGCATGCCCCCAAACAGAGACAGGAAGTTTTGTTCTCATGAGCAATGGTCTTGCAATTAATTGGAGGCGTTTAATAAATGATTCAGCAAGACCATTCTGAGTATGAACATGGGCAACAAGATGTTCATTATTTATCCCAAGTGATATGCAATAATCATTAAATGTTTGGGATATAAATTGACCAGCATTGTCAAGACGAATAGTCTTGATTGTATGATCCGAAAAATTGTGCTCGTAATCTAATAATTTGAGCAAGTAATCTCGAAAACGCCAGGTTGTGAGTTGATAATAAGCACACATGTGACCATCTTGTAGATGCATCTATTAAAACCATAAAATATTTAAGTGGTCCACTTGGTGGGTGAATAGGCCCACAAATATCTCCTTGAATACGTTCTAGAAACTTTGGAGATTCAATCCCAATTTTAGCTGGTGATGGTCTAATGACCAATTTGCCTTGAGAACAAGCAGCACGTGAGAATTCCTTAAATTGAAGAATCTTCTGGTTCTTCAATGGATGACCATTATAATGTATATCTTTAAAGCTGAACAAATTTTTGCTTGCCTTAGAAGAATATAAAGAATCATCAAGGAAGCCATAGATATCAAAATTAGTTATATCCACTCCATTTGAAAAGTCAAAATAATTCATGGAATCTTCAGGATCATTATGAACAATAAAGTTTATTTCAATTCCATTTCCTTTTCTTTTATGGAGTCTTGGTACAAATCTATATACCAAATGTTTAGGAGTACGATAAGTACATTTCTTTTCTATATTGATTGTTCCTTTCACGCCTACTACCACAACCACAATCATAATTTCCTTTATGATTATCAAGTGAGGTTCCATTCACTTCAGGGAATGTAATAGAATAGGTCGAGCAAGATTGTTGATTTTTCAACAAAAACTCATTATTTTGTACAGCTACTAGAAGACATAATTTCATTTCTGGAAACATAGTTTCCTTTATCGCTTCAGGGAATATTTTGTAAACTTACGCTCTCGATATTGCTACTGCAGGAGCATATTCGAGGCATGAAATATAATAAATATTTTCTCTAACATGTCTTCATCGGTGTTTTTCACTCAACACTTTTAAAATCTTGCAACTTCAGGTGCAACCGATTATAATGAGCTTTTAAAATCTTTCCTTTAAATCATTTCATAAGATAAGTGAGTCTTTTACTGTAATGTACTCAACTTTTAATTTTTCATGGAGATGATAGCGATTAAAAATCATTAATTTTACATGATCCTGCAGGGATGCATGATTGCCAACTATAATTGTATCTCCAATGTTCTTTGCCTTTAGATGAATCTCATCATTAAGAGTACATTACAAATAATTCTTGCTCGATATAAATCAAGAGCAACAAATTCAAATTTATAAGATTTAAATATTAAATAACTAAACATATTCCCCATCAAATTAAATAATTATATATGTTTAGATTTAATTGTAATGAAACAATTTATAGAAATGCAGTAAAACACGAAACTAAATTTGTCCACTAAAGATAACAAACCAATACTACTAAACATATTTGTCATTGTAACTTCATACAAAAATTTATCAAAAGGTCATTAGAAATATATCAAATATGCTACCATGCATGCCAAAAGGAAATATATCAAAAATCATTAGGAATTTATCAATTTTTTTAAAAGATTGTTTAAGTACAGAAACTAGAAAGTACCCTTTTGAAGATTATATCTTCTAGTTGTTATCTGCTGAGATATGAAAATATCTAAAAATGTAATCATCTAGTATTTTATCGGATCCCTTTTGATTTATTTAGATTGGAAGGAATGCAAAATTACAATACACTTTAATAAAAATAAACACTGCACAATAATTGAGGTTAGATATTACGCCGTATAACAACAAAACAATTTGAGGGTGGTGTGATGATGACTTACATATGAGTATGACAGTCATTAGCATGCTAGAACCAAGAACAACAAACTCTAATAATAGATTATGAATGGAATAACATGCAGTATGTTATACTAAAAAAATTTGTGTATCCATATATATATATATATATATATATATATATATATATATATATATATATATATATATATATATATCTTCTCCTTCAAATCAAATATGATTATCTTCAAGACGAATGTGAGAAGCAATTCATGCTGATAACGTGTTATAAAAGATTACTAAAATTAAGAATAAAATGATTAGAGAGAAAAGACATGTCTCATAATATTTTCATATATATATATATTTCATATATATCCCCCATTCTCTTTTACAATGCTCTTATTTATAGATATATGGACTTGAAAGTTTCAAAACTCAAAAGTCATGAGTTTAAAACTTAGTGAACATGTGGGTTCCATACTTCATGAACATTGGGGTTCCAAAATTTCAAAGATCATTACAATTAAATTTAGACATCCACAAATATATATGTTATAATTTTATAACATTAATTATATTATATTATTCTCTTAAGTTAGTAATTATTAGCACGTGTTAGTAATGTGGAAGACACGTGCCTTACAATATTGTGAGTTGTGACCTAGATTTTTATTGACTTGTACTTTCTTCTTTATTTGGTACCTACTTTTAAAAGTGTAAATCAACTTAATTTAGCCGATTGAGTTGATTTTATTCATAAAATTATTAATTATAAAATAAGATTTGATGTTCGTTTAGCTATCGAGTCAAGTACATTATCGAATCGAGACCAAATAGTTTCAATTTTTCGAGCGAATATGATCCGAATATTAATAAAAAAATTATAATTTAAATAATTTTGAATAATTTATCAAATTTTAAATTTTGTTAATATTTAAATCATTCATATTTTGAGTCGAACTCAAATAAAATTTTTAATCAAAAGAGTTGATTTATTTTACAGTAATACCTACTTTCAAACACTTTTAACATATCCCGCTACCAGTTTGGTAGTGAGTTTCTATTGGAGAGTCAGAAAGTCAAAACCTCGTGTCTAAGCTTAGGCTTTTGTTGTACAAAGCAGTGTTATTAAACTTAGACTGAACTGTCAGTCCAACCGACAAAAATAAGAATCGGTCGACTCTCCGATCCACTTAAATTCGATTTTATTAATTTAGTTAAAATTTGGTTGACTCGGCTGATCATCGGTCCAATCGGTAGTTCAACCGGTAAAACTGATTAATTGACCTGGTTTTTTATTTTAATTTTCTTGTACCAAAAAAGTTTTAATATTAAAATTAACAACTTATATAATATTGTAACTCAACTTTATTATGTTTTTAATTCATAAAAAAATAAAATTTTAATAATTTTATTAATTATTAATAATATATATTTTTATATATTAATGACGTAATAACGGTTCAACCACTGGTTGGACCAGTAACCCATCAACCTGGTACCTTTCTCTGTTCGATGATCGGTCCGGGTCTGAAAACCTTTGTCACGCCCTCAAAATAGGTATACATCACCCATTCTGAGTCGCCAAATACATGGTACAAAATTCAAATATAACTTAATTATACAATACGACAAAACGTAGCTGAAAGTTTTAACACGAATATTGTAGACAATATCCAAACTCAATGGAGTCCTCATTACAATTATTATCACACTATTTCACAGAATAGTGAGGACTACTATAGCCACTTATCCTGGACCGTCACTCCATTCCCCGACTCGTCCGAACTATATTCTCATTTCCTGAAGAGAACAATGAAAATAAATGGTGAGCTCAGCTAGCCCAGTAAAGAATATTATAACAAAGATAATGCATAATAAATTATCGTTAGCCTTCAAGAGGTTAAACTGATAGAATACAATAAACAACAAGTTTAACTGCAGTAGAACAAGCAATTCATTAGAAGAGACAAGTAAAGCATGATATCTACTATCTTCTATAATTTAAAAGTTTATCATCAATTTTATCGCTTAGACTCAGCTCAATAAATAATTCAGATCACTGAATTATCCATACACTACGGGCCAAGGATATTCATTAGCATCACATCCATGAATTATCCATGCACTAAAGTGTGATGCCCCCAAAACAGGTATACATCACCCATCTTGAGTCGCCAGATACATGCTATATAAATTCAAATACAACTTAATTATACAACAGTCGTGTAAAATACGACAAAACATAGCTGAGAGTTTAAACAAGAATATTGTCATCTAGACAATATCCACACTCAATGGAGTCCTTATTACAATTATTATCACACTATTCCACAGAATAGTGAGGACTACTAATGCTATCATTTGGACCGTCAATCCATTCCCCGACTCCCAGCTATATTCTAATTTCCTGAAGAGAACAGTGAAAAAAAAGGTGAGCTCAACTAGCCCAGTAAGAAATATTATGACTAAGATAATGCAGAATAAATTATCATTAGTCTTCAACAATGTTAAATTGATAAAATACAATAGACATCAAGTTTAACTTCAGCAGAATAAGTAATCCATTAGAAGAGTCAAGTAGAGCATGATATCTACTATCTTCTATGATTTAAAATGTTTTCATCAATTTTTTTATCGCTGAGACTCAGCTTAATAAATAAATCACATCATCGAATCATCCCTGCCTAATGGACCAAGGATATTCATTAAATCATCAATAGTCATGACTATACCGAATAATTCCTGGTCATAATCATACCAAAAATTGTCCATCAATGCACTACAGGCCATTGAGGACTTTTACCACATCATTCGTTACATTACGGCCATGATTATACCGAATGATCCCTGGTCATAATCATACCAAGTCCATCTATGCACGTAAGCGAAAGATGACTTTAATCACAATATAAACATGAGGACGATGACAATGATATAAGCATTAATCAAACAAAAATAAGGATAAATATTAAAGACTTTAAATTTATCCAAATATTATCAATCACTTAATAAACTCATTATCTAATATTAATAATATTATAACAATATTTTAATCATTTCTTAAACTTATAAACAATTTATTTCAATTGTTTACACTTTACCAAATAATGCATTTAATCATTCAAAAATGTCATACTCATAAGATTTCATCACCAATGATCAAATCCCTCATCAAAAATTTGCATATAACATATATAGGTTTCCCAAGCCATAAAATCCTATTTTCTAATTTTGTTACTTCACATAACATATTTAATTCATTTACTCATAACTAGTTCATTTTCATGAAAAATACAAAATCAGTCCCAAAAATATTTCTTTTCTGGGATTTAGCAGAATATAGTCCCATATTGAACATATATTTTTCTCAGAATTTTTAAAATTCGTTTACTATTTTTTATATGGCCAAAACTGCCGAATATTTAGACATTTATCATAAATTGTACTTTTGTCCAAAAATTCCAAAATTTACAGGGTATACTCCTATTATATACATGTACTTCCAATAAAAATTTCACCAATTTTGGAGTTAACCACAATGAGTTATAAGGGTTTACTTTTAAAATAGTTTTTTCCCATAAAATCCATAACTTTTAATCTATACATCCAAAAATCGTCATTTTTGAACACAATCTAGAAAACTCATCAAATTATCATTTTAATTTTTTGCAGAATTTTTGAGGGTCAGAAAAATTATGAAACTGCCCCTGACAGAAACCCCTTTTGAATGAAAATACTATTTATATGAATACAAAGGATCATTCACCATGCATGCGGTAATCCACAAATACAGGTTATTCTAACAGAATAATAAAGAATGGAATAACAGAAGAATTCACCACGCATGCGATAGACCGCACAGACAGTTTATTCTCAATAGAATAATAAAGAATGGAATCAGGTCATGCGTAAACTGCACAAACAGGATATTCCAACAGAATAATAAAGAATGGAACCAGGTCATGCGTAAACCGCACAGACAGGATATTCCAACAGAATAATAAAGAATGGAATAACAACAGAATTCACCATGCATGTGATAGATCGCACAGACAGGTTATTCCAATAGATTAATAAAGAATGGAACCAGGTCTAGCGTAATCCGCACACACAGGATATTCCAACAGAATAATAAAGAATGTAATAACAGAAAAATTTTACTATGTATGCGGTACTTCGCATAGACAGGTTATTCTAACATAATAATAAAGAATGGAATAACAGAAGCTCTCTTCATGAATACGAAAGAAATAATATACCCCTTACATTAGAAAGAAACTGGATACTGGAGTAGAGAGGTAGCAGACTTCTCTTCTTCTTTCTCTCTATAATTTCTCTCTATAATAATTGCTCTATAACTTTAGTGAATTGGTGAGAAATGAAGGAAGAATGAGCTTCTATTTATAGAAAAATATAGTTTCTATAATTGCACGTTTTGGGGATCGAAATATTACAGTACAATACCTCCAACTTTTTTTTTATTTTTAATTTAGTCCTGCAAGTATTATCAAACTTGCACCACCTCCCCTAATAGTAAATAATGTGAATCAATAGTTCAATCATGTGAATCAATAGTTATAATCATGTGAAAGTACGAATTACAGTATAGTACCTCCATCTATACCTCCATTTTTAACTTAGTCATGCAAGTATTATCAATCTTGCACCAACTCCCCTAATAGTATAAGAATGTGATTCAATAGTTCACATTTGAACAAATAGTTATAATCATGTGAATTAATATCAATTAATTGCTCATTTATCTGATTAAGTACCCAATTTATCAATATAACCCCCAGACATCAATTATTATCAGAATAGATGTCGATTTCCACTAACACTAATAATCCCAACACAATAGAACTATCAAATTCATCTTTAATCAACACGAACTTATTCATCATTAATAATATAACTCATAATATTTAACAACCAGGTCGTTCTCAGGAAAGAGGGGGCTTTCCGATAAAGATTTCTCCTTATTAGCGCGCAATTAGATGACCAAACCTCTTCTTGACAGAACTTCTAGACATTGTAAATATTGTAATTTAATAATATGAATAACTTTGTCGTCTCAATTAATGATTTAATAATATATAAAATATTATGCAAATGATACTGTGACAATAATCGAATCAATAATATGAGAGATATGATGTAGCAATTACTGTAGTAATAATTGAGTATAACTGAGTGACTTCTTACGTATGCATCAATAATCAATACCGTGTGCTACTATGCAACCACGCGTATTACTGTACTTTTACTACCGGGTAGTTTAACAGTAACACTTTCGTCGTTATTTTTATAAAATGATAATTCTGTCATTTTTTAACTATGACAATACTTCTGTTGTGGGGTCCACCAATGATTATGTCTTCGTACAGATATTCCCTCAATCAAGTTTAACTGCAGCAGAATAAGCAATCCATTAGAAGAGTTAAGTAGAGCATGATATCTACTATCTTCTATGATTTAAAATATTTTCATCAATTTTGTTATCACTGAGACTCAGATTAATAAATAAATCACATCATCGAATCATCTCTGCACTTCGGATTGGGAAATGACTATACCGAATAATCCTTGGTCATAATCATACCAAAAATTATCCATCAATGCACTACATGCCAATGAGGACTTTTACCACATCATTCGTTACATTACGCTCTTGATTATACCTAATGATCCTTGGTCATAATCATACCAAGTCCATCTATGCACGTAAGCCAAAGATAACTTTCATCACAATATAAGCATGAGGATGATGACAATAATATAAGCATTAATCAAACGAAAACAAGGATAAATATTAAAGACTTTAAATTTATCCAAATATTATCAATCACTTAATAAACTCATCATCTAATATTATTAATATTATAACAATATTTTAATCACTTCTTAAACTTATAAACAATTTATTTTAATTGTTTACACTTTATAAATAATGCATTTAATCATTCAAAAATATCATACTCATAAGATTTCATCACCAATGATCAAATCCCTCATCAAAAATCTGCATATACCCTATATAGGATTCCCAAGCCATAAAATCCTATTTTCCAATTTTGTTACTTCATATAACATATTTAATTCATTTACTCATAACTAGTTTATTTTCATGAAAAATACCAAATCAGTCCCAAAAATATTTTTTTTCTGGGATTTAGCAGAATATAGTCCCACATTGAACATATATTTTTCCGAGAATTTTTAAAACTCATTTACTATTTTTCATATGGCCAAAACTGTCGAATATTTAGATATTTATCATAAATTGTACTTTTGTCCAAAAATTCCAAAATTTACAGGGTTACTCCTGTTATATACATGTACTCCCAATAAAAATTTTACCAATTTTGGAGTTAACCACAAAGAGTTATAAGGGTTTACTTTTAAAATAGTCTTTTCCTAGAAAATTCATAACTTTTAATCTATACATTCAAAAAACGCCATTTTTGGACACAATCTAGAAAACTCATCAAATTATCATTTCAAAATTTTTCAGAATTTTTGAGGGTCAGAAAAATTATAAAAATACCCCTGACAGAAACCCCTTTTGAAAGAAAATACTATTCATATAAATACAAAGGATCATTTACCATGCATGCGGTAATCCACATAGACAGGTTATTCCAACAGAATAATAAAGAATGGAATAACAGAAAAATTTTCCATGCATGTGATAGACCGTACAGACAGGTTATTCTCAATAGAATAATAAAGAATGGTACCAGTTCATGCGTAAACTGCACAGACAGGATATTCCAACAGAATAATAAAGAATGGAATAACAACAGAATTCACCATGCATTCGATAGACCGCACAGACAGGTTATTCTAACAGAATAATAAAGAATGGAACCAGGTCTAGCATAATCCGCACATACAGGATATTCCAACAGAATAATAAAGAATGGAATAACAGAAGAATTTTACCATGTATACGGTACTTCATATAGATAGGTTATTCCAACATAATAATAAAGAATGGAATAACAGAAGCTCTCTTCATGAATACGAAAGAAATAATACCCCTTACCTTAGAAAGAAACTGGATACTGGAGTAGAGAGGTAGCAGACTTCTCTTATTCTTTCTCTTTATAATTTCTCTCTATAATAATTGCTCTATAGCTTTAGTGAATTGGTGAGAAATGAAGGAAGAATGAGCTTCTATTTATAGAAAAATATAGTTTCGATAATTGCACGTTTTTTGGCTCGAAATATTACAGTTCAATACCTCCAACATTTAATTTAGTCCTGTAAGTATTATCAAACTTGCACCACCTCCCCTAATAGTAAATAATGTGAATCAATAGTTCAATCATGTGAATCAATAGTTATATTCATGCGAAAGTATAAATTACAGTATAGTACCTCCATCTATACCTCTATTTTTAACTTAGTCATGCAAGTATTATCAATCTTGCACCAACTCCCCTAATAGTACAAGAATGTGATTCAATAGTACACACATGTGAACAAATAGTTATAATCGTGTGAATTAATAGCAATTAATTGCTCATTTATCCGATTAATTACCCAATTTATCAATATAACCCCCAAACATCAATTATTATCGGAATAGATGTCGATTTCCTCTAACACTAATAATCCTAACACAATGGAACTATTAAATTCATCTTTAATCAACACGAACTTATTCATTATTAATATTATAACTCACAATATTTAACAACTAGGTCGTTCCCAGGAAAGAGGGGGCTTTTCGATAAGAATTTCTCCTTATTAGCGCGTAATTAGATGACAAAACCTATCCTTGACAGAACTTCTAGACATTGTAAATATTGCAATTTAATAATATGAATAACTTTGTCGTCTCAATTATTGATTTAATAATATATAAAATATTATGCAGATGATATTGTGACAATAATCGAATCAATAATATGAGAGATATGATGCAACAATTACTGTAGCAATAATTAAGTATAACTGAGTGACTTCTTACGTAAGCATCAATAATCAATATCGTGTGCTACTATGCAACCACGCGTATTACTGTACTTTTACTACCGAGTAGTTCAACAGTTTTAACGGTAACACTTTCGCCGTTATTTTTATAAAATGATAATTCTGTCGTTTTCTAATTACGACAATACTTCTTTTGTGGGGTCCACCAATGATTGTGCCATTGTACAGATATTCCCTGACCAAACGAATATTTTATAACAACTTGCATACTTTGCAAAATTTATAAATATTACCCACAACTATAACATTATATCAAATCCACACCATAATATTCAAAAAAAATGTTTTGAGAAATTTAAATCTTTATTCATAAAATTTGGGGTCTCATATACGGGCCAAGAATATTTGTGTAATCACCAATGGTCATGATCATGCCAACAACTGCTCATCAATGCACTACGGGCCAATGAGGACTTTTATCATATCATTTGTAACATTACAGGTCATGATTATACCGAATAATCTCTCATCATAATCATACCAATCAACAGTCCATCTATGCACTACGGGCCAAAGATGACTTTTATCACAATATAAGCATGAGAATGATGACAATGATATAAGAATTCAATCAAATAAGAGCAAGGATAAATTTTAAAGATTTATAATTTAATTTATCCAAAATTAAATAATATCCAAATTGTCAACATGACACTGCTTTGTGTAGTAAAATTCAAGAATAATATTGTATCAAAAATAATTTGGACCGAAAGAAATCAATTTTTGTCATGAATAGTACCCCGGGTGAATAGTACCCATTCGTGAATGGTACCCGAGTGAATAGTATCCCGTGAATGGTACTCTGTGAATAATACTTCATAAATAGTACCGTAATATGAATAGTACTTCGTGAATAGTGTCGTACATATGAATAGTACCGTACATATAAATAGTGTCGTACGTATGAATAATGCCATATAAATAAATAGTATCCATGAATAGTACTCCGATATAAAAAGCTTAAAATTTAATAAGAATGTTCAGAAAATATCATTGTGAAACGATATTAGATGAAGGGCAATTTCAAGAATATTTTACTAATTTCACGGAGTATAGAAAAAATACTTTAACAAAATGAGTGTAGAATTAGAAATACGAAAAGAAATAATATTACTTACATACTATAGAGTATGAAAGAAAATATTATTTCATACGAATATTGAATAAAAATAATATCCCTTAGTGAAGTAGCAGAATACTCTTCTTCTTCCTCTCTATAGTTTCTCTCTTTATAGTTGCTCTTGTGAGTCTTAGTAAATTGGTGAGAATAAAAGAAGAAATGAGCTTTTATTTATAGGAAAACATAGTATCGATAATTGCACGTTTAGGGGGCTCGAATTATTATAATTTAGTACTTTCATCTTTGCCTCCATTTTTAATTTAGTCCTTCAAGTATTATCAATCTTGCACTACCTCCCCTAATAGTACATGCATGTAAACCAATAGTTCCATGCATGTGAACAAATAGTTATTTGCATGTGAACTAATAGCAATTAATTGCTCATTTATCCGATTAATTACCCGTTTGCTCAATAATAACAAAACCAGTCAATCACCGAATTACCCCCTTTAAGGGTAATTGGGTCATGAAAGAATTAAAGAAAACTAAATGAACAAACATCTTTTACTCATCTTATCTTTAATCAACACGAACTTATTCATCATTAATATTATAACTCACAATATTAACAACAAGATCATTCCCAGAAAAGAGGGGCTTTCTGATAAGAATTTCTTCCTAGTGACGCGCAATTAAGTGACCAAACCTCTTTCCTCGATAGAAATTTTTAGACATCGTCAATAATGCAAATAATAATATGAATAACTTTGTCGTCTCAATTATTGATTTAATAATATAAATGTTATGCAGATGATAATGTGACAATAACTGAATCAATAATATGAGAGATGCTATGCAGCAATTATTGTGGCAATAATTGAATAAAACTGAGTGACTTCTCACGTAAGCATCAATAATCAAAGATACTATACAATACCGTGTGCTACTATGCAACCACGTGTATTAATGTACTTTTATCACCGGGTATTTCAATAGTTAACGGTAAAATTTTCGTCGTTATTTTTATAAAAACATATTTCTGTTCTTTTCTAACTCCGATAGTAATTCTATTGTGGGGTCCACCAATGATTGTGTCATCGTACAAATATTTCCTGATACAACGAATATTCTCCGACCAATCAAATATTTTATGACAACTTGCTTACTTTGTAAAATTTATAAATATTACCCACAACTATAACATTATATCAAATTCACACCATAATATTCAAAATTATATTTCGAGAAAAATTAATATTTATTCATAAAAGTTGGGGTCTTACAACCTTGGTACAAAATTCTCATGACTATGTGCATGTTTGGTACACAATTTTTAGAGTGTTAAGAATATTTAAAAATTTAAATATAATTTTTAATTTTATTTATTTAGGAGCGTTTGATACATTTAAAACGTTTAAAAAATTAAGCATACTTAAAAATTTTATTCATTTAATAGTAAATTATAGTAATAACTAGTGAACAATAATAAGGTGGCTAAATAAAGAACAAATTTATATTTGAAAAGTGGTTTGTCTTCCCGCCAGCCATCTTTTCCTTGTTTTGCCTTGTAGACTGGAAGCTTGGAAATATTTTTATTCAATTTAAAACCCATGTCCTTTGTTTTATTTAGGTATTTATATCATGATGTTACTTGTTATTGGAGCAACTTTGGGATTATATATATATATATATATATATATGGGATGCGATCCATAACATCTATATGCTATGGGACAAGTATTGGCATATAGGCTCTAAACCACACGTTTTATTGATTAACGGCTGGAATTTAATAGGGGAAAATACCGTCCGCTAGTATTACTAGTGGATGCAATTAGTATAAAATCCGGACAATTTTACCCTTAGCCACAACCAACTTGACTTTAAAACAGCATGGTCCGCTAGTATTACTAGCGGATGCAAGTCAGTAGGCTCAACAGTAGGATAGGCACATGGTCCGCTAGTAATACTAGCGGATTGAAGACATTACTTCTGTATGGGTCGGTAATAGTAAAAAAGCATCATGGGTAATCTATAAGTGACTATAATATTATTAACTATATGGCCGCTTATACTAGTAGTATATATTTTGGGAATTCACAAGACCTTACTCACATAAATTATTCATGTGAGGTACTATATTAAAAAAAAGTTAATATAAAATACATAAAGACCACACATCTTGGGGTGGTTCTCCCATTTAGATCAAAAGACATAATAGGTTTAACAAAAGCAGGTAGACTGCGATGATATTGATCCTGTCTTCTTGGGTATATAGTAGTATGTTTTGCAAGACAATCTGTCCTGTTTTTGCTTCCCGAGGAACTGGACGCGTCTGGATTTCCCAATCCTTTTCAATAGGTTCCTGCAAGCACACAAAATATGACAAAGAAGAGAAGGACGTGTAGAAGGAGAAATCATAAGATTCATTATTCCCTGAGCATATGATTCCCAACAGAGATTGGGGCCATCAAAAATAGCCCAAGCTTCTTCCAGAATGGGGCATATGCCAAAGAGTTTTCTGGTTACTCCTGCACTCCAAACTTTATTAAAATTTTGTATGACAGCAGTTGCGCCTGCCAGACCATTCTCTTCAACAATCCTATCTGTATTGACCTTAATGAAACCCAAGGGGGCGGAGTCCAAGCTAGAAGATTAGGCAGATTATGATTTTTGATGAACTGCATTGCGCTTGCCAAAGTGAATCTGGTTTACCACATTTTACACTGAATTTCGCAAGAGCCTCAAGAGGTAGTAATATTCCAGTTGCTGTTTCAAATTGAGCCTACTGACTTGCATCCGCTAGTAATACTAGCGGACCATGCTGTTTCGAAGCCAAGTTGGCTTTATTCGCAGTGGCTAAGGGTAAAATTACCCGGATATTATACTAATTACATCCGCTAGTAATACTAGCGGACGGTATTTCCCCCTATTAAATCACAGCCGTTAATCAATAAAACGTGTGGTTTAGAGCCTATATGCCAATAATTGTTCCATAGCATATAGATGTTATGGATCGCTCCCCTATATATATATATATATATATATATATATATATATATATATATATATATATAAGACTATATGTATATACAAAGTTGTGTAGTATACTAACGACGATTTTTTAGACTATAGCGACAGTTCACCCGTCGTCATAGACCAAGATAGCTATAACAACGGGTGAACCATCGATATAGCCCAAAAAACCGTCGTCATAGACGACCGTGTGCTACACAACTGTGTATATACATTTTTCCCATATATATATATATATATATATACACACATTTGCATTTATATATTTTGTTTAAAATAAATATTTTTTCGTTCTAAATCGAGAACACACACTTATATAATAATAAACTTAAACTTAATGAACAAAAAATACGACACGACACATTTAAGCAAAATATTTTTCAATTTGTCTTAAATTTAATATTGAATAATTATTAATTAAAGAACATTATTATAATTGGCAACAACATTTGCATTTATATATTTTGCTTAAAATAAATATTTTTTCATTCTAAATTGAGAACACGCACATATATAATAATAAAATTAAACCTAATGAAAAAAAATACGACACGATACATTTAAGCAAAATATTTTTCAATTAGTCTTAAATTTAATATTGAATAATTATTAATTAAAGAACATTATTATAATTGGCAACAACATTAGGCTGACGGCTAATTTATTAAATTACCATCACTTTGAAAAATAAAATGATAAATTTTATTTGACTAACGACAATTAAGGTCGTAAAATGAGTAAATAGCTCAGGCTCAATTCGTACTCACTCGACTAAAAATTCGATTCGAGCTTTATTCGAAAGATAAATGATTTAAATATGAACACATTTTAAAGTTCGCTAAATTACTCGAACATTCTTAAATTACAATTTTTTATTGATACTCGATCATATTCGTTCGAAAAATTCAAATTACTCGGCCTCAATTCGAGATCATACTCGACTCGATAGTTAAACGAGCATCAATCAAACTTTATTTTGAATTGAATAAATTTTATTAACCAAATATGAGTAACTCAATACTAATTCGACTCGACTAGATTCATTTACACCTTTAGCGGCAATAACATGCCATATTATGTTTTTCTCCTTTGAATGATCAATTAAGTAGATGGTCATGACTTAAAATTTGAAATGGAATACTTCCACATCTCTTGAAAAAAAAAATCTTGTTTTTTCTATTTTTTTAGAATGTTACAAGTACTAGACACATTTAAATAAAACTATTCAGGGTGTTTTTTTTCCTTCTAGTATTAAATATTAGAAACTACATATCATCATATGGATTTTTTTCCATACAAACTTGGAATCCGTACGAAATATAAACTATTGTTATAAAATGATAAATAAAATAAGATGTATATCAAACAAAATGTATATTGATAATCTTTTGTATTCAAGTGGTCATCTACATTTCATTTGGTATTTATAAAGATAGCGTGTCTCTCACTATTCTCTTTATACTTTTGGTTGCCACTTCTCCTTATTCTCCTTCCACACTTCTTCTATCTGATGAGAATATATATAGGCATGTGTGAGAAATAAAATGGTAAACATAACCTTTTCATCTTTCAATAACTGATGAAGATTAATAAGGAGGGAACTTTTCATTTTCCAAACTTTTCACTTTCCACATTCCACTCCTTTATTTCTAACACTCCCTCTTGGATGACCACTTTCAAAGAATATGCCTCGTTAAAAATCTTACCAAAGAAAAACCCCGCGGGAAAAAAAATGGCTAAAGAAAATAGTACAATATTCTTGAATAACTTCTAGTGCCTTAGGATTGCCTCATTAAAACCTTACAAAGAAAAACCCAGTGGGAAAAAAACCTTAGCGTAGGAAAAAGAGTACAATCAGCACATATCCTTTTTACTCCCCCTCATAAGAGCATAGAATTTCCATTATTCATGATAAAAATATCCTTAAGTCAACGCATGCCAATATTGTGCACCATCTTCTTAAAAATTGCAGTTGGTAATGGCTTAATGAACATATCAACCAAATTATCACATGATCGTATCTATTTGACATCAATATTGCCACTCTTCTGGAGCTCATGTGTATGAAAGAATTTTGGTGCAATATGCTTGGATCTATCACTCATGATATAGCCTCCTCTAATTTGAGTGATACAAGCGACATTATCTTCATATATTATCGTTGGACTATTTATGATCGATGATAATCAACAGTTCACACAAATATGTTGAATTACTAATCTCAACCAAACACATTCATGACTTACTTCATGAATTGTGATAATCTCTGCATCAGCAGATCCAACTAACTGTGGTTTTGATCCATATTGCTAGTAAGTTAACTTCAAATGCTATATCAGGTCTTGTCAAATTTGCATGATCCATCAAAATACCAATTACATTAAAATATAGTACTTCAGGACCAAAATACCAATTTCACGAAGATATGGTACTTCAAGACCAAAAGTTTCTTCATCATTTTCTTGTGGTCAAAACAAATATTTCTTGATATCAAGTGACCAATCTATAATTGGAGTACTTAAAGGATTAACATTATCCATATAAAATTGGTTTAGGACTTTTTCTGTGTATGTTGATTGATAAACAAGAATTCCATAGCTCAATTCGTAGGCCAAGACAAAAATGTGTCTTACTAATATCTTTCATCTCAAATTTGCTATTTTTGTCGACTCTTCTGGAGCAAGATCTTTCATGAATAAATACAACAATAACAACAAATCTATATTATGATCTTTTGATAAAAATGCATGCACAAATTGGATTATTCTCAAATCCTTCTTTCAAAAGATATCTACTCAGGCGATTATTCCACAATATGCATCTGGATTGCTTTAACCCATATAAAGATCTTTGTAGCTTAATAGAATACATACTTTAAGATGTAGAATTATATGCTTCATGCATTTTATATCCTTCAGGGATTTTCATGTAGATATAATTATCTAATGATCTATATAGATATGGAACATCCATTAATCGCATATCCAAATTTTCTTTGTTACCAAGCTAATTAAAAATCTGAATATAATTGCGTCCATTACATGAGCATATGTTTCTTCATAATTAATATCAGGTCTCTGCGAGAAACCTTTGTGCTACAAGTCGCGCTTTGTACCTTATAATTTTGTTTTTCTCATTTTGTTTATGTACAAATACCCATTTGTATCCAACAATCATTACATCTTTAGGTGTTCAGACTACAGGTCCAAAAACTTCACGTTTACTTAGTGAATTTAATTCTGCTTAAATCGACTATTTCCACATTGGCAAAATATTTCTACATTCATCAACAATTTGTGGTTCATATTCATAATCATTATTTCTGGTAATATTAAGAACAATTTTATATGTAAATATGTTGTCGATAGTAATTATATATCTATCCAATATATTCGTCTCCTGTATATATATAATGTATCGAGATCTCATTATTTTCAGGTACCTGATCCTCTTCAGGGGATAACTCTTCAAAAGTTTTATTTACAAAAGATTTTTGTTCATAGGTTTTGGATAGATCAATAAATTTTGTAGCATGTTTCATGGGTATAGCCTCTTTATAGGCTGCAACTTTTTTTTCTTGTACTTTCTTCTTTTCGGGAATTTTATCTTTAACACAAATCATTCTTCCACGTTTCAAGTGTGACTTTGATTCAATTTGATGCTGTATTAACTGATTGTCCTACAGGAACTTCAATCTCTGCTAAATTATTAGCAACTAGAATATGAGATATCACTATTTTCTTATTATCGGGTAATTGATTTACAATTCATTGCAAATGAATAATCCTTTGAACTTCTAGTTCATATTGATTTGTATAAATATTAAGATTAAATAACGTTGAAACATTCCAATTAATCTCCCATCGTGCTTCAGGCAATGATCTCACGTCGTGCTTCGGGAAACAACTTTTCTCCCCCTAATGGTGGAAAGACTATTTCATTAAAATAACAATCATCAAAATATATCTTAAAAATATCACTTATTGAGGTTATGATGCAGCATGTAAAATAGCATGACCCCAAGCATAAATAGGTAATTTTGATTTCATAATCAAAGGTTAAGCAATATATTGAAGTCTCTTGATAAGTGAATTAGCTATACCATTTTGAGTATGTGTATATGCAATAGGATATTTAACATAAATATAAAAATCTGGTCAATACATCAAGTAAATATATAAAATACTTGAATATACCACAATGTGGGTGTATTGGTCCATATTTATCACCCTGAATTTTTTCTTAGAAAGATGAACACTAAATAACAAAAATTAAATGTGATGGTTTAGTAATTAATTTAATTTGATATAATCAACAGGTAAATGAATCTTCTGGTTCTTTAAGGGATGTTCATGGGAGTTTTTAATAATTCAATGCATCATTATTGATCCTAAATGATCATGCCAAATCATAAAAACATTTGGATCCGAACACTTCTGGTGTATTGCACACTTCTGGTGTATTACAACATTTGTTTCAACTATTCTCATTTTAGTATAATATAACCCAGAAGAGAAAATATACAGTTTTTCTAAAATGAGCTTCTGGCCCGATACTATTGAAGTAATATAAAGAAATTTTTCACTGCCTTCATTATTGATTTCAATATAATAACTATAATAACGTATATCCTTAAAGCTGAGCAAATTTCTGCTTGTCTTAGAAGAATATAAAGGATCACCAATACAAAGTTTTGTGCCCTTTGACAACATTATAATCACTCTTCCACAGACTTTAATTAAGTTTGATGAATAATCACTCTTCAAGAGTCTTCAATTATGTTTGGTGAATAATCGCTCTTCTAGAGCCTTTAATTAAGTTTGACGAGTTTCTGGCCCATACAACTTCATATATGCAAAACATAAATTTAACTTTATTACTTGAAACATATATAAAACATATAATAAAAATACTTATTATAATGTCATAATATAATGAAATAAAAATAATTAATTGGTATGAACATTTCTATCAACATATCATCAAGGAAATCATAGATATCAAAATTAGTTTTATCCACTCCATTTGAAAAGTCAAAATAATTTATGGGATCTTCAGGATCATTATGATCAATAAAGTTTATTTTAATTCTGTGACGCCCCCAAAATAGGTATACATCACCCATCTTGGGTCGCCAAATACATGGTACATAATACAAATACAAACTTAATTATACAACATGAGCTGAGCGTTTTTACACGAATATTGTCTTCTAGACAATTAGGGCTGAGTAAGTAACCAAATTGGAACCGAAACCGCACCAAAAACCGCACGAACCGCACCAATTAGAACCGCACCAACGGTTCCAGCGTATGTGGCGGTTTTAGGTGGGTTGAATAACCAAATTTACGGTTCCGGTTTGGTTACAAGCCAAAACCGCACACATAAAACCAAAACCGCACCATGTGTGTGTGTGTATGTATTATCTCTAGTAAATTCTAAAGTTACTTTTCACTTGAACACGCTCAGAGAAACCCCCAGTCTTGCATTGTCATTTTTCACCAAATGAAAGAAGATCGTTAGAGATTATAGAGTCAAAAATTAAGCAATTGAGTTTTGGGATTTTGAATTTGTTTGATGCGTTATTGGAGGGGCTTATAGTTGAGGGGCTAAATTCGTTAGTTCGAGCACTTGATGCATTGGTTAAGGTCAATACTATAATAGTAATAGTCTAATAGATTATTTTTCAAATTAGGTATAGTTAGGATTATATTCTATAAGTCCTCCCTGCAATATATAAGATAGAATTTCATTCTATCTCCAGTATATACTGTTAATTTTTGGAGAACTAGATAAACCTTCTTGCTTGTTATCGAATATATGGTCTCCGTTGTTTTATATAGCGTATGTTTTAGTTTTAAAGCATTATTCCTTTATTATAAACTAAAATTATTTTACATATCTCACTGTTTTATGATTTGATGGTGAATTTGACATGTTTGGCAGAAGGAACTTTGGTTCTATGCTTGATATAATTCTCATTGCCGACTATGTCACTAAGTTAATTGCTCGATGTAAGTTCTATGTTAAATTTTATTGAAGGCTTAGACTTTCTTGTTGTTTCAATTGGTTTTGGAACCGAAACTGCACCAATTAAAACCGCACCGCACACTTTAAAACCGCACCGCACCAATCACAAGCGGTTTCGTGTGCGGTTCTGAATTTTTTAATCCGCACCTAAGCAGTTTTGGGTGCGGTTTGGACTTCAAACCGCACCAAACTGCACCATGCTCACCCCAATAGACAATATCCAAACTCAAATGGAGTTCTCATTATATTTATTGGCACACTATTTTATAGAATAGTGACGACTACTATAACACCATCTCGGGGCCATCACTCTGTTCCCTGACTAATTCCGGATACGTTCTCATTTTCTGAAGAGTACAATGGAAGTAAAAGGGTGAGCTCAAGTAGCCTAGTAAGAAATATTATGACTAAGATAATGCAGAATAAGTTATCATTAGGATTCAACAATGTTAAACTGATAGAATATAATAGACAACAAGTTTAACTGCAGCGGAACAAGCAATCCATTAGAAGAGTCAAGTAGAGCATGCTATCTACTATCTTCTATGATTTAAAAATTTTATCATTAACTTTATTGCTGGGACTCAGCTTAATAAATAGATCACATCATCGAATCATCCCTACACTACGGGCCAAGGATATTCATTAGTATCACGTCCACAAATTATACTTGCACTACGGGCCAAAAATATTCGTGTAATCATCAATGGTCATGACTATACCGAATTATCCCTGGTCATAATCATACCAATCACCAGTCCATCTATGCACGTAAGTCAAAGATGACTTTCATCACAATATAAGCATGAGGATGATGACAATATAAGAATTCAATTAAAAGAAAACAAAGGATAAATTTTTAAAGATTTATAATTTAATTTATCCTGAATTTAATAATGTCCAAATTTTTAACATGATACTGCTTTGTGGAGTAAAATTCAAGAATAATATCCATATATCAAAAATAATTTGGACAGAAAAGAAATAAATTTTTCGGTGAATAGTACCTTATGAATAGTATCCCGTGAATAGTACCCCGACATGAAAAGTTTCCCAAATACCCGAGTGAACAATATTTGAGTGAATAGTAATCGGGCGAATATTAACCTGTGAATAGTAACTAGTGAATAGTACCCTGGCATGAAAAGTACCCCAAATACCCGAGTGAACAATATTTGAGTGAATAGTAATTGGGTGAATAGTAACCAGTGAATAGTAACTCGTGAATAGTACTCCGGCATGAAAAGTGCCCCGAATACCTGAGTGAATAATATTATAGTGAATAGTAACCGGGTGAATAGTACCCTATAAATAGTACTTCGGGTAAAAATATTGATATTTAATAAGAAAGTTCATATCAATATTCCAATAAAATAATACTGGATGAAGCGCAAAACTTAAGGATATTCCACTAATTTCAAGGATTATAGAAGCAATACTTACCATAGTAAGTTTAGATTTAAGAATATGAAAAGAATTAACATAGGAAAACTGCAAATGGATTTTCACCTGTCATACAGTACGTAATCCGCGTAGACAGGTTATTCCGACATACTAAAGGATGAATACAAAAAATAATATTCCTTACGAAAGAAATAATACCCCTTACCAAACGAAAATAGCATTCCTTACGAATACAACAAATAATATCACTTACCTTAGTAGAAGACTGGATACTGCAATAGTGAAGTAGCAGAATACTCTTCTTCTTGCTCTCTATAATTTCTCTCTCTATAGCTTCTCTTGTGAATCTCAGTGAATTGGTGAGAATGAAAGAAGAATTAAGCTTCTATTTATAGGAGAATGAACTAAATAGTAACTAATTCACGAACGGTCCAGATTGATTCACTATTAGAACGGACGGTCCATATTGATTACTATTAAAGCCACAACCGACGGTCCAAATTGATTTACTTTTAAAACCACCACCTACGGTCCAGATTGATTTACTTTTAAAACCATCACCGACGGTCCAGATTGATTTACTTTTAAAACCACCATCGGCGGTCCAGATTGATTTACTATTAAAACCACCATCGATGGTCCAGATTGATTTACTATTAAAACCACCACCAATGATCCAGATTGATTTATCTTATTACACTTTAGTACCCCTAAAGTTTTCTAAGTTTACATTATTCTCCTTTAACTTTTGTAATTCACTTATCTTCAATAAACACATTCTTAATACTTCAACAATTATTCATCATTAATATTATAGCTCACAATATTTAACAACCAGATCATTCCCAGGAAAGAGGGGGCTTTCCGATAAGGATTTCTCCCTATTGGCGCGCAATTAGGTGACCAAACATCTCCTCGACAGAACTTTCTAGACATCGTCAATATTGCAAATAATAATATGAATAACTTTGTTGTCTCAATTATTGATTTAATAATATAAAATATTATGCAGATGATACTGTGACAATAATTGAATCAAATAACGTGAGATACATGCAGCAATTACTGCATCAATAATTGAGTAAACTGAGTGGCTTCTTACGTAAGCATCAATAATCAATACTGTGTGCTACTATGCAGCCATGCGTATTACTGTACTTTTAACACCGGGTAGTTCAGCAGTTTAACGGTAAAACCTTCACCGTTATTTTTATAAAAGATATTTCTGTCATTTTCTAACTACGATAATACTTCCGTTGTGGGGTCCACCAATGATTGGGTTGTCAAACGAATATTTTCTGACAAAAAGAATATTCTTCGACCAAACGAATATTCCTCGACACAACGAATATTTTATATCAACTTGCTTACTTTTCAAAAAAATTCACATATCACCCTTAACTTTAACCATTTATCAATTAAACCATTTATTAAGTAGAATAATAATTATAAGAAAATTAAATACTTTCATTTCATAAAATTTGAAGGTCTTACAAATTCCATTTCCTTTTCTTTTATGGTGTCTTGGTACAAATCTACCAAATATTTAGGAGTATGACGGGTACATTTCCTTTTCTATATTGATTGTTCTTTTCATGTCCACTACCACAATCACAACCATAATTTCCTTTATGATTATCAAATGAGGTTTCATTCACTTCAGGGAATGTAATATAATCGATCGAGTGAGATTGTTGGTTTTTCAACAAAAACTCATTATTTTGTACAGTCACTAGAAGACATAATATCACTTCTAGTTTCCTTTATCGCTTCAGGAATATTTTATGAACTTACGCTCTCGATATTGCTGCTGCATGAGCATATTCGAGGCATGAAATATAATAAATATTTTCTCCAACATGTCTTTATCACTGTTTTTTTCACATAATTTTAATAGTGAGATTATTTTATTTTTTTAAATGTAGAATTGTTCTCACACAATATTTTTAAAATCTTGCAACTTCAGGTGCAACCAATTAGAATGAGCTTTTGGGAGAATTATAAATTTTTTATTTTCATATCCTTCTTTTAAAATTATTTCATAAGACAAGTGAGTCTTTTACTGTAATGTACTCATATTTTAATTTTTCATGGAGATGATAGCAAATAAAAATCATTAATTTTGCATGATCCTGCAGGGATGCATGATTACCAACTTTAATTGTATCTCCAAGGTTCTTTGCCTTTATATGAATCTCAGCATCAAGATTCCATTACAAACAATTCTTGCTTGATATAAATCAAGGGCAACAAATTCAAATTTATAAGATTTAAATATTAAATAACTAAACATAATCCCCATCAAATTAAATAATTATATATGTTCAGATTTAATTATAATGAAACAATTTATAGAAATGTAGTAAAACACGAAACTAAATTTGTCCACTAAAACAAAATAACAAACCAGCACTACTAAGTATATTTGTCATTGTAACTTTATACAAAAATATATCAAAAAGATCATTAGAAATATATCAAATATACTACCATGCCAAAAAGAAATATATCAAAAGATCATTAGAAATATATCAAATATTATACCATGTCAAAAAGAAATATATCAAAAGATCATTAGAAATATATCAAATATATGAGAAAAGTCGTTTAGCGACACAACGGGCAAAGCAATGATAGGAGATCTTCCCAGTTTATCTTTATGTCATTTATCTCAGCAAATAAAAGCTTATTTATAAAGCCAATATTGTGTAATTTCAAAAAGCTTAAATTATGCGTTGATCATACCTACCTACAAACTTACACAAAGGACAACACTTGTGTGAAGAAAGGGTTAAAACTTAGATCTTACAGTATTATATTGAGTTGCCATGTATCAAATAAAAGTTCTAAATTTATGGAATTTATCCATTATTGCACAACCCACATTTTCCTGACGAATAGAATCTTTCTACCTTACCACATAACAAGGGATTAAGACAATTTGATTCATTGATTTTATGCATTATAGAACACAACTACATAATACAAGGACTATCATTCACCTCAAATCATATCCTTCAAAAATATAGATCAAGTAGATCAGAAATACAAAGTACTGCTCAGAAATACTTACATTGAGTTGAGAGAACTCCTTTTCCAAAATTGGGTAGAACTTCGTGCTGATACCGTGTTATAAAATAATAAATAAAACAAGATGTATATCAAACAAAATGTATATTGATAATCTTTTGAATTCAAGTGGTCATCAACAATTCATTTGATATTTATAAATATAGTGTGTTTCTCACTATTCTCTTTATACTTTTGGTTGCCACTTCTCCTTATTCTCCTTCCACACTTCTTCTATCTGATGTGAATATATATAGGCATGTGGGAGAAAGAAAAAGGTAAACATAACCTTTTCATCTTTCAATAACTGATGAATATTAATAAGGAGGGAACTTTTCATTTTTCAAACTTTCCACTTTCCACATTCTACTCTTTTATTTCTAACAACTATTTTTTTAATATATTTTTTGTTTATCAAATTAATTCCATTGTAAATTCCTCTTTTAGATTATATATATATATAATGCTTTGTATGACTTTTATTTTATTTTATTATGAGACTCATGCATGCATGTATATATATATATTAAATTGTAATTATATTCGTTGAATTTGAACATGTAGTATTATCACTATGTAATTTGTATTTCAGAATTATAAGTTAATGACCAAATTATTTTTAAAATGACCAATCAAATTAATTTGAATAAAATTTTCAATTGTCTTATTATATATATAGTACGTAATAAATTACAAAAATGAGTTAGCTAAAAATTAAGGCTCTCATTTCCAAATACATGGGATAGATCATTATGGCAACTTTATGATTTTGTGGGTTTGGGCCTCCCAATAGGAAGTTTCAATTTTCATTGCATATATAGTGTACTTTTGATTGTTTATTAGTCCAACTAATTAAGATCTATAATGAAATAATTACAAAAATAACACAACACAATATTACGTTGCTAAAATTACGGTCATTAACTCCCTACACGTCAGTTACCGACTTTTATATTTCCAATCAACCGATCAACAATTCACGCTAATAAAGAAAACAAGCAACTTTGAGATCCAAAAAAATAGAGCAACGACAGATCGGAGAAGACGACTTCTCCAATGGCGATGCAACTCTGAGATCGGATAATATCGAAGAAGATCAACAGTAACTTCAAGATCAACAGCAACTCTAAGATCAACAACAACTTCAAGATCAGTAACCAGCCTCGATCTGTAACAAATTTGATTATTGATTGTTGATTGATTCGTTATAGATTTGTATACTGAGGTATTTGAGTTTAAAGTTTATATACATATAGTTACCCCGTGGTTACTATATACTCATATATTGGTTATCTTTCTTAAGTTTTTCGCTCTTTAATTGGTCACAAAGTCAGTATACCGACTGTTTTGATTTCAAAATGCATGTAAAAATATGTTTTATATTCTGGTTACTAAGTACATATAAATTGGTTACTGTTTATTATTGATTTGGTTACTGTATAATGTTTATTTGGTTGCTGTATACTTTAAATGTATATTCTACTGATGTATTTTATATTGATGGTTACTTATTAAATACATTGGTTACCTTCCTGCAACTGTTAGATCATTAAGTACATATTGATGTTTTTTATATTCTAGTTACTAAATTGATATATGTTTGTTACTGTCTAATCTAAATTTGGTTACTGTATAATGTTATCAAGTTTGGAGTGTCAGATTTTGGCGTATTCAGAGCCTAATTTCATTGGAAATGAGTCAACGATCAATAATCACCAGCTTTGCTGGTGAACTGGATGGTTTTTTGGTCAAATTCCATCATTTAGGCCTTCAAAATTGCATGTAAAAATTTGGTTTATTTTCTAATTACTAAGATTATGTAGTTTGGTTACTGTCTAATATTGATTTGGTTACTTTATAATGTTTATTCAGTTGTCATACAATGGAGACTAACAGTAACCAATACAACAAATTTAATTGTTTACAAGAATATATAATTGTTTAATGTTAGTAACCATTAACCACATGGTTGGTAACATTTTTGATGGTGTACAGTAACCAAAATTGATGTTGATTAACAAAGTCAGTATACTGACTGTTTTGATAGCAAAATGCATGAAAAAATATGTTTTATATTTTGGTTACTAAGTACATAGAAATTGGTTACTGATTATTATTGATTTGGTTACTGTATAATATTTATTTGGTTGCTGTATACTTTAAATGTATATTTTTCTGATATTTTTTATATTGATGGTTACTTATTAAATACATTGGTTACCTTCCTGCAACTGTTGGATCTTTAAGTACATATTGATGTTTTTTATATTGATTGTTTTTGTTGTAAAATGCATGAAAAAATATGTTTTATGTTATGGATACTAAGTAAATATATGTTGGTTACTGTCTAATCTGGATTTGGTTACTATATAATGCTGACTTGGTTACTGTGTAATATTACCATGGTTACTGCATAATATTACTGTGTTTTATATTGATTTTTTTATATTGATGGTTATTGATTAACTACATTGGTTACCTTCATACATCTGTTACTCTTTAATTTATAACAAAGTCATTACTGATTATTTTGGTTGTAAAATAAATGTAAAAATATTTTTTATAATCTTGGCTACTAATTACATATATCTTGGTTACTGTCTAATATGTATTTAGATACTATAATGTGTTTATTTGGTTACTGTATAATGTTATTGTGTTTTATAATTGTTTCTTTTATATTGGTGGTTACTTATTGACTACATTGGTTACCTTCATACAACTGTTAGCCTTTAGTTGGTAACAAACACATTATACTGGTTGTTTTTTACTGTAAAATGTAATGAAAAATGTGTTTATGTTCTGGTTACTAAATAGATATATGTTTGTTACTGTCTAATCTAAATTTGGTTATTGTATAATATTGTTATGATTACTGTATAATATTAGTGTATTTTATACTGGTTTGTTTTATATTGATGGTTACATATTGACTACATTGGTTAACTTCATACAACTGTTAGTCTTTAGTTGGTAACAAACTGATGCGGTTGAAGAGTAGGCGTGTCAGTTTATGGAAAGATTTGATATATTTGATCCAGTTTATGAAAAGATTTGATCTAGTGACAATTTGATAATTTCTATCAAGTTTGGAGTGTAGGATTTTGGCGTTTTCGGAGCCTAATTTCATTGGAAACGGGTCAACGATCAAAAGTCACCATCTTCGCTCGTGAACTGCATACTTTTTTGGTCAAATTCCATCATTTAGGCCTTCAAAATGGCATGTAAAAATGTTATTTATGTTCTGGTTACTAAGATTATGTAGTTTGGTTACTGTCTAATATTGATTTGATTACTTTACAATGTTTATTCAGTTGTTAGACTATGGAGACTGACAGTAACCAATACAACAAATTTAATTGTTTACATGAATATATAATTGTTTATTGTTAGTAACCATTAACCACATGGTTGATAATATTTTTGATGGTGTACAGTAACTAAAATTGTTATTGATTAATATTTTAATTTTTGATTCCATCATGAGTTGTCAATATAAAGTAAACATATACATTGAACAATCGGTAACTGTTCTGAAATATTTTTATGTAAATTTGGTTATCCATCTAAAATAAAATGGTTATATCTATATTCATATTTAATTACCAACTGGACCATTTCTAAATTACTTTTATAACTATATAATTTAAAAGTATCCATCAGCTAAATAAATGGGAATCCTCACATGTACATTAAGCACTTGATAACTGTTCTAATATAAGTTTTTAATTATTTGGTTACTAACAACAACTAAAATGGTTATCCTTATATACAGATTTGGATACCAACTGCTCCTCTCAAACTATTTTTATTTTAATATGAGATCTATAAGTGACCATCATATATATAAATGAGAACTCTTAATTGAAGTTTCTTATTCCATCATGATGACATGGTATAAATAAAAACAAACATATACATTTAACACTTTATAACAGTCCTGATACAAACTTAAAATTATCTAGTTACTTATAAAAACAAAAATGGTTACCATATATGTAGGTTTGGATACCAACCTAATAAAAATGGTTACCATATATTTTAACTGAAATAGCTGATGGATATTGTTCTAAACCAATTTTATGTAAATTTGGTTACTCATAAAAAATAAAATGGTTACCTCTATATGCAGATTTAAATACCAATTGTATAATTTCCAGATAATTTTTATGAGTATGTAATTTATAAGTATACATTAACTATATAAATAGGACACTCTCACATGTACATTTAACACTTGATGTTTGTCCTGATACAAGCTTGTAACTATCTGGTAACTAATAACATTAACCATAATATAACATAATAAAATAGTAACCACATAATTATATGATAGTAACCAGAACAGGTTTTAATGGTAACCAGAACAGGTTTTAATGGTAACCAAAACAGAAACATCATGTAATGAAACTTAGTTTAGACAATCCATGTATACTAAACAATTACATATTAATCATAATAAAAAATAAAAGTAACCAAAATTTCACATTGAGGGCACAATAATAGTAGCCAAACCATAAGATAACAATCACTAAAATATAATAAAGAAGTAATCAAATAGTTATATGAAAGTAACCAGAACAGGTTTTAATGGTAACCAAAACAGAAACAACCTGTATATCCAACCCAGTTTAGGCAACTCGTGTATACTCTCACATGTACATTTAACACTTGATATATGTCCTGATACAAAGTTTGTAACTATCGGGTTACTACCAATAAATAAAATGGTTACCCTTCTATGCATGTTTGGTTACCAACTGCACTTTCAAACAATGTATCAGACACATAAGTTCCAATAAATATTACAGACTCACTAACCATAACAAATGGTTATGGATATCCAAAAAAAATCAAAGTACGAAACACAATCCTTTTAATTCTTGATTGAAATTTAAATAATGTTTATTTTTTTCATGAAATTTGTCGCCACGATCTCTTTCCGAGCAACATCAACAGACTTGTTTGAAGCAAAATTTATATTATTTCGATAATAGAACAACATGAATGCTTTCTGATCCAAAACCTTCTTCTCACTAA
This sequence comes from Panax japonicus, assembly GCA_020205505.1. Taxonomy (NCBI): domain Eukaryota; kingdom Viridiplantae; phylum Streptophyta; class Magnoliopsida; order Apiales; family Araliaceae; genus Panax; species Panax japonicus. Next base: position 58,285,790 of record CM035102.1, on the reverse strand, counting down.
CTTGAACAACCTGTGAATCAACAAATGCAGCAAAAGTAAATTAAAAAATAATCAATTTACGCCACCAATTAGTTAATTAGTCTAACAACTATGAAGAAGAAGAAGAATTTAGAGAGAGAAATATCCGTACATAAATTATGGGAGTTGAGAGAAAAAGAAGGGATTCACGCGTTTCAAATAAAAAACTACCAAATTTGTCATGTCAGCCCACCAATAATAATCCTCTAAATTAAAGAATCTTAATTGTACTAATATTATAAATAAATATAGAAAAGTGTATTATTTTTGTAGTTATTTTATCTATGCACCATTATTGTAATTATTTTTAAAAATATACTAAGATATGTAATTAATCCATAAATTAAACAAACTGACCACAATCTATCACCTAAAGAAATATGTTAATAAATATTTGGTGATAATGAATTTAAATTTATGTAAAAAAATAATAAATTTGAATTATTTTTACTATTTAAATTTAATAGAAATTTTAACGATTAAATTATAATAAAAAGTGCTTATATTCATTAAATGTTGAATCAATATCGAATTGTTTTCATTTTCGGATAAATAATACAACTCAATGTTATAAATTCAATGATAAATGTTGATTTTAGGCTTAATTTATTTATAATCAGAAAAAGAGAAATAATTTCTTTCCAAATATAATTAGAATACATTTAATTTTTCAAATTATATATTTATTTTCCCTTTAAACCACTTCGACAGTTGATGGGATTATTTATTAACTCTCTTTTTAACTGTCCTTATCAAATACAATTAAGTTATATTAAATTTCTTATGGTAATATAATTTTACCTATGTTGAAAATTTATTCAATTTATAATTATATTAGAATTGAAACTTTAAATAAAAATATTATGTTAGTTAATATTAAAAACATAATAAAAGTTTTAATCATAACATAAGGAATAAAACACTTAATAAATGAGCATAGCAATGGTGAACATAGTGATAAATAAAAATTTTATTTTTGAATTTTGAGCATCTTCTGTATTTCAATCTAATTATACGAATATATTTCGTGTTTGATAAAACTGAATGAAATAGTTCTGAATGTTTAAATAATCTGAATGAAACAGAATTTTAAATACTGAATAAAAAAATTATTTAATAATTAACATGTCTGAAATATCTGAATAACAATTTTTTATTATTTTACTCATTTAAAAAAATTCAAAATTATTATAAATTTATTTAATATTAATTAATATAATAATTAATATTATAAAAAAATATAAAATACTCATTTAACCAAAAAAATTATACTTGACTATAAAATAACAACAAATATATAAAATATGATATATGCGTGACACCCTAAATATGATATAGTATAAAATAACAACAAATGTAAAAAGGCGCCCTATGCACAAATCAAATTTATTCCCCAAAATGTCTTTATGAGATTATCCGATTCTTTCCATAAACCCATCAGGTAGGTTTTTGGTCTATAAATTCGCAAACTTTTAGGGGTTTTGCAACAGATTTGAGTGTCATGGATCGTCTTCGGCCTAGAGAGAGAAAGGTTTTCACTGGCTTCACAACAGCTGAGGTATGATTTTTAATCATCTCCATTAAAACCCCTGCTATAGAGTGTTTATTTTTCACCTGGGTGTTGATCATGCATTTTTTATTTTTTTAAATTTTTTTAGAAACGAATTGTTAATTGCAGCTGTACATGGTGTTGGGTTACTTGGGTATGCGAAAACTTGCATGGAAATGTTATGCGTCTATGTTTCGATGTGATTCATGGTCCAGTTTGCAAATGTGAAATAAAAATTTTTTTCATTTAATTTATTTATTTATTGTGGTGGGTAAGCCCTAGAACTTGCTTACAATTAGCAGGGAATGTGGGTATCACAAGAAACAAATTTTATCATTTTAAAATGAAAAATTAAAAAATCAACTGTAAAGGTAAAAGCTGATTGTTAATTGGCATTTTAGGGGGTTTATGATATTTTTGGTGGAAGTTGTTGGGATTTGGTGACAATGTCAATAATTGCGGCCTTCAATTGGAATGGAACTCAAATGTGGATGTGTTTATTTATTTTTCAATGCTAATAGAATTTGATCCTCATTAGTCATTTCAGGCATTTTGTGATTGCTTTTACTTCAATTGTACCATGTAGTAAAGGATTAGCTGGTAGCATGAGTTATTGTTAGTGGAAGTTATTGCTATTAAATTGAATTATCTGATGTTAAATTTGAAGCTTATCTGCTTTCAGTATGTGAAAGGTTTCAGCTTTGTTGGATTAATGTGTGTAATAATGGTATGGTGGGTGCATTATTTAGTTTTTTCTTTTTATTGGATTTGGTCTTTTAGGTCAAGAACAGTGGCCTCTTCTAGGGGAAAAACGTGGGTTTACATTAATTATTATTACTATAAAATGGACGGTTGACTTTCAGTTTCAGTTTAGTGTTCATAAGCTGAGACTGATTGTATGGACATGTAAGATTACAGAGATGCATTTTTTGGTTTTTGTGCTCTGAACTGTAAAAAGATTGTCAATGGTGATTACACTTAAATAGACGATAAATATACGCACTGTCCAAAAACAAAATTAAAAAAATTAAATACTGGGGATATGGATAGTTATCTTTGATATATTAACTTTCAATTTCAACTTTGTCCTTGTTGGACAAGGTAAAAAGTAGTACTGTGCAAAAGGTTACTGCATAATGTTTTAACAATATGAGTTTCGTCCAGCAATTGGCGTATAAATGTGGTTTTAATAATAAACAAAATCTTGCAGGAGGTTGAATGTTTTCTCTGGAACAATTTGTTATAGATTCGTTGACAAGGCTGTAACTTTGTGGCAGCCAGATTGATATTTTGTATCTAATACATTCTGTAGTTTTCTTTCAACATGGATTCCCCCCCCCCCCAGTAACTGCATTGCACTACCCTTAAGTTTCTTCTTTGACGAATATCTGGTTTTACTGCTTCAATCATTTATTTTTCTTTTTATAATGATTGATTGTTTAAGAGCTTTATAAATTAAGTAGCTTTCACATTTGGCACTTGTGCCCATTTGGTTTTAATAGTTCTTTATAAATATTCAATACCAGAACTATGATATTAATTGGAAAACTTAATCCTATAAACTATTCTTTGCGTGTTTGTGATCTCTTTATAAGGTAAACATGAATTTGATATCTTTATTTGGGGTATTTTGTATTCAATTCATAACTAATATGAATCTGTTGGTGATGTCATATCTGAGTAACATCTTTTGTGTCTGTTCAATTTACCTGTTTCACTTTCACAGTATCATCCTTCTCTTGTATACTAAGTTCATGAATAGTTTGCACTTTCAGAAAGTTTGTTTGAGTTTGTGGTGTTTGATTCCTTCTTCCAGTCAGTTTCAATGGAATCATTTTGAGAGATATATTATGGAGTTCCTATTGTCATCTCAATCTGCTCTAACGTTTGGCTTTGCTGATATATACCAAAGTAACTTAATTTTTTTTGTTGGATTTTTCAATGATATTAGTATTTAGTAATCAATTCATTTTTCAGTTTGTTTCTTGTTGTTGAATGATGTTAAATTGTTAGTCCTGCCATCAGGTAAATGCATGGTCCTTAGTCTCAGTTTGTCATGGAAATTAATTGATTCTTGAAACTATCTGTATTGTTTATTTCTTTCTTTAAAATATTTTGTCTAAAAAATGATCAAAGATGAGTTTCTCCCAAATGAAACAGGTTGAGAAAATGGAGAAACTTCTAAAGGAAGCAGGAGAAAACTCTATCGACGTAGCATTTTATAAGAAATTAACAAACAGATTTAAGTGAGTAATGTTTCATGCAGTTCATATCTTCTTACATCACTTATCAATTGTTTGCGACTTTAATGATGTTTGTATTCTTTGTTTTAAATTTCTTGAGTGAGCTTTAAGTTTTTGTTTTTTGGCTTGTATACTTTTTCAGCAATTCTAGTGGCCGTTCTGGAAAATCATTTCTGAAGTGGACTGAGGTTCTAACTCACTTCATCCTACTCTACCGTCTTGTTCATCTCGTGGTTACTACTATTTGAATGCAATTCTATTATTACACTTGCACTTTATAAAACTCCAATGTTTGTGGTTATATTATAGGTTCAAAATTGGTACCAGAATCATGTAGATTCCCCAGCCAAAGACAAATCACTTGAGGGATACAACAATTCGAATCCAGATGCTTGCCCCTTGGAAAAACCAGATGAAAGTACTCCAAATGAGTGTACTCCAAATGAAAGCACTCCAAATGAAAATACTCCAACCTCAAAAGGTACTTCTATTGTTACTGCCGTTATTTGTGCAAAGTAGTAGATAGTATGGTTGCAAATGGCTGTTCATGTAAAACACCCATGTGATACAAAAATAAAAAAAACTTGGTTGCTTTCTACATTGAAAAAGGTTATTCAACACGTTAGCACCTTCATAATGCATATCTTCTATCATCGTATAGTAAATCAAAGACATGTTGTACTCTAATGCTCTCCACATCATCTCTAAATGTTCCAGTTAATTCTTAGTCATGTTGCTTTACGTGGTGGAGGTTTCAGATATGATTATTATCCTAAGGCATCTAGTTTGGTAGGTCGTTAGTTTCGATATCCACAACATTAGTGCAGCCCAGTTGTTGATGAGTTTGATTTTGCTGATATTCAACTGATCTCTAGGTTTCCTTTTACTTACCATATTATTTGTTCAAGAATTTCCCTTTTATTTTTTGTTTTCTAATTTCTGTATCTATCAGCTAGAATTTGGAAGAACTTTTTTCTGCAGAGTTTTTTGGTACTCAGTTCTTCCTGCATATATATATATATATATATATATATATATATATATATATATATATATATATTTTAAAACGACAATGAAATTTATATTTTCAAGGATAATTAATTTATTGTCCCTTTCTTGACAAAAATTGTTTTTAAAGCAGGAGAAAAGGTGCGAGATGCATCGAAGTTAGAATTTGAAGCTAGGTCTTCGAAAGATGGGGCATGGTAAGCCTTCATATAGCAATCAAACAAGGTTTTGGTTATGTTGTTGTTGAAATTATTTAGCTACTTCTCTTAGCTAGTTATTACCAAAGTTCATCTAGCATATAAAATGTTTACTAATTGGTAATGAAAGAAGTTTTTCCTCATTCTAAGTTTAATAGTTTCTTTTCTTTTTTGATAAGAATATAATCTTTCCTTCTCTTCCAACCACTTGAAATATGTTAATATTATTGCCACTGATTTTAATACTGCAACAAATTATTAAACAGTAGGCCTTTCTCTTTCTCTCTCTCACACACAGAGAGACACAGACACATCCAAACCCAAATGCGCCCAAGCACTCTGTACATGTAAACATCTCAACTAAAGTAAGCAACATATACTTTATCTTTTAACTGACATGCTTAATTCTTTTAGAAGCCCATGACTCTAATTAGCATTGGTTCAAGGTTATTAGTCAATGAATCATCATTTAAGAGCACCCAGTATCTCTCTCTATCGACTATCGTTATCTTTCTGCCAGTAACTTTTAGCTCTATCTTCATGAACTTCCTTTTATTAGCTTAATAATTTTCACTCTTATTTGGTAACAGTATAAGTGTGTGCCTGATCCCTTCACCTTTCCCCATCTTCAATACAAGGGCATATATAGGAGTATAGGACCCGTTTGCTGCTTGTTACATTACATGCTTCAAATTTGTTTGTTTACGCTCTTCCATCCATTGTCTTTGCTGCTCGCTGCCATACGTGCTTGGAACTTGTTTGTTTAAGCCCTGTAATTGACGATGTCACAGTAATTAGCTTGTACATAATTTGTCACCTTTATTTTTTTTGGGCTTAACAGGTATGATGTGGAAAGATTTATTACTTGCAGAGATCTTAGATCAGGAGAAACCGTAAGTATTTGAGTTACAACTTGATCTATTTCTTATTTTTACGTTATTGAATGGTTGCATGCATGTTCTGTAAAAAGAATAATGGATTGGCATTGTTCTGCTGTATAAAAAACTGTGCTTCCTTGCCCCATATACATTTGTTGTGTTCAAGAATTAGTTGTATTTGCCAAAATGGGCTAGCATAATGTTTGAGACTGAATATTCTCGGCCAGCACTTGGATCTCAGATTCAATGTACGCTGTCTTTATATTATTTCCATTTTTGTTTTTAAATCAAACCTCAACTTATAAATTTCGCTGTTTGGTGTGGAATTTTGTGATGGATAATGTTACTCTTTTGAACATATAATAAGATGTCTTATGAACTCCGTTGGGTTGCCCTTTTGTGACCAAAAGTAAGTTTAACATGCCATTTATTGCAGGAAGCTCGGGTAAGATTTGTTGGGTTTGGATCCGACGAAGATGAATGGGTTAGTGTAAAAGAATCCATTCGTGAACGCTCTCTTGGTTTAGAGCATTCAGAATGCCATCTGTTGAAGGTTGGACATCTTGTATTGTGCTTTCAGGTAACTTGGTTTTTTATAATTTTGGAGTTTGAAATATCCAAAAAACAATCTTTTGCCAATAGTAGCCGGCTTACATTTGGGCTCCACTTTTTTTTTGGTTGGGGTTGGGGGGGAGGTATATTATCAGGAGAGAAGAGATGTAGCAAGGTATTATGATGCTCACGTTATAGACATCCGAAGGAGAATGCATGATATCAGGGGCTGCAGATGTATTTTCTGGATTCGTTACAACCATAACAATGTCGAGGCAAGTGTTGAAATAAGTCTGCCCACAACGCCCAGAAATCAGACTCTTTCCTTTGAGTTCATTGTTTATTACTCGATTTATAAGTGTAAATTTTCAACTCTTACACATGCTGCTTCTTTTTCTTACTTTAGGAAAGAGTCGAGTTGTCCAGATTGTGCCGCAGACCATAACAGAGGCGCTACGCTACCGGAGGATGCACAAATGTTTTCTCATTTCTTTATTTATTGCCATCTTTTTGTACCGGGGCTAGTTAGGTATACAAGCAAGATAGCTGAATTCACAGTTGAAAATTTAGTGAATTACAAATATAAAAGGAAAGCTATCTCTTGTAATTTAGTGAACTCACTATAGATATACTTGGAAGGCTTTTTCCCTTGCATGTGCTGTCCTTGACCCTTCAACAATACTAGAATATAGTGCAGTCCTCTTTATAATAGCTGAAAGCAGTGTTACAATTTCATTCAACTTGTTGACCTAGTGGTGGTTGTGTGTTCACATTTTTATTATATGTTTTAGAAATTGATATTTTTACAAGAAAAGTGTCGCTATAGATGTATAGCGACGATAAATTTATAACGATGATTTTTGTGAAAATATAAAAGTCATGAAAATATTATTTTCCTATATTTTTTGCTTAAAAAAAGGAGTAACCATGGCATTAAAAAGAAAATTCAACTTTGAATTTTGTGTTGCTCATAATAGCCAATGAAAGGTTTATTTAGTATTTTTCTTATAGCATAATTCAAAATAAACAGTCACTTTCATCCAATCCAACCTCTTATGTATGAAAATTTAGTACTCCCTCATCTTCATTATATAAAGTTGCATAATATAATACATTTTACATCTCTCTAAAAAACAGTAATTAAAAATAAATAAAAGAGTAATAAATTAGTACATATGTAGTAATAACATTAATTAACTAATGTTAAAATTAATGAAATTTCTTAATATGTGATTGATTATATTTTAAACTACTTATATAATGAAAATGAGTAACTAATTTCAAAAATTAAAAAAAAACAAAAACAGATTAACATATCAAAACCCAGAGTTATAAAAAAACAAATTTTGTACAATTAATTTCTACATGAACTAAATTAAAAGAAAAGAATGAAATAAAGCTAAATCCAATCATTAGCTGTTGACTCGAAATATCATTCGTTTTTAAAAAGAAAAAATTGGATTCACTTGAAACAAGTACTCGCGACATCAAAGATTGAATTTAATTTTTCTAATTTTTATTTATTTATTATTATTATTTTGGTTTCATTTTGTGTGGGACGGAGGGAGCATATATATATATATATATATATATATATACACGGTAAAGATCAAGTGCATACTCCTTAAATAGCATACCGCCTTAAATAGCATACTTTTATCAATACTCACCCGTGCTTACCCCCCTTTAGGCGACTGTTTCAGTCATACAACCGTCGTCTATACTTTTAGCGACGGACAACATATAACATCACTAAAAGTATAAACGACGGTTGTATGATCAAAACCGTCGCTAAAGGAGGGTAAGCACGAGTGAGTAAGATAAGGGATATTCACTTGATCCTTGCTCTCTCTCTCTCTCTCTATATATATATATATATATATATATATATATATATATATATATATATATATATATATATATATATATATATATATATATATATCGCAAATATTTCTGCTTTAGTTGCAACATCAGAAGAGGTTAAAGAGTCGTAGGGATGCAGAAGTATACATATAATATAAAATGATATAAAAAGCAAAGAGGTAGACAACAAAGAAAAGCATGATCAACTTTTGATGTCCAGAGAGCCCTTAATACCATCATCATTAATAAAATGCATAGAGCCTTGACACATGCCTTCAACCAAGTAATTCCTGTTCAAGACTACAAATTTCTCCAACAAGTAGAAGTATATCCCTCTTAAGGTCAAAAACTGCTTGAAATCATCTCAACCCAGTTGAAAAACAGGCCTGCGTAAATATACTACATCATGATGACAATTCATGTAGAATTTTACATTAACCTGATGGTCCAGATCCCAAATGACACAATTTAGCTACTAGACTGTAGGAGATTCAGTGCTTCGTTTTCTTACTAGTGTGTGCCCCATTAGTTGTGAGTTTCAAAAAGCACATCCTAAACAAAAATGTGGCAGCTCATGAAACTGTTCGACCATAACAAATGGATGCAATATAAAGATTCTTCGCCCACTTTACCTGCAGAAAACAAACCACATAAAGTTAAGCTGTATGTAATATATATATATATGACGTATGTAGATATAAAAGCTATAACATGAAAAGATATACATAGTTATCAACCTTGACATGTGTACTAGGAAAAGCAGAAGTCCGAAGCGTTTCTTGTGTCTCATCAGTTGGTTTTCTTCTTGGTACACTAAGAACCAAAGCAGTTTGGTCTGAAGTTGCAGCAGTTGATGTGATGCGATAACCTGCATCCCATCTCCTATGAATACCTTCACTGGGATATAAAAAGTCTAATTCCACAACCTGTAATCCCATAGAAAGAAATATAAGTCGAGAATGTAATGATTGCAAGCATGTATTACACCAACTGAAAGGAGTTCTGAAACCAAGAAAACCTGATCAGAATATCCATTACAACGTGACATAACAATCCCCCACCGACTTCCAGCAGTTGCCATAGCAGTGACATAGAAACCCTCTCTCCACTTCTTATTTATCCACTTAAACGGAAATGACTCACTAACTTTATAGGACTGCTGCGAATATTGAGTACCTAGATTGTAAATAGAAAGAAACTAGGTCAGATAATAATTTTGGTACCATTTGACTAGGTTCGTCAAGTAAATTTTTACCTTTTTGCTTCTCTTTCTAGTTTAGGTAATCCCTTTTTTATATAGGTAATTTTTACACTAAGTATGGGGATTGGAACCAGCGACCTTGAGTATATTCATCAAGGCCTCTGTCATTTCACCCACCCTTTAGGTAAGAACATCCTAATTAGATAAAAAGGTAAAAAAAGTAATTTAAAAAATTCTCATAAAAGATTTAAAATATTTTGAGTTATCTAACAATTTAACTAACCCTTCGACATTACTACAAGTGAGCTGCCATTGTTAGCCCCTGCAATTGCACTAATGTAGTAATTCTTCTCCCACTGTTCCATAATCCATTCCTTGAGCAAGACATAGAAGTGTTAGCTAGTTGGTTGAGAATCAAAATTACATGAAATAGACATGTGTACGAGAACATAGAAGCATGCCCTAATAATATCACAGAGCATAATCAACCTTATGAAGAAAAAAAGGAGAGAGTTCATAAACTTGAGAAGAAAATCCTGTCCAAGCATCCATGATCAGGGCCCATAGGTTTGTGCAAGATGCCACGCTGCTGATATATAACCCATCTTCATTTCCTTTCTCAATGTGCTGACCAAGTCTTGCTTCTGCCACATTGTAATGATATCTACAACAATAAAAAAGATTACTTTTATAACTATTTGGAATAAACCTGAAAAGGTTAGGTGTGTAAGTTGTATATACCTTTGCTTCATAGGGCGCCGAGCATTGTAAATACTAATCCATTGGGTTGCAGGCATTCCCATCCTTATTTTCTTCTTTGGTTGGTCATCATCATCCTCATCCATCATCAACCGTCCCCTCTTGTGTCCAACTTGAATTATAAGCTACATAATATATTATGGATGTGTTAGAAAGAAATGTACAATAAAAATCAATATTCTAGCCCTCTGTTACGTCCAACTTGATATACAAACTACACATTACGTATACATGTATTACAATAAACACCATGCAAAAAAAATCAACATTCTAGTAAAATGCTCAAGAATTCAGGCAGGATAATGAAGGCGGGCATGAGAACATAAAGCATACCTTTTGAGCACCTTCAGTATTAATTGGCCTGACATCCAGATTTGGACCAACAATTCCATCAAAGAGGGAAACATATTTTGCATAGTTGGGTGTTTCATCAAACTTCAAATTTACTACAAGTTCAATGAATTCTCGAAAAGGCGCAGGACAAAGGGAACAAAGAGCTTCTGGAGGAGTTGACATCTTTTTCTTACAGACAAGGAACCCTTATTCTCGTCCTAAAACCACGCTATGTAAGGAATAACAGAGTAATGACATGTGAAATAAACACCATTAAGTTTGGAAAATACAAACCTGGAAACCCTGCCAAGGCAACCGCCCTCGGAGAAGAAAAATGAGTGTAAGCAAGAGATTCTAAATCATCTCTTCGGCTCCCAGTTCTTCCCAGATGAGCATGCACACTAGCATAGCGCACAGTTCCCCTGAAATACAATAATGCTTGTGCCTCAATTGAAAGAACCCACAAATATATAGACATGAAATCAAAGATAAGAGGGAAGAAACAACAATCATATTATAGATTTATGACATCATCACCCTACCTAAAAACATCCAGACGCTGATCATAATCAATATGTAAGCCAGTTGAACTATCTCGCCACTTGGTGGCTGGCATGTCAAAGAAGATAAGAAGAAATCAGTATATTTGAGCAGTTTCTAGAGTATCTGAACTACAAAACATCATTATTTATAGTTTACCTAATCCGAGATCAACAAGAAAGAGTTTTTTCTCCTCGGGTGTTCCGGGTGGACCAAGCAAAAAGTTCTCAGGTTTTACATCGCCATGCACATATCTACAAAAATTGCAGTTAGAAATATCATTTCAACTTGCATGGTAAATCAATATTGTATCAACAGTTTATCGTGAGGAAAAAAAAAAGAGCAGTGAATTTTCTTATTAAACATAAGCTCTATTTTTTTTTATTAAAAAAATGGCAAAGCAAAATGGAACAGACTCTATCATATTATCCAAACATAAAGGACTTAGACGTATGCATTTATCAGCATATAATCCCTACTTATAACTTAAGTATCTCACTATTTTTGCAAGACAATAAAACGCAGAATGGGAAAAATCTTCTCTTATAACACCTCTCAAACATTGGGAAAAAACCTGACATGAAAAATTTGAAGCTATATATGCTATATTCCCAAGCCCACCCTCAAAAAGCATCATATATATGTTTCCTTACAGTTGAAAAAAGTAAACGAATGCTCAAATAGAGACAATTACCCTCTAGAGTGCACCTTCTCTAATATGGAGATTGCTTCAATAGCGATACATGCAACCATTTCAATGGACATCCTAGAGTAAACAACAATAAAATACTGCATCAATTAAATTTTCATTAGGCCAAACCCAAAAGTATTCAATCTTGAGACGTAAGTTGCGTGTGGGAATTGTTACTCCAGACATCCCATAAACTAGGTCCAAGCATATCCATGACCTGCAAAAGTCATCAGGTTTCTGTCACACATTCATAGGCAATAAGAGATACAGAAAAATCTAGAAGAACATCAACAGTCAAAAAATATGACAGAAAAAACTATATAAGAATAAACATTTACCATTATGTAGTAATCGCCTTGTCAGCCCTTGTAGTGCACACGTGGAACACCATGACTACCACCAAGTGCACTGGACAAACCACAAAATAACCAAATTACACAACCAAACTTATCCAATAACTTACAACATTAAGAACACAATGCATACAACAGTACAGATCATATAACACAGAACTACTTACCCGTAGACTTGCCATTCATAAGGTGGCCCATAATTACATCCTTTGCTGCTTCTATGCTCAAATTTTAGAGCAACCTAAATATCATAATATAATTCAACACATTAGAAATACGTATTCAACAATTGAGGACCATGCAGAGGTCAGAATACCAATTAACACATAAATTCTATACCTCTACTGCTCCTGAGCCAATTCTTTCATGTGGAAATGGAGCATTAACTCGACGACCAACATACACTTGTCCAAATCCTCCTTTACATAATTTTTTCTCAACTTTATATAACGGAGAACCACCAACTTGGACCTGTTATAGAGAAACCAAAAATATGTAAAAGCACTACCCAAGTACCCTGACCAATCAAATTAGTTAACAAGTACCAATAAAAACTGCACAACAGCATAATCACATTTTCTTTCACTGAAAACCAACTTGTTTTTAAACTTTGACCAAAAGATAAATAAATGAAATCACAAACGTCCAAGAAAAATACCTCCCTAAGGGTATCCAGTAACGATTTTAGAGAAAATATTATTTAGCAAAATAATGCCCAGCAGAAATTCCGTCGTTTACGGGTTAAACAAAACAGAATTAGAACAATAGAACTTCCATCATAGCCACCATACTTAAGGAACTATAGAACAATACTATATGCACACTACAACGAGAAATATCACATTCAACATATAAAAAACATAATAATTAATTTTTCCTAATAATAATTAAAAAAACAACTCTCACTGCCTAGATGCATATAATTTCAACTCCACTCAAGTTTTCTAACGAGGAAGCCCTTATACAAAAGCTCTACCCAGATTGTCAGTACTATCCACTGCTGAAAGTCACCAATCAGTCAAACAAATTGATTTTGATTTAGTTTTTTGAAATCCAAAACAAGATGACACATTTAACATTATCAAAATCCCATAAAGTTTTCATCTTACTAACACACAAGCATAATTCAATTAAACACCTAGTAAGAAAACAATAAATAATCTGAAACAATAAAAAAATATAGAAAATTAACCCTCTCAGGAATTGGAGCGGTTCCTTCATCTTCAGGACACAAAGCCTTATCACCACCACTTTCATTCATCTCTTCTTTCTCTTCCAAAACCCTAAAAACTTCCTCTACTTTCTCTTTCTCTTCCTCACTCTTCAACGGCGTCGTATTCAGCACATTCTCATCGGCCTTCTTCCTCCTGTTCTGTCCGGCTCCGTTTACCTTACGACGACCCCGCACAGCTCCAGCCGCCTTCTTCTTGTTCTTCTCCACTGGTCCGGCTCCGGCAGCCTCCGGTACGATTTCAGTGATCGGTTTCTTCGATGCTCGGCCTCTGCGCACTCCACTACGCAGCTGAGGCATATCACCGACCAAACTGTGAAAACCCTAAAACGACCTTCATGAAGGTTCTGGATTTACTTATAGATACCGATGGCGATCAGCAGATAAAGTGTTCAGAAATGTAAAACTGTGAAAAAAAAAGTTATATGTAAATAGATGATCGGAGTTGGATTATATGTAAATTTAGAGAGACGAGAATTAGGGTTTGATTTGGGCGATTTCAGGGATCTGTGGAGGGAAGAGAAAAGTATGGCTTCAAAAGTAGTATCTCCTAATTCCTATGAGAGATAATGGAAGAAGATGTGCTGTACATTGGTTTAGATTTTTTTGTAATTTCTAAATTTAATTAAAGTGATTAAAATTATAAAAATAGAACTTTTCTTTCTCTTTTTTAATTTTTTTTTTGAAAAAATTATATTTGATTAGAATATATTATAAATTTATGCTTATTTATAACTACTTATTGATACATGAGATGTATAAAATTATTAAAATATTTTATTTATTATATATCTCTTTAAATAAATTACCACTAATATTTATTTATCTAACCGATAATAAAAAAATTAACGCAAATATATATTACTTTTTAAATATATGTGTGGACTTTTGCTGACTTATAGTATTTTTTGAAAATTGTTAAATTCACTAATTGAAAATGTTATTTTCATAATAAAAGTGTCGCTATAGATCATATAGCGACGATTTTTACTGTCGATATACATCTACAGTGACACTTTTATTGTGAAAATAACAAAAAATATTATGAATTTAACAATTTTCTATTTTTTTTTAATAGGGTCTCCTTTTTTTATATCAAAATTTATGCATATGATAGTTTTTATAAAAGAATCTTATAGAACAAAGGTGAAAAGTATAATTCATCAATTGAAGACAGAGTGGGAAATTTTTTTTGATATTATGTATTTTTTTCAGTTAAAATTATTATTATTATTATTATTATTATTATTGTTATTAGTACTATTATTATTATTATTATTATTGTAGTATATATCTTTCTGAGATTATATTAATAGTATGTAGTGAAGGAAAAGAAATAAATATATGGGGGAAATATCATGTTTTGATATAAATATTAATCATTGCAAGATATTAATAGATAACTTGTGTTGCTCCAGCGGTCAAATAACCAAAGTTCTAAACCATAGGTCACAATAATTTTTGAGAAAAATTGAAAAGAATCCACTTCAGTAACGGACACGTGTCAATTTATTCAATTTGCGTTGACCGAAAGAAAATGGCTCAATACCTAAATATCAGAAAAATTCAATAGTCGATTTTATATTTAACCTCTTTTTAAATATACGTATGTCTTTTAATATCGTCTCCTTTTTTTTATCAAAATATATGCATATGGTAGTTTTTACAAAATTTATGCATAACAACCATCCACTACCATAGACGAAATGAACTCTCTACGCAGAGAGAATCCAAACTTTCAAAATGAGAAGAAATTACGGTCACAAAAGTGAAGAAAGAACAAAAGATCTTAACCCTAAACTAAAAGAAAATAAAATCCCACAAAAGGAAAAAAAATAAACTTCTCGAAGGGATAAAATACGAACCAAATAAGTGACTAATGATAACCAAAAGATTTATTGGAGAAAATTCGAACCAAATAATTTATATTTTTTAAAAGAATGCGTGGTGTTATAGAAAAATAATTTATGTTTTTTTTAAAATAGACAAAATAATACTCCATGGAGACGGAAGAGAAAGAGTTGAAAAGACAAATACCATCCATACAAATCTCTCCTACGAAAATATATCAGTTAGGTGCTATTTATTTACATCTGATTGTCTCTTAATGGACTGCTTAAGAAGTATGATGTTGTTTATTTTTGTTACCTCTGAATGCCTCTTAATCGGTAAGACAGAAAATAAAATTTAAATAATTAAAAGGTACCTCTTAATGAAATTTTTTTGATAATTTTTTTATATAAATATATTCAACAATATTATGCACTCATTTTTATTAAATTGAATATTAAAAATTATTAAATAAAATTTTACCCTTTAAAATGATAAAATAGTATCATTAAGAGACAACTTACTTTTTAGTTATCAAATAATTTTTTAGATTCAGACCTTCATAACCATTCAGATGATTTATTTTATTAAGACATCATAATCATTCAAATCTTAATTCCTAAGTGTTAACGCCAAGTTTCATTGACGCGTCCAATCATAGAATCCATGCGCTAGAACCTGCACAATAACAGATCACACAGAAGCTTGACGGCTTGTGCCGCCGGGGGATAGCTCCGGTGTGAGAATAAGTACAGGCCGTTCACAAGGTTTAACAATGGAGGCTAAGTGTTTAGTGCTCAAAAGTAGGTATTACCTGTTAATTATAACCTTGGCCTCGTATTTATAATGCTCACCACCTTTTGAATCCTTCTCCGAGTCGGATTAGGACTCCTAGTCATGGTAGTTACCATAACTTGGGTCCAACACAATCTTCTAAAAAGATGCAAGTGGAATCCAATCCAACCTCTACCGTTGGAGTTACCTTATTCAATTATGATTAGGATCCTGAACTTTGCACGCAGGAGAGCCCACTGTGCAGGCCCAAATAATCCCACCATTAAGTCTGGGCTTCGGCCCAAAAGACTCGAAGACCCGACCCTGAACTCCGTACGACAGGGTAAGGCTCCGGCCCGAGGGGCTCAGATACCGAACCCGACGACCTCCACTAAGATGAGGCCCCGACCCAAAAGGACCCGGACGCCTGCCCGAACAGCTCCAACCCCTCCATGGGCTGCAGTCCAATGGTCTCCTAATACCCTTCTAATGTCAGGCCTTCGGCCCATGTGAAGATCGGTAAAATGCTCCTGAACATTGCCCCCCAGTCTCTGATTGTAATATACTTATAATTGGAAACTTGAAAGGTCAGGTATACGAAAGGTCACGACAGCTAATGATGAGTTGTCTGGGGAAGCCAAACGGTCTGTCCTTATTTCTCGAAATGTTGCACACCTTTCCATGTCTGGTCCCACCTTGAGCATTTAATAGCCGTCCTTGGGTAACGTGCATCTACACCTATAAAAACCCCCTTTTCCCCCTCATTATCACTTTTCCAGATTTCTCAATTTCAAACTCCTTGTCTGACTTTTCCGGTCAGGGCGATTCCCGGCGAGTACTCAACTCCTCCCCATTCTTGTTGATTTTAACCATTATACTTATTTTCGAGCTCCATTCTTGTTTGTATTCTTCCTAAAACTCACGTCTGTGTCCCATTCCCTTCCAATCACACCAAATGGCTGAATCTAGCACTCCTCTCCCTGCCAGTGAGGCAATTACTCCCCCCGTCACCACCGGCGACCTGGTTCTAGTCGAATTACCGGTGGTCCTTTCCGACGTCACTCCCTCATCGGTCCTGCCTACTCCAATAAGTGTCGAGGCTAGGATCCGAAATGCTTATCACTCCAAAGAGGAGTTTTATCATCTTCACACCCCCTCCACCATCACATCCTCTCAATTCTCTGACGTCCGAATCCTTTACAACATCCCTCCTGAATACAAACTTCGGGCACCGAAGCCCGACGAGAAGATATTCTGGAGGCCTGACATCGAGTGGGTGGCCGTCCCCCTTTATATTCTGAAATACGGGATTCAGTTCCCCCTCCATGAGTTCATTTCCTCCTTTCTGAATTTTATTGGAATCGGGTTCGTACAACTCGTGCCGAACTCATACATCCATCTAGTTTCCTTCGTTGCACTATGCCAAGAGATCGGGATCACTCCTGGTCTCGATTTCTTTTTCGCCTTATTTATTATTCTGTAAAATCCCAAATTTTACGAATAAAGATTTAATTTTCTTGAAATATTTTTTTTCAAAATTATGATGTGGATTTGAGATAATGTTATAGTTGTGGTAATATTTATAAATTTTTAAAAGTATGCAAGTTATTGTATAATATTTGATTGGTCGGGGAATATTCTTTTTGTCAGAAAATTTTCGTACGACGGCACAATCATTGGTGGACCCCACAACGGAATTATTTTAGGATTGAGAAAACGACAAAAATATTTTTATGAAAATAACGGCGGAAGTTTTACCGTTAAAACTGTTGAACTACTCGGTAGTAAAAGTACAGTAATACGCGTGGTTGCATAGTAGCACACAGTATTGATTATTGATGCTTTCGTGATAAGTCACTCAATTATACTCAATTATTGCTACAGTAATTGCTGCATTATATCTCTTATATTATTGATTCAATTATTGTCACAATATCATCTGTATAGTATGTTATATTATTAAATCAATAATTGAGACGACAAGTTATAATATTAATGATGGATAATTGTTGAAAGATTAAATATGTTTTGATTAAAAATAAAATGATTTGTGTTAATATTTATTCAATCCTTGATGTATATAAGAAGTCTATTATGAGACGTTTGTGGTAAGTTTGGTTATTCTATGGGGGCCCATATGTCATCATCTAAGAGTCTCTTTCGCCAATAGTAATTGCATTTACCAGTCGTCGAACCAATTGTCGTTTCACATTATAGGCGTCGAACCAATTGTCGTTTCACATTACAGGCGTCAAACCACTTGGTGTTTCACATTACAGGCGTCAAACCACTTGGTGTTTCACATTACATGCGTCAAACCACTTTTCTTTTCACATCACCAATCGTCAAGCCACTTGCCTTTTCACATTGCAAGAGCTAACCTAGAAATCTTCTATAAATAGAGTCCTAGTTCTTCATTATTTTTCACGAATTTATTCAAGCTATAGAGAGAGAAAGTATGGAGAGAATAAGAGAGAAAGAAGAAGAGTATTCTGTTACTACACTACTGCAGCATTCAATCTCCTACTAAGGTAAGGGATATTATTTGTTGTACTCGTAAGGGGTATTATTTCTTTCTTTCGTCTTCATGAAAAGAACTTCTGTTATTCCATTCTTAATTATTCTGTTGGAATAACCTGTATACGCGGGCTAACTTATACTTGGTGAAATTATTCTGTTATTCCATTCTTTATTATTATATTGGAATAACCTGTCTATGCGAAGTACCGCATACATAGTAAAATTCTTCTTTTATTCCATTCTTTATTATTCTGTTGGAATATCATGTCTGTGCGTTTTACGCCAGACCTGGTTCCGTCTTTATTATTCTGTTGAAATATCCTGTCTGTACGTTTTACACCGGACCTGATTCCGTCTTTATTATTCTGTTGGACTATCCTGTCTGTGCATTTTACGCCGGACCTGGTTCCATTATTTATTATTCTATTGGAATAACCTGTCTGTGCGGTCTATCGTATGTCTGGTGATATCTTTTGTTATTCCATTTTTTATTATACTCAGTTGGTTAAAGTTTTGACTTCTATACTTCATGAAATTAGTAGAATATCCTTGATATTTGCGCTTCATCCAGTATCTTTTTCATGGAAATATTCTTCTGAGCATTTTTGAATTTTACTCTACAAAGAATATTATGTTGACAATTTGGACATTATTGCTTCCTGGATAAATTAATTCTTGAACTTGTTTTATTGAATTATTATGTCATTGTCATCATCCTCAAGTTTATATTATGTTGAAAGTCATCTGTGGCCTGTAGTGCATTGATGGACTTAGTATGATTACGACCAGGGATTATTCGGTATAATCATGACCGTAATGTTATAAATAATGTGGAAAAAGTCCTCATTGGCCCGTAATGCAGGGATGAACAGTTTTTGGTATGATTATGGCTATGGATTCTCTTCGGCCAAGGGTGCAAAGATGAATTGTTTTATGGCATGATCAGGACCGTTGATGAAAACATGATTATCTTTGGCCCGTAGTGCATGGATAATTCGTAGTCGTGATACTAAAGAATATCTTTGGCCTGTAGTGCAGGGATGATTTGATGATGTGGATTATTTATTGAGCTGAGTCTCAGCGATAAAAGTGATGAAAAACCTTTTAAATCATAAAAGATAGTAGATTTTATTCTCTACTTGACTCTTTTAATGGATTGCATGTTCCGTTGAAGTTAAACTTGATGTTTGTTATATTGTATCAGTTTAACATTGTTGAAGACTAATGATAATTTATTTTGGATTATCTTAGTCATAATATTTCTTACTAGGCTAGTTGAGCTCACCCTTTCTTTCACTGTTCTCTTCAGGAAATAAAAACGTAGCCGGGATTAGTCGGGAAACGGAGTGACGGTCTGAGATGGTGTCTTAGTAGTCTTCACTATTCTGTGAAATAGTGTAATAATAAATGTAATGAGGACTCCGTTGAGTGTGGATATTGTCTAAATGACAATATTTGTATTAAAACTCACAGCATATGTTTTGTCGTATTTTACACGACCGTTGTATAATTAGTTTGTATTTGCATTTTGTACCATGTATCTGGCGACCCAAGATGGGTGATATATACATATTTTTGAGGGTGTCACAGTTGGTATCAAAGATTAGGGATATGATCCCTGGCTAAGATGTGAGACAAGAACTAGGAGGGGAGAGACGGAGAATTCCTTCGCTAGTATGACCTACCTAAGTTTATTTGGTAGTTAATTGATCGGTCAGAGTATAGGGATAATATGTGATATGTTAATTAACCCTTGTTTTGTGGCAGTATTTGAAAATGACATCCGAGAATGTTGAGAATAGCAATGGAGCACATGAGACCGTTGTGTCACCAACTATCAATACCCAGGATAATGTACAACAGGAAGATGATAATCCTCGTGTAAACAACAACACTGATCGAATGACGAACGATGGTACATTTAGGAGCTTTTTAGAATTCATGCAAAACCAAACGAGAGAGACTCTTGTTCATAATGCAGGTGGAAACAATGGCAACCCACGATTGGTCACCGCTAAGCAGTTCAAGGAGCTGGGACCACCGGAGTTTTTGGGAAAGCCAGACCCACTTAAGGCAGAGACGTGGATTAATCAGATCACCAAGATAATATATGTCTTGGAATGCTCAAAGGAGTAAAAAGTTCCATTCGCCACCTTTATGTTGCGTGAAGAAGCAGATCATTGGTGGGAATCTGTAAAACGTACTCAGCCTGACGCACTTAAGATATCTTGGGAGAAATTTCAAGAATTGTTCAACGACAAGTACTTTCCTGAAAGTATTCATCACATGAAGGAGGTGGAGTTCATCAAGCTGGAGCAAAACAATATGACCGTGTCGCATTACGAGGCTAAGTTTGCCGAGTTGTCTCGGTTTGCATCCCATTTGGTAGATAATGAGGAGCGAATGACGCGAATGTTTCTAAGAGGTTTGAAATCCAATATACGTCAATACCTCATTTCTCACAAACTTTGTTTATATTCAGATGTTGTGAATAGGGCTCAATTATTGGAGCGCGATAATGAGTCAGCACAACCAAAAGGCAACGACCAACAACACGATAATAATCATACCGGTGACAACGGTCATCGGAACAATGATAACCATCGTAGGGGAAATTATCATGCCAAGAATGGTAACCACTTCAGTGGTAATCATGGCTAAGATAATAGCAGTGAAAATTTAAAGATGAGGAGGTTCAATAATGATGGAAAGACAGCAGCACCAGTACCCGTTTCAAAGGAAGAAGAACGACCACCGGTCGTATGTTTCAAATGTGAACAGGAGGGACACATACGTCCAAACTGTACGCAGTAATCCAAAGGGTGTTTTAATTACGGAAGAGAAGGTCACCTAGCTCGATTTTGTCGTATGGTGAATTCAAGTTCGGCTGGGATAGTGATGCCAAAGGATGTCCCAGACAAGCCAAAGTCGGTAGTTTAAGAGAGAACGTTCTTTTTCTTCGTGACGAGGAACCTGAATAAAGTTATCACGGGTAAGTTAGTCATAAACTCTTGCAAAGTCTATACCGTGTTAGATACCAGTTCTACTCACTCTTTTATTTCACCTAGTTGTGTTCAATGTTTGAATTTAACTCCGGAGAAGTTAGACTTTGATTTATCTGTTGAAATTCCATTGGGAGAAACCTTCGTTACCTCCACTATTTATAAATCTTGTTTGATTCAAATCAACACTTTCACGTTACCTGTCAATCTTATCTCTTTGAAAATACTTGCCTTTGAAGTGATTTTAGGAATCGATTGGTTAACTAACTACTCATCATGCTTTTAGTAAGGTTGTTAGCTTTCATATTCATAACCAACCTGTTATGCGAATTCAAGCAAACAAATCCTAATGTCAATCATTGTCATATCAAGCCATAAGTAAAGAGCCTTGAGCCTTTTGCTGGTGACTTCCTTGTGTAGAATGCACCAAAGCCAGACTTTCTGTAGGCGACATAATGAATGACGATGACAAGTTAATAGGTATCAATGTGACGTGTTATCCAAGTCTTGGATGAGGGTCACAGTTTTGAATGATATTTCTATTGTTAATAAATTTCTTGACGTATTCTTGAAGACTTCTTGACCTACCCTAGAGCGTGAAATCGAATTTTGTATTGACCCCGGTACAAAACCCATTTCTTCAACCCTTAAATATTTCTTCAACCAAAACGAACGTATAATGCGCCAAAGACGTTGGCTCGAATTGTTGAAGATTACGATCATACCATTCAATACCATCCTAAAAAAGTGAACGAAGTTGCTGACACGTTGAGTAGAAGATCGTATGCGTTTACAAGTGCGAATATACGAACTCACGTGAAGATAACGAATATACGATTAGAATCGACTTTAATCGATAAAGTTAAAGCCGCTAAAGCTACATACTCAGAGCTGATGAATGTGAAGAAGAAGGTTCAAGAGGGCGTTATTCTAGAAGCAAGAATCAACGAAGAGAGGAAATCTAAACCCTCGATTTAATTGGCCCATTTCAAATCCTCGATCGAGTAGGAACTGTGGCCTATAGACTCGTTTTACCCCCAAATATGTTGCGTGTTCATAACGTTTATCACGTACCGATGTTACGTAAATATGTGGACGACCCGAATCACATTATTAATTTAGAACCGAACGAGATAGCAGAAGATTTAACGTATGAGGAGATACATGTTAAAATCTTGGATAAGAAGGATCACATTCAACGCTCAAAGGTTATACCTCTAGAGTAAGAATCTGATAAAGTGTCCTTATTTGTTCGGCATACCAGGTACGTACGTAAATTTTGAGGGCAAAATTTCATAAGGAGGGGAGATTGTAAAATCCCAAATTTTACGAATAAAGATTTAATTTTCTCGAAATATTTTTTTTTTCAAAATTATGATGTGGATTTGAGTTAATGTTATAGTTGTGGGTAATATTTATAAATTTTTAAAAGTATGCAAGTTATTGTATAATATTCGATTGGTCGGGGAATATTCTTTTTGTCGGAGAATATTCGTACGACGGCATAATCATTGGTGGACCCCACAACGGAATTATTGTCGGATTGAGAAAACGACAAAAATATTTTTATGAAAATCACGGCGAAAGTTTTACCGTTAAAACTGTTGAACTACTCGGTAGTAAAAGTACAGTAATACGCGTGGTTGCATAGTAGCACACGGTATTGATTATTGATGCTTACGTGATAAGTCACTCAGTTATACTCAATTATTGCTACAGTAATTGCCGCATCATATCTCTTATATTATTGATTCAATTATTGTCACAGTATCATCTGTATAGTATGTTATATTATTAAATCAATAATTGAGATGACAAGTTATAATATTAATGATGGATAATTGTTGAAAGATTAAATATGTGTTGATTAAAAATAAAATGATTTGTGGTAATATTTATTCAATCCTTGATGTATATAAGAAGTCTATTATGAGACGTTTGTGGTAAGTTTGGTTATTCTATGGGGGCCCATATGTCATCATCTAAGAGTCTCTTTTGCCAATAGTAATTGCCTTTACCAGGCGTCGAACCAATTGTCGTTTCATATTACAGGCGTCGAACCAATTGTCGTTTTACATTACAGGCATCAAACCAATTATCATTTCACATTACAGGCGTCGAACCAATTGCCGTTTCATATTACAAGCGTCAAACCAATTGTCGTTTCACATTACAGGCGTCGAACCAATTGTCATTTCACATTACAGGCGTCAAACCACTTGTTGTTTCACATTACAGGCGTCAAACCACTTGGTGTTTCACATTACATGCGTCAAACCACTTTTTTTTTCACATCACCAGTCGTCAAGCCACTTGCCTTTTCACATTGCAAGAGCTAAACTAGAAATCTTCTATAAATAGAGTCCTAGTTCTTCATTATTTTTCACGAATTCATTCAAGCTATAGAGAGAGAAAGTATAGAGAAAATAAGAGAAAAAGAAGAAGAGTATTCTGTTACTACACTACTGCAGTATTCAATCTCCTACTAAGGTAAGGGATATTATTTGTTGTACTCGTAAGGGGTATTATTTCTTTCTTTCGTCTTCATGAAAAGAACTTTTGTTATTCCATTCTTAATTATTCTGTTGGAATAACATGTATACGCGGGCTACCCTATACTTGGTGAAATTATTCTGTTATTCCATTCTTTATTATTATATTGGAATAACCTGTCTATGCGAAGTACCGCATACATAGTAAAATTCTTCTTTTATTCCATTCTTTATTATTCTGTTGGAATATCATGTCTGTGCGTTTTATGCCAGACCTGGTTCCGTCTTTATTATTCTGTTGAAATATCCTGTCTGTACGTTTTACACCGGACCTGATTCCGTCTTTATTATTCTGTTGGACTATCCTGTCTGTGCATTTTACGCCGGACCTGGTTCCATTATTTATTATTATGTTGGAATAACCTGTCTGTGCGGTCTATCGTATGTCTGGTGATATCTTTTGTTATTCCATTTTTTATTATACTCAGTTGGTTAAAGTTTTAACTTCTATACTTCATGAAATTAGTAGAATATCCTTGATATTTGCGCTTCATCCAGTATCTTTTTCATGGAAATATTCTTCTGAGCATTTTTGAATTTTACTCTACAAAGAAGTATCATGTTGACAATTTGGATATTATTGCTTCCTGGATAAATTAATTCTTGAACTTGTTTTATTGAATTATTATGTCATTGTCATCATCCTCAAGTTTATATTATGTTGAAAGTCATCTGTAGCCTGTAGTGCATAGATGGACTTAGTATGATTACGACCAGGGATTATTCGGTATAATCATGACCGTAATGTTATAAATAATGTGGAAAAAGTCCTCATTGACCCATAATGCATGGATGGACAGTTTTTGGTATGATTATGGCTATGGATTCTCTTCGGCCAAGGGTGAAAAAATGAATTATTTTATGACATGATCAGGACCGTTGATGAAAACATGATTATCTTTCGCCCGTAGTGCATGGATAATTCACAGTCGTGATACTAAAGAATATCCTTGGCCTGTAGTGCAGAGATGATTTGATGATGTGGATTATTTATTGAGTTGAGTCTCAGCGATAAAAGTGATGAAAAACCTTTTAAATCATAAAAGATAGTAGATTTTATTCTCTACTATCATTTTAATATGCATTATCTTAGTCATAATATTTCTTACTAGGCTAGTTGAGCTCACCCTTTCTTTCACTGTTCTCTTTAGGAAATGAAAACATAGCTAAGACTAGTCTGGGAACGGAGTGACGGTCCGAGATGGTGTCTTAGTAGTCCTCACTATTCTGTGAAATAATGTAATAATAAATGTAGTGAGGACTCCGTTGAGTGTGGATATTATCTAGATGACAATATTTGTATTAAAACTCACAGCATATGTTTTGTCATATTTTACACGACCGTTGTATAATTAGTTTGTATTTGTATTCTATACCATGTATCTGGCGACCCAAGATGGGTGATGTATACCTATTTTTGAGGGCGTCATAGTTACCAGTTCGAAAGAACCCGGTCTATGACAACTAAACAAACGGGCCAACCGACCCGTCATCATCAAAAACCCTTCGAGTAACAAGGGTTGGCACGACAAGTAGATCTTTATCCGCAAAATCGACCTTCAACTTCTTCCTAACTGGGCTCATCTCGAGGACCCCATAGCCAAAGTGTCGAAGTTCCCGAAGGATCGAGCCGACGCCTTTAAGGCTTTCTGCAAAAAATGGAGCAAAACTGAGTGGAGCCTAACAGTGTTGTCTAGTGAAGCCTGGCTGTACAAACATGGATGTAAGTATCTCCTTTCTGGATGATCAATCCCCTCTTACATTTTCATCGTTTTGTCTCAAATGTTTTATATCTTAACTCCTTCTCCTCTGTGCAGTGACAATCTTCAAGCCCGAAGGGACTGCTAAATCCCCAGCTCCTCCTCCAACCACAAACGAGCCGATCCACCTACCGATCACCGACGAGATGGTCGGAGAAGAAACCATCCCGATTGTGGAACTTTCAACAGGTTCCACTTCGGGTCCTGCCCTTCCAGCTCCTCCGGCCGAGCCCACCACAAAAAATGCCCTGAAGATGAGCCGAGCGGAGAAGGCGGCTCTGTTAAAGAAAACCAAGAGGCCTTCCGCCAAAGCTCCCGCCAAATCCATTGTTGTTGTTCTTTCAAAACCAAATCCTCCCCCCGCTCGGGTTGCGGTGATCGAGGATTCGAAGGAAACTGAAGAGGTTCCTCTCGAGCCCCGATCCAAGAAGCCCCGACTCAGCAACGATCCTGAGCAACAGTATTCTGAACAGCAAGTTTTTGAGGCTAATCCTCTACCAGCTGCCACTCCCACTTTTCGGGCGAGTTCGTCTCGGGGAACTCCAACCACTTGCTAGCCGAAAAACCCATCAAAAGTTTTTCCGTTCAACCTGTTCGATTATTTCAAGCTTTCGGGCGATGACGAACGGTTCAAGGGATTCTCTTCCGAAGAGTACCTTGTGGCATATGTTCGGGCCCAGTGTCACGTAATCCTTAAATTGGTTATCTTTTTCTCATTGTTGTCATATTTATTTCTGCACGACTGACCCGCTTTTCCTGTCGCAGGCCAATGCCTTCTTAGCTCGAGCCATTTCTCCTCTCGCCCGATCAACTAAGAAAGAGGCACAACTGATGACGGATATGCAGCTTTTTGAGGCGAAGATTCATGGTCTGACTTCGGAGCTGAAGAAAGAAAAAGAGCTCCATGCCGAAACCCGTAATAAAGCGACCCGGGCCGAACGCCAGGCCAATGAATTGAAAGAGTAATACTCTCTACTTCAACATGAATTTGTTGGCCCCAAAAATCATGCTAAGAAGTTGATCTAAGAGAATGAGCATCTAGCCTAATAGGTCAAAGATCGGGAGCAGGCTATCGACGCCCTGCAAGAGAAGTTTTCTGACATGATGGCAAAGATGATGCACGTAATGCGAGAAAACAAAACTTTGACGGCCGAAGTCACTGCCCTGCAGGGAGAGCTCACCGAAGCCAAGCAGATAGCCATCACTGAGTATGAATAGTCTGACGCTTTGAACGATAAAGTCATGGCCCAATTCGGAGAAGGGTACGAGACTCATCGGGAAAAGGCTAAGGCGAAGCTGATGGCTGTGGGGCTCGATATCTCCATCCTTGACTCTTCTGATGATGAATATGAGGCCAAAGCCGAGGGCAACCCTCCACCTGAATAGCTCATGTTAGGACTTATAAATTTTGTAACTTTTATTTTCCCTCTTTTTTGCTTGTATTCCGCCCGAATCGTAAATGATCGGGTCTTGTAAAAATTTCAAAGTATGAATGAAATGGTGTTTTTTGTTTATAAATTTTTGTTATCAGTTATACTTGCGACTTATCTCGATCATTGGTATCCTCCCGAACCTCTTGATCGGATAATGCCCAAAGCTTGCCTGAATAAAAAATTTATAGTTTTCTCGATCAGTTGTACTCGTAACGTATCTCGACCAGTGGTGTCTTTTCGAACCTTCTGATCGGATTGTGTCCGAAGTTTGTCCGTTCGAGTATTAAGAATGGTATGAATATATATGATGTTAAACATCTCCAAAGAAAACTTTCATTTATTTCATTTAAGATTGAAAGGTTGCATGGATAAAGAAAAGAATGACATAACTATTACTGGTAAAATTTTCTAAGTCTTCCAGCATGCCATGTATTCTTTACTTCCGAACCATCCATTGCTCAAAGCTGGTATGTACCTGACTTTGGCACCTCCACCACCTCATAAGGTCCCTCCTAGTTGGGCATTAGCTTGCCGGTGTTCTGGGGGGTTGATGCCTCCGACTCCTGGAGGACCAAATCTCCTACTGCAAACCTCCTCGGCTTCACCTTTTGGTTGTAGTGTCAAACTGTTTTCTGCTAACAGACAACCAACCTCAACATAGCAGAGTCCCAAACCTCATCCATCAGATCCATATTTGTTTTTAGACCATCATCATTGTATAGCTCTTTGTACTGACTGACGCAAAGAATGGGGGACCCGATCTCAACTGGTATAAGTGCATCGGCCCCGTATGCCAGTCTGAACGGAGAATCCCCGGTTGTAGTCCTCGGAGTAGTCTGATATGCCCACAAAACACTTAGTAGCTCTTCGGGCCACCGATCCTTTAATTCATCCAACCTTCATTTTATCCCGTTGAGCAGAGTTCAGTTGGTCACTTCTACTTGACCGTTCGATTAAGGGTGAGCGACCGAGGTCTTACGATGCTGAATTCCCAACTCCTTCAGAAAACCCTCGAACTTAGATCCTACGAACTGTCAGCCATTATCAGAGACCACCACCATCGGGATGCTGAAACGATACATCACTCCTTCTTTGAAAAATTTTAGGCATTCTTATTCGGTGATCTTCTGCATCGGTTTGGCTTCGACCCATTTCGTCATATAGTCGATAGCCACGATCACAAAGCTAATTTGTCCCTTGGCCTTTGGCAGAGGCCCTAGGATGTCAATTCCCCAAACAGCAAAAGGAATCGGGGATAAAACGGAATATAACTCTTCGGGAGGTTAATATGGGATGGTGTTGTTCAGCTGACACTTGGTACACCTTCTGACAAATTCCTTGGCTTCAGTGTAGATAGTTGACCAATAATACCCCTACCTCAAAATCTTGTGTGCCAGTGACTTGGCCCCCATGTGATCCCCGCAAATCCCTTCATGTACCTCCTTAAGTGTATAGTCTGCTTCCGAGGAAGTCAAGCATTTGAGTAGGGGAGAATTGAAAGCCCTTCGGTATAGATCCCAATCAATGAGGATGAAGATTGAGCTTCGGTGTTTGATTTGTCTTGCTAGGATTCTGTCCGAAGGGAGGATCCCATCGGCCAAGTAGGAAATATAAGGCGTGAGCCAGCAGTCAAGTCGGTCCAGAGCTAGCACTTCTATCTTTAGAATACTGGGCCGTTATAGAACCTCCAGGTATACCGATCCGTTGAAGGAGTTTGCTTCGGTGGTTTCCAATCTCGCCAGGGCATCTGCTATCGTATTATCTGACCGATCCACCCCCTGACAACTGTGCGATGCGAAGTATGTGAGCTTATCCTTTACTTCGGCCAGATATTTTAACATTCTTGCCCCCCGAGCTTTATACTCACCTGACAACTGCTTGACCACCAGCTACGAATCAGTGTAGATGACCAACTTCTGTACCTCCAAGCTCCGGGCCAACCGTATTCCTGCTATGATGGCCTCGTACTCTGCTTCATTGTTTGTGGCCTTAAACTGAAATTGTATCGCCTGCTAGACTTTGAACCCTTCGGGACTTGTCAGAATGACCCCCTCCACTGATGTTTGAAGTCGATGATCCATCCACGTACAACGTCCACGAGGTCGGCCTTTGTTGAGTTTCAGCCACCATGCTCACGTTTGACTTTGTAAAGGAACATTCTACCACAAAATCTGTTAAGGCCTGCCCTTTGATTGCCGTTCGGGGATGATATTTTATAGCAAACTGTGTTAATTCCATCGCTCATGCGGCCAACCGACCTAATACCTCTGGCTTATGCAAAATCTTCTTTAACGGCTAATCCGTGTACACCACTATTAGCTGGCCCTGAAAATAGTGTCTGAGCTTCCTGCTGACAATTATTAAGGCATATGCGAACTTTTCTAGGTTTGGGTATCTTATCTCTGCGTCCCGAATTACATGACTGACGTAGTATACCGGGAACTTCTTTCATCCCTTGTCTCGTACCAGTGCTGCCCCAACTGCCATCGGGCATGCAGCCAAGTATAAATATAAGGGTTCCAAAAAGATTGGTTTCATCAGTAATGGTGCCGAAGACATATATGTTTTGATCCCTTGGAACGCATCTTCGCATTCCGACGTCCACTAAAAACTTTTCTCGTTCTTCGGCCCCTTGAGGGTGTCAAAAAGGGTAAAAATCTTTCGGCTGACCTTGACACGAATCTCCGAAGGGCAGCTATCTGGCCCATCAACCTTTTTACATCTTTGAATGTCTTTGGAGATTTCATGTATAAGATCGCCAAAATTTTTTCTAAGTTGGCTTCGATTCCCCTTTTGCTGACCAAGTATCCCAGAAATTTTCCTGAGCCCAAATCGAAGGTACATTTGGTCGGGTTCAGTCTCATTTTGTGTTTACTTACTGTCTAAATGATCTCGGTCTGACATGCTTTTTACGATCATGTCATCCACGTACACTTCCATACTTCTGCCCAGCTGCTTTCTAAATACAAAGTTCATCATCCGTTGATAAGTAGCCCCTGTGTTCAGCAATCCGAATGTCATCTTCCGATACGTATATATAACCCGATGTGTGATGAAGCTTGTCTTCGAGATGTCGTCCTTGCTCATTAAAATTTGGTGGTATTCCGAGAAAGCGTCCATGAAACTTAACATTCCATACCCTGAAGTGGCATCAATGAGCTGGTCTATGTTTGTTAGGGATATAAATCTTTTGGGCATGCTTTATTCAGATCCATGTAGTCGATGCACAACTTCCACTTCCCATTTTGCTTCTGAACCAATACCATATTCGCCAGCCATTCGGGATAGTCGATCTCGAAGATGAATCCCACCTCCAGCAGTTTACCAATCTCTTCATCTATGATCCTCTGCCTTTCCGGGGTGAAGATCCTTCTTTTCTGTATCATTGGTTTCCTCTTCAGGTATATATGCAGTTTATGCAGCGCTACCGATTCGCTTACTTCGGGCATATCACTAGGCTCCCACGCGAAGATATCGGCATACACCCGAAGCAAATCCACCAGACCTGTTCGCAGCGGTTCTGTTATTCCTACCCCAATTTTAATCAGTTTTTCCGAATTCCCAGGTATCAATTCCATATCTTCTGTCTCTTCTGTCAGCAATGCCATGAGTTCAGTACTGCTCTCAGTGAATGACTCTATCTCGATGGCCATTGTCTGTTTCTGTTTGTTGACCCCGACCCCTGAGGAAATCAAAGTATTCTGATAACACCTTCGGGCAATGTCTAGATCACCTTTTACTTCCCCGATCCCGTTCGGTGTCAGAAGCTTGATTTTGAAGTGAGGTATAGACGTCACGACCTGTAATGCTGCTAATGTCGGCCTCCCCAAGAGGGCGTTGTAGGTCGAATCCACTTGTACTACAAAAAATTTCACCATTATTTTTGCTTGCTGAGGGGCTGTGCCGAACCTGACTGGTAGCTCTATCGTTTCTGACACATTCACCGGGTCGCCACTAAAACCGTATAACGGACCCTCTCCTCCCAAATCCATCTTCTTTCCTTCCAGATCCATCCTCTGATAGGCATGTGTGTAGAGTATATCGACCAAGGACCCGTTATCGATCATCATTCTTTTCATGTCTACTGGCTCGACCTGTGCAGTTATTACCAGCGCCCCATCATGTGGTTCAATATGGTCGGTAGGATAGTCTTCATCCGAGAAAGAGGTGGATACTCCTGAATATGCCATATCCTTTCTGGGCGATGTACCAGCTACAGACAATATGGCCTCGAGAAGCCAGCTCCTCTTCCTACCGATTACACGCCCTACCGACCCGCCCGATATCACATCAATAACCCCTCGGGCTTGTGGGTGCGGTTGCGGCTGTGCTTCTTGAGTCGGATCCATGTTCTCCTCCCGGGGGACTTGTGAACCTTCTCGACCGACCACATACTGCACCAGCTGTCCATTCTGGACGTTCTTCTCTATTAGATCTTTCAAGTTGTTGCATTCTTCCGTCGTATGCCCCCGACACTGATGATATGCACAATATTTGTCCCGACCCCTCTTCTCAGGCTTCGGGATTGCTTGGCATGGTTCGAAAAAGAGCTTGTTCCCCATCTCCTCCAGTATTTTAGCTCGGTCCGTGTTGAGTGCGGTATAAACCTTGTTGACATTTTTATTTGGGAAATGTGGTCGCCCGCTACCCGACCCTCCCCCATTATAGCTTTTCTTACTGTAATTATCCGACCTCCCCTGCTTATCTGACTTTTGATAACTCTGCTTATCTCGATCCTTGGATTTCTCATAAGATTGGGAGTGCAGTTTGAAGTTCCCCATCGCCTCCTCTATTGCCATTGTTGTCAAGTCATCGACTAGTAGTCGCCTAGGCGACGACTAGGGGTTGAGTCGACCAGAAAAAGCAAGGTGTCCTACCGACTTGGTTGCAGAGCACATAGTCGACCGCTCAGGCCTCACCTTGGATGACTTGGAAACTCAGCAGAGGACTTGGATGACTACCTAGCAAAGCGGGCGACTTTCTTGACCCGACCCAATTCAAAAACCTAAATCTATCTGCTTGTTTTTTTCCTTCTTCGACAATTGATCGACAGTTCCTTTTCCTTCTTCGACAGTTCGAGATGGAGAAATCAGAAACGAGAGGGAGAACTTCGACAGTGATACGAGAGGGAGAACTTCCAAAGAGGAGGGACTGCAGCAAATCGAACCTTTTCCTTCTTAATCTCTGTTTGACAGTTCGATGACAAACCCATTTCCTTCGAGTTTCGACGACAGTTCGAGCTGCTCGACAGTTCCTTCTTTGACAAATTTGTACTTCAGTTATCTTTTTCCTTCTTCTACAGTTCATTTTCCTTCGACAACAGTTCGAGAATCGAGAGGGAGAAACGAGATAGTGAAACGAGAGGGAAAAACGAGACTGCTGCTCGTCCTTTTCCTTCGTCTTTCCTGTTCTTGTTGTCTTAGCATTTCCAAAGGGTGAAGATCAACAGACTAATCAACATTTTTAAGGTGTGCAAGCTCTTATTTGTTCTATACATTTTTTTCACTGTCTTCTTCTTCGCTCATGACTGTTGCTGGCTTGCTGCTAATTTTTAACTCATGTTGTGTTGTGTTAACTCATGACTGCTGCTGTCTGGTTTTGTTTACTCATGACTGCTGCTGTTTGGTTTTTTTACTCACGGCTATTTGCATTGCTTATTTGTTTGTTGCGGATATTTGCTATACAATAATAGACTTCAAGTTGATTCATGAATTGATTTACAACATGTAACATCTATAACATCTATATAAAAAATTTGCAGCTTGTAACTAAAAAAAATTAACATGTCATGTTTGTTACTTGTTTACATCATGTAACATGACTTCAAGTTGTTTACTTGTTTTGTTATTACAATTTATAAATTACAATGTCTTGTTTGTTTGTTTAATTGTATTTTGTAGAATTGTAGATAGTTAAATGGTGAAAAGTTCAGGAGCTGAAGGTTATGATCCAACTAAGGATCCTAAAAGAAAGGCCAAGTCTAAAGATCCGGGGTGGAAATATGCATTTTGGCCAGAATTGAGCGATAAAAATCTTGTGCAATGCATTCTCTGTGGAAAAAAGGTTCATGGAGGAATCAAAAGATTTAAACAACATCTTAGCGGTGGGTATGGGGATGTGTTCAAGTGTTCTCGAACTACAACAGAAATTTCAAATGAAATGCATCAAGCAATAATGGGTAACAAAAGGAATAAGCCAATTCAATTTGATGACCATGACGAAGTAGAAGAAATTCAGTCATCTAATATTCCAAACAATGCTTCTAATACTTCCTCTACAGCTGTTCCAAGTTATGGGACTGCATCTAAAAGGATGAAGAGTGTATTTCAATTCTATAAGCCACAATCACAAACAAAGACCATTGAAACTCATTTTAGGAAATCTCCTGAAGAAGTTGTGGACAAAAGGCATCGAAAGTGTCATGGCCAAACTACTTTGGAGAATCGTCTAAGGACATCGGAAGAGAAAGAGAAAGTTGACATGCATGTTGCCAACTTTTTTTATGAGTGTGACATCCCTTTTAATGCAGCAAATCGAAGAGGTTATGAGGTGATGACAGAGGCTATTGGGAAATATGGGTCGGGTTACAAGCCTCCTTCATATCACGAGTTGAGGGTTCCTCTTTTAGCGAAGGCCAAGACTAAAACAGAGGAACTGAAAGAGAAACACAAAAATTCTTTGAAGCAGTACGGTTGCAGTCTTATGTCAGACAGATGGACGGATAGAAGAGGCAGACACTTGATAATTTTTTTGTAAATAGTCCTGCAGGTACTTACTTTTTGGGATCAGTTGATGCCTCTGCTCAATCTCAGGATGCAAACATGTTGGACAGAGCTACTTGATGGGAAGATAAAAGAGATTGGGGCTGAGTATGTTGTGCAAATGGTGACGGACAATGCCGCCAATTATAAGGCAGCAGGTCGTATGTTGATGGAGAAGAGTCTGACTTTGTTCTGGACACCATGTGCTGCCCATTGCCTAGACTTGATGTTAGAGGACATAGGAAATATGAAGCAATTTAAGTCTACAATCATGAAGGGCAGAAAAATAACTGGATTCATTTACAGACATGGTCACCTTCTTGAGGCGATGAGGACCAAAACAAATGGGAGGGACCTTGTGAGATCGGGAGTCACCCGATTTGCTACATCATTTCTGACTCTTCAAAGCTTGTGCAAGCACAAGGATGCTTTGAGACACTTGTTCATCAGTGATGATTGGACAAATTCGAGGCTGTCAAGTACAGAGGCGGGGAAACAAGTGTATGATACAATTATTTCTTCTACTTTTTGGCACAACGTAGAAGATTGTATTAGAGCCTCACAACCATTACTTGTAGTCTTGAGGATTGTGGATTCGGATGAGAGGTCAGCTCTGCCTGAGATTCTTGCTGCGATGGAATATGCAAAGAAAAAGATCAAAGATGACTTTAACAACAAACAAATGCTGTAAAAGAAAGTGATTGACATCATTGAGCGAAGATGGGCATGCCAAATGGAGCAGAAGTTATATGGGACAGCATTGTTTCTCAATTCGGAAAAGTATTTTGACATCAAAGAAGAAGAATAATCTAATTTGGCTTACAAGTTGTGTAGCAACTTCAATGATGTTCTTTCAAAAATGATTCCCGACCAAGTTTTGGCAAACAAGATAAACAACTTAGCCGATGTCTATGAATCTTCTCGTGATAACTTTTTTAAAGACATGGCGATTAGGCAACGAAAGACAAAAAATCCTTGTAAGCATATTACATTAACTATAAATTTTTCTTTTAAGTTTAATAATTAAGACTATATTTGATTTTTTTTAATTTTTTACATCTAATGTAGTTGATTGGTGGAATACTTTTGGCGGTTGTGCTATTGAGCTTACAAAGTTTGCAAAGTGAATCCTCGGCCTTTGTTGTTCTTCTTCCGGTTGTGAACGCAATTGGAGCACTTTCGAGTTTGTAAGTATTTAATACATAATTAAATGTATACATATTTTATATATTCTTTTTGCTTAATATTTTTTAAACAAAAATTTCAAATTCATACGAAGAAGAGAAATAGGTTGGAGCATCAACGGTTAAATGATTTGGTGCATGTCCAATACAATCGCCGAATTATTGACAGGTTCCAAAGGAGGCGCGAACTTGGAAGAAACTTCGATTCATTAGTCCTAGATGACTTTGATTGGGGTAATGAGTGGATAGTGTCCGAACAAGATATAGTTCATGATGGAGATGATCTTACGTGGGAAGATGTTGATAAAGCTGTTGGTGCATCTGATGCCATCGAGGGACGCAATCTTCCTCATAGGACGGGTCTATTCTACTTACGCCATGGTAATGCTTCGACTTCAAGAGCTGTGATTGTGAATGAAGCTGATTCTGATGTTGGAGAAGAGGAGGGGGCCTTCCTAATGATGATGAGGATGTTGATGATGATTATGGCCGAAGAGTAACTACTGTTTCGAGTGATGATGCCCCTGCTGGGAGAGATGATGATGATTTGATCTTTGATGATTTTGTTTGATAGCTTGAGTGATATTTTCATTATGAAAAATGAGAATTTTGAGTTAAAGAATACTGAATTTTTATGACTTTATTTTCATTTCTATATTATGTTTGTTTTTGGCAATGTCACAATGAACATGTCTTTTAATATCGTCTCCTTTTTTTTTATCAAAATTTATGCATATGGTAGTTTTTACAAAATTTATGCATAACAACCATCCACCACCATAGACGAAATGAACTCTCTACGCAGAGAGAATCCAAACTTTCAAAAGGAGAAGAAATTACAGTCACAAAAGTGAAGAAAGAACAAAAGATCTTAACCCTAAACTAAAAGAAAATAAAATCCCACAAAAGGAAAAAAATAAACTTCTCGAAGGGATAAAATACGAACCAAATAAGTGACTAATGATAACCAAAAGATTTATTGGAGAAAATTCGAACCAAATAATTTATATTTTTTAAAAGAATGCGTGGTGTTATAGAAAAATAATTTATGTTTTTTTTAAATAGACAAAATAATACTCCATGGAGATGGAAGAGAAAGAGTTGAAAAGACAAATACCATCCATACAAATCTCTCCTACGAAAATATATCAGTTAGGTGCTATTTGTTTATATCTGATTGCCTCTTAATGGACTGCTTAAGAAGTATGATGTTGTTTATTTTTGTTACCTCTGAATGCCTCTTAATCGGTAAGACAGAAAATAAAATTTAAATAATTAAAAGGTACCTCTTAATGAAATTTTTTTGATAATTTTTTTTATATAAATATATTCAACAATATTATGCACTCATTTTTATTAAATTGAATATTAAAAATTATTAAATAAAATTTTACCCTTTAAAATGATAAAATAGTGTCATTAAGAGACAACTTACTTTTTAGTTATCAAACAATTTTTTAGATTCAGACCTCATAACCATTCAGATGATTTATTTTATTAAGACATCATAATCATTCAAATCTTAATTCCCAAGTGTTAACGCCAAGTTTCACCGACGCGTCCAATCATAGAATCCACGCGCTAGAACCTGCACAATAACAGATCACACAGAAGCTTGACGGCTTGTGCCGCCGGGGGATAGCTCCGGTGTGAGAATAAGTACAGGCCGTTCACAAGGTTTAACAATGGAGGCTAAGTGTTTAGTGCTCAAAAGTAGGTATTACCTGTTAATTATAACCTTGGCCTCGTATCCTTCTCCGAATCGGATTAGGACTCCTAGTCATGGTAGTTACCATAACTTGGGCCCAGCACAATCTCTTTAAAAGGTGCAAGTGGAATCCAATCCAACCACTACCTTTGGAGTTACCTTATTCAATTATGATTAGGATCCTGAACTCTGCACGCAGGAGAGCCCACTTTGCAGGCCTAAATAATCCCACCATCAAGTTTGGGCTTCGGCACAAAGAACTTGAAGACCCGACCCCGAACACCGCACGACAGGATAAGGCTCCGGCCCGAGGGACTCGGATACCAAACCCAACGACCTCCACTAAGATGAGGCCCGGCCCAAAAGGACCCGGACGCCTGCCCGAACAGCTCCAACCCCTCCATGGGCTGCAGTCCAATGATCTCCTAATGCCCTTCTAATGTCAGGCCTTCGGCCCATGTGAAGATCGGTAAAATGCTCCCGAACACCAAATTTATCAAACACAACCTTAATACCATGGCCTGCATAATATGATTAGTATTGAACTTAACAAATGATTAGTATTGAACATTCTTTTTAATTAAGCATTTAGATGAGCGTGTTGTTTGGTAAATCATTACTACCTCTGTCTTATGATAAAAGTCTTTATTACTATTTTGGGTAGTCCCATGATAAATGTTTTTTTTATTTTAATTCTCTCTCCATATTTAATGACATTATTATAGACAACTTTGTCATTTCATTCATCTTCTTAATATGTATGAAAAGTTCACCATGACTTTTATCATGGGACGGAAGGAGTATTAATTTTTGTTTATGAATTTAGGAGAGAAATTTTTTTTTTTTCTCTCTTTTGTAGGTATGAAATAAAGAAAGGAAAGAGTAAGCCATTACATAATATTATAATTTCAAAAAAAGATTATGCATTTTTAAGAGGGTAATATTGAAATTAAGGAAAATACCATTAAGTGGACTTTAATTTCAACCCAAATCAATTTACTTTGGAGTTGGAAATTCTTGGAAGAAAATATAATTTATTTTACCATTTTTAACTCTTATATACTCTTTCATTTAAAAGAATCTACAAATAAGTGGTTGCGACTCTTTTTTTATTTATTGTTATTATATTATATTTTATTTTTTCTTAATTATTTAAAATCTCAAAACACACAAAAAGAAAATTAGGAGTAATGATTTTTTAGAAAAAGCAAACGCCCAAAAATTTCAGTTTGGGAAGGCCAAGGATCGGAATCGTTTCATGCTCTGACAATTTATGCCTATTCACCAGATCTTCATATTTGTTTAAACCCATATATTATCCAACCTCCTCTAAAACCCTAGGGACAGGACAATGGCATTAAATCATGATTCTTCTTCTTCATCTCTTGATGAAGTAGAAGAACATGAAGAAATCCAACTGGAATCTGCACACGAAGAATCTGATGAAGAGGCAAAAAAACAAAATTCAAACGCTGTGAAAGAGGAAGAGTTTGAAGATTATGGATTAGAAGAAGTTGTTCGTCAAAAAAAGACCAAATCAACCCCAGAATCTGAATCAAAGGATGGGTCATTTTCAGATTCTGATGAAATCCCAGTTGATTTCATAGTCAAACCCAGTAAACCCATGTCCAATTTGAGACCCTCCTCTAAGCGTAAGCGCCCTGGTGAGGAAAATTCAAGGAGGAAGGAGAGTAAGGTGGTTTCAAATGGGGATGAAGAAAAGAAAAGGGCTGCCACAGTATGGAGTGAGGATGATGAAATTGCTCTTTTGAAAGGGATGGTTGATTACCAGTTGGAAAAAGGGGTTGACCCGTATTCAGATATGGCTGGGTTTTTTGGATTTGTTAAGGATTCGATTCACTTTGATGTTAAGAGGAGACAAGTGACTGATAAGCTCTGGAGGTTCAAGAATAAGTATTTGCACAATGAGTTTGTTCTTTCTAAGCCACATGAGAGCAGGTTGTTTGAAATTTCCAAAAAGATCAAGGCTTGGGGAGGTGGTATGAATTTTAGTAATGCAGTGAGTGATAATAGCAATGTTGAGAGTAGGGAAAGGAAAGATAAGAAGAGGGGAAAAGTAGTAGTTAATAATCATGTGCCTAAATTGATTGAAAATGTGAAAAAGGAAGACGTGAAAGAGGAAGATTGGGTGCAAGAGGCATCTTGGAATGAAATTAAAGATTTTTGCTCTATGTATCCACAGTTGAGTCGGTTTTTGGAGTTAGAGATGTCATTTCATTTGTCTTTGCCCAATGATGTGAAGAATTATGTCAAGGAAAGAATTAGGTTGATGGGGAGAGAAAAGGCAAATGAATTGGAGGGGAAGTGGAATGATCTTCGCTTAGAAGAGTTTGAGCTATATGCTAAGAAGGTACAGTTGATGAATGAGCAAATTAATTTGGTGTTGGATGGACTAAAGTCTTCTTAGTCTTAATGATGGGTTTTTTTTAACACAGTCTTAATCTTGGATGAAGTACGTAATGCTTGATGATTTTACAGTTTTTGATGATATTTTCATATTCTGGTTATATTCTTGGCCCTTGAGTATGGCCATTATAGTTGTTATTGGTACAATTATATGTTATGGAAATATTATTTGGTTTCTCTCTTTGTCTCAAGTTTATTCTAATGAAATATTAATATCTGCTATTCAATTTATGTTTGTTTTTATATTTATTTTTTGTTTGTGGTGTTTGTGATGAATATTTGGGTTGTTTGCAAGGAAGCCATTTTCTCCATTATGGGCAATTATGTTGTGTCTAATGGCATGGAATTAGTAACATTTAAATTGTAACAAGTGTAACCTAATGCCAGTTTTTGTGATTGTTCAGGATTGTAATCCTATGATGAGACTGTAAGTCTGAGTTAGTCTTTACTTTATATGCACCTTTTGATGTTTAAATTTCTTCCCTTGGTCTTGTACCACTTTTTGGACTGTTCATATCCTATGTTTTATGTATCCTGATTTTAGTTGTGATGTTTGTTGGTTATTGATT
Organism: Panax japonicus; assembly: GCA_020205505.1. Lineage (NCBI taxonomy): Eukaryota > Viridiplantae > Streptophyta > Magnoliopsida > Apiales > Araliaceae > Panax > Panax japonicus. The sequence goes on along the minus strand of CM035102.1, from coordinate 58,245,851 downwards.
TCTGATCAACAAGTGTTTGAAGGTGGTGGCTCAATCCTAAATCTTTGTATTTTAGATTGTTAACAGCATGCCTTGGGGCATGTGATGGTCAAACATGACCATGCAACGAAGAGCTCAGAGTTAAACCTAACTCCAAAAGAGCTACATGCTAAGATGTTGTGCAAACAATTATTCCACTATAACCATAGCAGGAAAACCAGAAGGAAAGAACACTTCATTGGGGTGCTACAAATAATTTTGTTGAATAATTATCAATATGATGCTTTATTAACTGAAGGCTGGGCAAAAATGTATGTAAGTGCGCATCAATTTGAAATCTATTGCCTTTTCGATGAGTTTTTTTTAATATATCAACGATGATTATCATGGAAGCACAGTTGAAATTGTGATATTGGGCCTATTGTTAAGGCAGCTGCTCCTCAAGATGGAGGCAACATTGTTGTGTGATCTGAGCAAATTTGGAATGAAAGGGTAGCCACAGGTATACTTGTTCTCCCCTTGTTTATTGCAGGTTCTTTTGGTATTGGTAGTTGGAATTTTACTGACTTGTTCAGCTTTTATATTCATTAGTTTGCAGGAATGTTAAACCACGTCATTGTAGGAACCAGTGACACGAATGTGAACAATCTTGGATCCGAAAACCCCATCAGGAAGCCCATATTTCCCAAATGTATTAATCTAAATGAATTTCAATGAAATCTTTCTTTTCTTCATGTAAGCCACCTTGAATAGTTTTTATTGTCAATGCACATGACCTTGACTTCTTCTTCAAGTTATTTTGCATGAAGTTTGCCGAAGCTCACCCATATAGGCTGGAGATACTGCACCCTCTTGAGTCTTGACTGCAATCTAGTTTGAATTAAGCCATATATAACAACTTTTGGGCATATTTCTTAAATTTTAGTTTTTAATCTGAATTAGAGTTCTTTAGCATTTCCATTACTGTTGCCAATTAACACAGTACAAACTAAGTGTTTGGTTTTCTTGTAGTGGCATGTAAGCTCTTAAGTCCTATCTATCAATTGATGCTCAGCTCAGAAAATGTAGCCCTGTTCTTACAGAACTTCAAGGTCAGAATTCTCTCTTTCTTCTCCATTTGTCTCTAACCTCTGTGCATGTGGGGTTATGTGCGAATTTACTACAAGCTTCATCAAAAACATGTTCATATATTAAGTTCAGTATTTTTATTTCGTTATTTGGTATGATAAATTTTGATTCTTTTTTTGGATTTTTTTCTTCTGAATTTTGCCTCTGCGGATTTCATATAGTTTTACAATATCAAATCATGAAATCAATATGTGGATTTGTTTGTAATTTTGTGAATTTTGGTGAATAAAGAAGAGTTTGCTATGGTTAGACATGTTGATTCTATGATCATTATGTGTTGAAATGGATGTATGATTGTTATTTTGGAGTCATGGCAATGCCAAAGTTGAATTTTCTCTACACTATTTATACACCACCTGGCCCTTCTTAAATAATACATGTGATTTGGAACTAGCTGTATTTTGTAATATAACTATCAAAGGAATAAAGGTGGAAATGGAATGATTCATTTCCCATAGAATGGAAAAATTGTGTTTGATTGTTTCATTAGAATGGAATGAATCATTCTCATTCCTACTAAATTTGTGAAATTTATTTTTTTGTGAGGGTATGGAATTATTAATTCTAGTCCGGAATGAAATGAATCATTTTACTCACTATATCATTCCATTATTTCTTCTATTCTATTTCTTTACCAATTTCATTCATTCAATTCACTATATCATTCCATTACTTCTTCTATTCTATTTCTTTACCAATTTCATTCATTCATAGTGTTTCATCTTTTCCTGTGTTTTGTATTCTCTCTGTGCTACAAAAACTGCCTTGTTTGTAAAATTTGACAAGTTTTTAGTTTAGTAGTGATTGTATTATAATAAATTTATGATAACAAATTTATGAGTTTGTGTTATTGTATATTATTATCAATAATAAAAAGTGATTCCTTTTACAAAATAAATAATAAATTAACATCTAGATTTCCTTTTCTTTTTTTAATGGATGTTTTAAAAGAAAATACAAAAATTTTAAAAATATAATTAATAGTATTTTACCTAACTGATCAAATTGGATATAAAACATTAATACAACACACCCTTCTAAATTTTATTGAATAAAATGAAAAGAAAAATAAATTAATTTAATGCAAAAATAATATGAAAAACCAAGTCTCTTAAAATTTATAAACGGACATAAAAATAAATAAAATTCACCTTTTTCACGTGAGAAATACGATTGCATTTATCATAACCAACAAAATTAGATAAGTATTTAGTAAGCAATTTACCTGACTTAGGGGGTGTTTGATAAAAATTGAATGAATCTGAATCTGAATGAAAAAAACTGTTTGATAACTGACATATCTTAAAGATTTGAATGACATATTTTTAATATTTTACCCCTCTGAAAAAATTCAAAGTTGTTGTAAATTTATTTAATATTACATAATATAATAGTTAATATTTTTTTTTTTTTTTTAATTCATTCAGCCAACCATTCAGCCATTCAGACCAAAAATTCGGACTTAACCATTCAACCATTCAGCCAACGCATCTGACCGATTCAGCCATTCAGACGATTTTTTTTCAAAACAAACGCATTTAATGATTCAGCCACTTACCGATTCAGCCATTCAGACCCATTAAGTTCTAAACAAACAGCCCCTTAATTACATTATTTCTTACGACTCGAGGCTAGGTAAATGAAAATACAAAACAAAGCACTAACTGCACAAAATTTCCAAAAAAAGCAGCAAATTAGCACTAAATTTCAGCAGGATAGTTGCCCTTTTAGTTTTGATAATTTTTTACCTTCAGGTTTTATATATTTATATAACAAAAATATAAAACGTATTTTTTTTAATATTTAAAACGTATCTAAGTGCATCCTAAAATTACTTTTTATTAAACAAAATGTACCCTCTGTACAATTAACTGATCAAAATTGACCGATTATGCATGTGATACAAATTTTGAAGGAATAATTTCAATAAAACATGTTTAAAAAATAAAAAAATATATTAAAATATATCCCAACTTTCAAGTCACTGAGCATCTTCTCCATCAATAACCCCAATTCTAAACCCTATCCCTATTCCCATCCCCAAATCAATTTCACACATATATTAACCAGGAATCCAAGTCAACTGGGAGGATTCTTTCTCTGTATGTTTTTATCTCTTTCATTATCTTCCTTTATCAATTATTGCCTCCTCATCTCAAGTCTCTCTCACATTTAGAGTGGTGAGCTGAAACCACAATTAATACTCACATGCTATATTACTAGTATTACTTTAAGCGAGTGTTGCTAGAACAAACATATAAAAGGGAAATGGTTAGTATCAAGTTTATTTTTGAATAAGTTGGTCAATTGACCAATATAGTGCTGACATGCAGGTAAGACTCTATGTGTGTCAGCATTCTATTGGACAATTAATTAACTTACCAAAAAATAAACTTCATGCTAATCGGATCCATGTAAAAGAGATCGGTTTAATATATATATATATATATATATATATATATATATATATATATATATATATATATATATATATAAAATCAAGATCAGGTCCGGACCTCCCGGACGGGAGAAAATCCGGACCCGATTTATTATTATTTTTTTTTTGTAGAACAACTAAAAAAAAAAAATATTTATGGAACTGAAATTTTTCAATAATACAGTGTTTTGGGTGTGTTTTTAATACCTACACCAACCAATGTATGTACAGTCTGCCCAGACTGTACAGACATATTTTGTTATAGGCATCCAAATCACACCCAAAACACTGTATAATGTAAAAATTCCAATTCCATATTTTTTTTAGTTGTTTCAAAAAAAAAAAGCAAAAAAAAAAAAAAGGTCCGAATTTTAACAAAATCCGGGAGTCCGGACCTGATCCGGACTCTCTCTCTCTCTCTATATATATATATATACACACACAGCGGATCCAGTCCGGGAGTCTGAACATGAATCAAAATATGAACAATTTTTTTTTATTTTTTTTAAACAACTAAAAAAAAAAATTTATGGAACTGAAATTTTTTCACAATACAATGTTTTAGGCATGATTTGGATACCTATACCAAAAAATATATGTACAGTCTGCACAGACTGTACAGACATATTTTGTTATATGTATCCAAATTACACCCAAAACACTTTATTATGTAAAAATTTCAGTTCCATAATTTTTTATTTATTTTCTTTTAGTTGTTTTTTTTTAAAAAAAGTCCGCATTTTAAGAAAATGCTGGAGTCCGGATAGGAACCAGACTCTCTCTCTCTCTATATATATGGAAAAAATGTGTGTACACAACTGTATATTACACAGTAGTCTATGACGACGGTTTTTTGGGCTATAACAACGGTTTCACTCGTCATCATAGCTATTCTGGGCTATAACGACAGTTTACCGTCGCTATAGCTCAAAAAATCTGTCGTCATAGCTCTACTGTGTAATACACAGCTGTGTATATACATATAGCCCTATATATATATATATATATATATATATATATATATATATACGGTCCGGATCTTAAGCTCACCCCTTATCCAACTCACCTGAGCTCACTCCCCCTTTAGCGACGGATCTAACGACGGTTCGGTCATACAACCGTCGTCTATATTTTTTGCGATGGACAACATATAACATCGCTAAAAGTATAGACGACGGTTGTATGATCGAACTGTCGTCGGGTTCGTCGCTAAAGGGGGGAGAGCTCGGCTGAGTTGGATAAGAGGTGAGTTTAAGATCCGGAGTATATATATATGTATATGTATAGCAAGGATCAAGTGCATACCCCTTATCTTACTCACCCGTGCTCACCTCCCCTTTAGGCGACGGTTTCGGTCATACAACCGTCGTCTATACTTTTAGCGACGGACAACATATAGCGTCGCTAAAAGTATAGACGACGGTTGTATGACCGAAACTGTCGCCTAAAGGGGGGTGAGCACGGGTGAGTAAGATAAAGGGTATGCACTTGATCCGGATCGTATATATGTATATATATGTATGGATATTATTCCTTATAAATATGTGTATGATAATAGATGAAGAAAATAAAACTTTCTTTTTGTCTCCCTGATGGAACAAAAACATTCACAACCCAGATGGGAAGCCAAGGTGTCAACAACACTAACAAAAGCAAAACCAAACCAAATATGGCCTCTTTTCCAAGACTTCTTTAACCTACACAAATGGTTCCCAAGTCTCTCAACTTGCTATGGCATCCATGGAGCCAATGGCGAACCGGGTTGTATCCGATACTGCGCGGGTTTCTCTCTCCCTTCCGATGGCAGCGCCACCAACACAGATGCTGATGCTTCTTCAGTTAGTTGGTCGAAGGAGAAACTTGTAGCCATTGATTGTACGGACCAAAGTTTAACCTATGAGATTGTGGACTGCAATATTGGGTTTAAGTCCTACGTTTCGACGGTCAGGATTTCTCCGGGAGGTGATGGTGGGTGTGTGATTGAGTGGTCGTTTGTTGTTGATCCGGTGGAAGGGTGGAGATTGAAGGATTTGGTGATGAAGTATCAAGTTGGGCTGCAGTTGACGGCTAAGAAAATGGAGGATGCCATAATAATGAATGCTCTTTAATTTTTTTCAAGTACTTTTTATCTTGTTATTTTGTTTGGAGAACTTAAATGTCACTTCCAATTTTATGCTAGATTAGATGTTCTTTTAGTGCGGTGGGATTATGAGAATCATATATATATATATATATTTGGGCAAAGGTGCAAATTTTTTTATTCAAAAATATTTATAACGTTACATTTTTTAGGTCAACTCTGCCCTGGCGTAGACGAATATGCCACCTAGACAAATGTAGCTGACACGTGAACATTTTTTGGTGACTAGGCATAACTAACAATTCATACATGAAAAATAGTTAACAATTCAAATCAAACATATTTGTCTCAATACATGTGCCCATTGTCAATATAACTTTCCTATCTTATTTTTTACTATTATTGTTGTTATTATTATTATTATTATTATTATTATTATTAATATTAACATTAATATTATTATTATTATTGTTTTACCCTTTTTATTTCGAAATACAAAATTAGTATTAGAGTTTTAAATTCAATTTAAATATTTGTTAACAATTTTTTTATAATTAATGATACCTTTTATATAATTTATAATTATTATAATTTACTATATAAATTAGTCAAAATTTATTTTTAAAATGCCTCAAATAATAATAATAATAACAATAATAATAATAATACCTTCTCCATTGTACACACACAAAAAAAACCATCAGACCTCCACTACTCCACCATTAAAACCACCACTTACCAAACACAGAGTAATCTCAACTATAACCCAGATTCAACCAAAATTAAATTTATCATCAACCTTCAAACCTCCATGTATAAGGTTTTGTCATTGCACATCTGAAATTTTTTGTTACATAAAATAATGAAAAATGTGTATATGAGCATAAGTAAAACTAAATAAAAGAAACCTTTAAAATTGAAGCCATTGCAGCATGATTCATCCCTATTCTAGGGTCAAAGAAAACAGAGGACATACTGTTACGAATATACATGAGAATGTTATTCCTATTTATATATGATTTGATTATGATATAAATGAATGAATATGCAAGTATGCTTGCATTAAGAAAAATTGTAAAGTCCTTTGATAAATAATAAGAACATATATACAAGGACTTAGAATTAATTGATCAAATATGTTAGGTTGATCCTACATAAGCAAAACAGCTTTGTAAAGTCATTAAAAAGAAATGATGTACAAGGACTATAAATGTAGAAAGATCAAGCTTGTTAGGTTGATCTTATAATGTAATAGATAGACACGTCTGATCGCCGAACACTGCACCAAAAATCGTAGTCTGTCAGGAGAGTCAAGAAAAACTCGAGAACTATCAAGACAGAATCGTAGTCTGAAAGATAGTAGATCTCGGACTTCGTAGACTGCTAGGAGAAACGAGGAAGGATCATAGTGCATCGAGAAGAACTTTCTCAGGGTCGTAGTTTGATGAGGAAGTCATGTTCAGAATCGTAGAGACAGATAGTCTAAGAGCCGACTGAGCATCTGCCAAAGCCAAGTCAAGAATTGTAGTACCACACTTGAAGTCGTAGAGTCTATTGATCATATCAAAGGCAGAAATCGTAGTCGAGCCAGATCAGACGAGTACGTCAAGCATAAAGACAGAAATCATAATCTGTCAAGGTCTGATCTTGGAATCGTAGTGTCTGCAAGACCAAAGCCAAATCGTAGTCTGCAGAGCTAAGGTTTCAACAGAGGTGCTCACAACGCCAAGGTAGAATCGTAGAGTCAACACGGTTCTCAACCAATGAGCAATCCCAAAATATCCAAAGTATGAAGCCTCTGGTCTGAGTTGCAAAGATACATTCCACCTGAAGGAAACTAGAGAGCACTCAACGAATGATATGCAAGCTAACAGAAGATCTAAGCACCAACCTAATCAACATCTAGACTGAGTTGTGAAGCCACTCAAGATGAAGTCTTCCACAAGTCGATCAGAAGAAGACTTCAATAAAAGTGACTGACTAAGGGAAGTCAGCAAGTGCAATAGGTGTCAGGAGAAAAGAAGACAACGATCTTGGGATCAACCAGGATCGTAGTGTTTGCCAAACAAAACAGGAACTGATGTAGTTTATACAGAGATACTGGTCATCTTATGAAGATCAAGGCGAAAGTAATTAAGCGTGGGTCAGACCATTGATGATAAGTGAACAGGAGATCACAAGGAGAAAGAGAGTTGGGCATGCCACAAATCTGATGTGTTTTGCTATTCAGAAGAGGCCAGGATAAGAAGTCAAGCTATCAGTTCCTGAGATCAGTCAAGACAAACAGAAGTATTGAAGCATTGCACAAGTGAAGGAAGTGGTGTTCTACATTGAAGATCGAATGAACATTCTTCAGGATCGTAGTGATGTCTCATCTAGTCAATGAGCAACATTCTACAAGACACACTACCATCAGGTCCAAAGAACATCTGCATCAAAATCGTAGAGTTTGGTTATCTGAAGATTGAAGCATTGGCAACGGTTAAATCTGAAGATTGATATTTGAACATTGCTATTTGAGAGCATCGATGCAAAAAGATAATTTTGGATGTTCTAATCGAGAAGTCAGAAAGAAGAAATAAAGATGACTACCTGCCTGACACGGAAAGATGACAACTTTAAGGCGGTAGGTAAGGTAGCAGACTGCTGTGTCAGTAAAGTCGAAAAGGAGCTGTCATGTCACATCAAGAAGTCTGCACCAAATAACTCGAGATCTACGAAGCAATTCAAATAGCTTCCAACGAATATATTCCAACGGGAAGATTGTGAAGGAGTATATATCAGACAGAGCTTCAAAAATTAAGAGTTGCTGAAGAGAAGATCGTTGAGTTGTTGGAATGCTATATTGTTGACTCTACGAGTTCCACCAGAGCTAAACGGAACAAGTCTTAGTGAGAGTGAGTCTACGGAGGTGGAAGTGAAGCAGATTTAAAGAAGAACTTGAACAGACTAAAGCTTCACTCAACAAGGATGAGAATGCCACTGAAGATGGTAGTTAAACTAATAGCCGAGAAGGCCGAGAAGATAGCATTCAAAAAAATGGCAGAGCACAAAGAAGATCTAGAGAGCCACTCTACGAATCACCAGGAACCAAAAACTGAAATAGAACAGATGCAGAACCATGTCTGCAAATCATTCAAGAAGGGTTCAAGGAATGCTAAGTGCCAGACGAAGTCTACTAAAAGCTCAAAGACTTAGAAAACCCAACTGGTGATGGTGAAAAGCTGACATTGGATGAAAATGAGATAAACAGTGTGAAGATCAGTTGCACTAGAGAATAGGTGGTTCAGACTCTACGCAAAATGCAAAGAGGACCACGCCAAGCTGCTAAGTGCAATAAATGTTCAAGCTTCAAGACATCTTAGCAGCAAAGCACCAACAACAACTACAACTACAACAACAATAAGTAGGCAGGGCCTGAGGGGTCCTTGTCCGGAGGGACTAAATGAAGTTTCAAGCTTGCTGGGCTTGAAGAGTTCTTAGTGAACTAGAGGCGTTCCAAGCCTGCTGGGCTTGAAGAGTTCTTAGTGAACTAAAGTTCCAAGGCTGTTGGCCTTAAAGGAATCTTAGTGATTCAGGTACTAGCCTTCCTTAGTGGAATTCCTGCTCTTTAAAGCAGAAGAGTGTATTAAGTGCTTGAGTCTTTGAACCACTTAAAATCCCTTATGTCTTTTACATTTAGTCATTTACTTTCTGTCATTTACATTATGTACCTAACTGTTATAAATGCTATGTATGTATTAATTACTTACAACTAAACTAACTCTATAAATAATGTATGTATGTTCAAAAATATATCAATGAAGGGGATTTTTTACTTATTCCGGTGTGCTTGAAAAGATTCTTATGGTTGTCATATGTTAAGTCATTAGCAAAACCAAATAAACGTGAAAAGCATTTGGAATTAAAAAAGGATCTATTTAACCTCCCCTTCTAGATCTATTGTGTGCCTACTGTGAACTAACAATTGGTATCAGAGCAGGTTCTCATGTTATATTCAAAAGCTAATCACTTTTGAGTCTGGTCCTAGGCACAAACATTATTCTAAACTTAGTTTAGTTATAAGTCAATTGTAAATGTAGATGCGCTCATACGTTAGAAATGTTATGTACAAGTAAATGTGTATATACATCTGAAGTTGCTCAGATTGGTCCATGTTCTTAAATACCAGAGTAACAAGATCAATCATTGTCCATAGTTAATCTCGTAGTCTGAAGATCAGAGATGAGAGGTCAATAGGCATCAACAACAAAGAGTCAAACATATATCCACCAGTCTAAAAGATGAAAGGCTATACATTCTAAGAAATACTTATCCAAAGGAGAAAGAAGAATTTCTCAAATACGTATTTGGCTAACTAATAGCTGGATGCGAACCTTGAGGTTCAAGGTCGTCAAAGAACTAAGGATGCCAAGATATTCTTTAGCTTACATCTTCAAGACTATGACGTAAAGAATGAAATCAATTGATAGAAGAAAGGCGCAATTACATTATACACAGAAGCAGAGTTTTAATGAACAACACAAGGTGTACGAAATATACAAATAAATTAAAAAAAATATCCCAGTAATATAGAAAAAGCCCAAGAGATGTCACTTTGATCTAATTCGGTTACTCATTCCATACAGAAATAATGGAGCCCAATTTTTCTAACCTCTGAACTTTGCAAAAAGAAATACCTGATTTTACCCAATACCCAGAACTTCAAGGACCACACTCTTTCGTTAGAACTCGATCAGAATATCCATAGTTTTCGATTAAAAGCTTCGAAGCCACCGTCAAAGATCAGATCTCAACACCATCACCATCGTTCCATACCACCATACCACGTCGATTCATAACACAATAAGATCTGTAGTCCAACGCAGATCTAGATCTGAAGAAATCATACAACATCCTTTTTAACTCTCTTTCGTGTATCTAGGAATCGAAATTTAGTAAGGAAGGATGAGAGAGAATAGAGGAAGTAGATGGGAGAGATCTGAAGTTTTTGAAGTCTAGAATAGATAATAGGAATCTGAAGTTTTTTTTCTTTAGCATGTCACACACTTTTATCCACGTGTCAATTGTTTAGAAATAAATTAACATCCATTTATCTAGCTGACACTTTTTTAACGGGAAGGGAAGAGTTGACCCAAAAAATCTAACTTTATAGGTATTTTTGGAAAAAAAAAGTATAGGGAGCACGTTGGACATCGGGGAAAACGTCAGGGGCATTTTTGCACTTTTGCCCATATAAAATTACATATCCAACTATGTAAATTTAAGATTATCCTTATAACAGATCGTGATCGTACATTCGTTCATATAAATAAAACCCCTATGTGCAGTTTAATATTCAGTATACAACATTAAATATTACGGATGAGACAGATGTCCAAAATACACCTTCTAAAAGTCCCTCGTATAAAACTTGTTTTTTTTGGTATTCACAGTATTAAACTGTGGAGTCTGGAATTAGGAAGCAAAACCCAATTTGAAAAGACAAGGCTAAGACCTAAGGCAGCCACTATAATAGGTTTAAGCCGAAAAAATTAGCAGAATTGTACTCCATTAAATAAAACTCCATACATAAAAACATTTGTTTCGCTTTTTCTTTACTCCATTTTTAAATCCTTCCTTTTAAACATTTCACACTTTTTCTGTAAGACCCCAATGCACAAATATTTTAATTAAGCAAATGTTTATAAAATACTCATTGTTGTTGGGAAATATTCATTTGGTCATGGAATATTCTTGCTGTTGGGGAATATTCTTACGACATCACAATCATTTGTGGGCCCCATAACGGAAAATTTTCGGATGAAAAAAACGACAAGTATAAGTTTCTTTTTATAAATAACGACGTAGTTGTTACCGTTAACACTGTTAGAATACCCGGTGGGTAAAATACAGTAATACGCGGTGTTGCACAGTAGCACACGGTATTGTACAAATTATTGATTCTTACGTAAGAAGTCACTACTCAATAATTATTACAGTAATTACTGTTCAATATTTTATATTATTTATTCGATAATTGTCACTGCATAGTATTTCTCATTATCAGATTAATAATTCATATTATTTGGATAATATTATTAGATAGCATTATTGGCAATGTCTAAGGAATTTCTGTCTAGGAAAGGGGTTTGGTAACCTAATTGCGCGCCAGTAAGGAGAAATCCTTATCGGAAGCCCCCTCTTTCCTGAAAACGACTTGGTTGTCATTATTGTGATTCTGTAATATTATTTGTGAATAATTAATTATTAATTTATATGATAAGAAAATATTTATTTTATGTGGATATAAATGAAGGAATTAATGCTGAGGTGTTTTATCAGTATTTTGTCGGAATAGAGGTGTTGAAAATCATTCGTATGTGGATTTCGGTCATTTTTCGTTTAGAATTTGGAAAAATGTTCTTCTACAAAGTTGTAGAGAATTTATTTTCTATGGAATGGACATAAAATTTGTATTTTTCTGATAAAAGGGCTATTTATTATAAATTATTGAAGTTTCGGAATAATTGAATTTTGGAGTTATAAATATTTTTTAAAAGAAAAACATTTTTTGTGAGGTGGGCCCCACTTGTGTGGGCTGATGAATTAGTCAAGGTGGTGTGCAGATTTTTTTAAATATAATATTTTATTAAATTTTCTCTTTTGGCGTTCTAAGCATTTTCTTATAAATAGGGTGCTTAGGTTAGAATTGAAAATCACACCAGAATCTGAGGTTTCTCTCTCTATAATGTCGAGCGTATTTTTGTGAGTATTTAAATACTTTGAGTGTTACTATTCAGTGCAAGTTTGTTTCAGCATTATATCCGATATTTCAGCCAGAAGTATTATTCTTTTGAGGTAAGGAATGTTATTTTTTTTATAAATGATATTATTTCTTTTAATATCATTATACCGAAATATTGATATGAATTTTATTATGAAAATTTTGCCTTTTCCTATCGAGATTACTATTCACGTATACAGTACTATTCACGTATACGGCACTATCGGTCTAATTCAGTTACTCATTCCATACAGAAACAATGGAGCCCAATTTTTCTGACCTCTGAATTTTGCAAAAAGAAATACCTGATTTTACCCAATACCCAGAACTTCAAGTACCACACCCTTTCGTCGAAACTCGATCGCAATATCCATAATTTTCGATTAAAAGCTTCCAAGCCACCGTCAAATATCAGATCTCAACACCATCACCATCGTCCCACACCACCATACCACGTCGATTCACAACACAATAAGATCTTTAGTCGAACGCAGATCCAGATCTGAAGAAATCATGCAACATCCTTTTTAACTCTCTTTCGTGTATCTAGGAATGAAAATTTAGTAAGGAAGGATGAGAGAGAATATAGGAAGAAGATGGGAGAGATCTGAAGTTTTTGAAGTCTGGAATAGATAATAGAAATCTGAAGTTTTTTTTCTTTTGCATGTCACACACTTTTATCCACGTGTCAATTGTTTAGAAATAAATTAACATCCATTTATCTAGCTGGTACTTTTTTTAACGGGAGGGGAAAAGTTGACCCAAAAAATCTAACTTTATAGGTATTTTTGGAAAAAAAAGTATAGGGAGCACGTTAGACATCGGGGAAAACGTCAGAGGCATTTTTGCACTTTTGCCCATATAAAATTACATATCCAACTATGTAAATTTAAGATTATTCTTATAACAGATCGTGATCGTACATCCGTTCATATAAATAAAACCCTTATGTGCAGTTTAATATTCAGTATACAACATTAAATATTGCGGATGAGACAGATGTCCAAAATACACCTTCTAAAAGTCCCTCGTCCACAGTATTAAACTGCGAAACTTGTTTTTTTTGGTATTCACAGTATTAAACTGTGGAGTCTGGAATTAGGAAGCAAAACCTAATTTGAAAAGACAAGGCTAAGACCTTAGGCTGCTACTATAATAGGTTTAAGCCGACAAAATTAGCAGAATTGTACTCCATTAAATAAACCTCCATACATAAAAACATTTGTTTCGCTTTTTCTTTACTCCATTTTTAAATCCTTCCTTTTAAACATTTCACACTTTTTCTGTAAGACCCCAATGCGCAAATATTTTAATTAAGCAAATGTTTAAAAAATACTCATTGTTGTCGGGAAATATTCATTTGGTCGTGAAATATTCTTGCTGTCGGGGAATATTTGGACGACAGCGCAGTCATTTGTGGGCCCCATAACGGAAAATTTTCGGATGAAAAAAATGACAAGTATGAGTTTTTTTTATAAATAACGACGTAGTTATTACCGTTAACACTGTTGAAATATCCGGTGGGTAAAATACAGTAATACGCGGTGTTGCACAGTAGCACACGGTATTGCACAAATTATTGATTCTTACGTAAGAAGTCACTACTCAATAATTGTTATAATAATTACTGTTCAATATTTTATATTATGAATTCGATAATTGTCACTGCACAATATTTCTCATTATCAGATTAATAATTCATATTATTTGAATAATATTATTAGATAGCATTATTGGCAATATCTAAAGAATTTCTGTCTAGGAAAGGGGTTTTGTGATGCCCCCAAAAATAGGTATACATCACCTATTCTGAGTCGCCAAATAGATGGTACAGAATACAAATATAATCTTTAATATACAACAAGAGTGCTGTGAGTTTTAATACAAATATTGTCATCTAGACAATATACACTCTCAGAATATGTCCTCATTACATTTATTATCACACTATTTAACAGAATAGTGAGGACTACTAATACTATCATCTGGACCGTTACTCCGTTCCCCGACTAGTCCCGGATACGTTCTCATTTCCTGAAGAGAACAGTGAAAGAAAGGGTGATCTTAACTAGCCCAGTAAGAAATATTATGACTAAGATAATGCAGAATAAATTATCATTAGTCTTCAACAGTGTTAAACTGATAAAATACAATAGACATCAAGTTTAACTGCAGCGGAACAAGCAATCCATTAAAAGAGTCAAGTAGAGAATAAAATCTACTATCTTTTATGATTTAAAAAGTTTTTCATCACTTTTATCGTTGAGACTCAGCTTAATAAATAATCCACATCATCAAATCATCCCTGCACTACATGCCAATGATATTATTTAGTATCACGACCACGAATTATCCATGCACTACGGGCCAAAGATAATCGTGTTTTCATCAACGGTCCGGATCATGCCATAAAACAATTCATCCTTGCTCCCTTGGCCGAAGAGAATCCATAGCCATAATCATACCAAAAACTGTCCATCAATGCACTACGGGCCAATGAGGACTTTTCCACATCATTTGTAACATTACGGTCATGATTATACCGAATAATCCCTGGTCGTAATCATACCAAGTCCATCTATGCACTACAGGCCACAGATGACTTTCAACATAATATAAACATGAGGATGACAATGACGTCCAAATTGTGAACATGATACTTCTTTGTAGAGTAAAATTCAAGAATGCTCAGAAGAATATTTCCATGAAAAGATACTAGATCAAGCGCAAATATCAAAGATATTCCACTAATTTCATGGAGTATAGAAGTTAAAACTTTAATCAACTAAGTATAATAAAGAATAGAATAACAAAAGAAATCACCATGCATGCAGTACTTCGCATAGAAAGGTTATTCTAACAGAATATTAAATAATAAAAGCAGGTCAGGCGAAATTCGCACCAACAGGATGTTCCAACAGAATAATAAAGAATGGAATAACAATAGAAATCACCATGCATGCTGTACTTCGCATAGACAGGTTATTCCAACAGAATAATAAATAACGGAACCAAGTCCGACGTAAAATGCATAGATAAGATATTCCAACAGAATAATAAAGACGGAACCAGGTCCGACGTAAACGCACAGACACGATATTCCAACAGAATAATAAAAAATGGAATAACCGAAGAATTTTACCAAGTATAGGGTAGACCGCGTATACAGGTTATTCCAACAGAATAAAAAATAATGGAATAACAGAAGTTCTCTTCAGGAATACGAAAGAAATAATACCCCTTACGAATACAACAAATAATATCCCTTACCTTATAGAAGAAACTGGATATAGAAGTAGTGAAGTGGCATAATACTTTTCTTTTTTCTCTCTATAGTTTCTCTCTCTAGAGTTTCAGTGAATTCGTAAGAAATAATGAAGGAATGAGCTTCTATTTATAGAAGAATGGACTGCATAGTAACTAATTTATGAATGATCCAGATTGATTTACTTTTAATCGGACGATCTAGATTTAAAGCAAAATCTTTTTAATAAAATATAATATATTCTATTTATAATCTAATAAAACGAATAACTTTATAAAAGTATTATGTTTTATATAAAAAGATTTTACTATGTAAAATACTATGCAGGCACTATGCATAATAAAATATAATATATTCTATTTATAGAATAACTTTATAAAAGTATTCTGTTTTATATGAAAAGATTTTACTATGCAAAATACTATGCATAATAGAATATAATATATTCTATTTATGGAATAACTTTATAAAAGTATACTGTTTTATATATAAAGTTTGTTTGTTTTATTACAATAATAATACTAATAAAACAAAACTTATATATATATATATATATATAACAATCAACAATAATTGAATCAAATAACGTGAGATACTATGCAGCAACTACTGTAGCAATAATTGAACAAAGCTGAATGACTTCTCACGTAAGTATCAATAATCAATATCGTGTGCTACTATGCAACCACACGTATTACTGTACTTTTAACACCGAGTGTTTCAACAGTATTAACGATAAAACTTCCGCCGTTATTTTTATAAAAATATTTTTGTTGTTTTCGCAATTCGACAATAATTCCATTGTGGGGTCCACCAATGATTGTGCCGTCGTACGAATATTTCCCAACACAAATAATATTTCCCGACCAATCGAATATAATATAACAACTTATATACTTTGCAAAATTTATAAATATTACCCACAACTATAACATTATATTAAATCCACACCATAATATTCAAAAAAAAATTTCTTCAAGAAATTTAAATCTTTATTCATAAAATTTGGGATTTTACAGGTTTGGTCACCTAATTGCTCGCCAGTAAGGAGAAATTCTTATTGGAAAGCCCCCTCTTTTCTGGGAACGACCTGGTTGTCATTATTATGATTCTGTAATATTATTTGCGAATAATTAATTATTAATTTATATGATAATGAAATATTTATTTTATATGGATATAAATAAAGGAATTAATGCTTAGGTGTTTTATCAGTATTTTATCGGAATAGAGGTGTTGAAAATCATTCGTATGTGGATTTCGGTCATTTTCCGTTTAGAATTTGGAAAAACGATCTTCTACAAAGTTGTAGAGAATTTAATTTCCTATGGAATGGACATAAAATTCGTATTTTTCTGATAAAAGGGCTATTTATTATGAATTATTGAAGTTCCAGAATAATTGATTTTTGGAGTTATAAATATTTTTTTAAAAGAAAAACATTTTTTGTGAGGTGGGCCCCACTTGTGTGGGCTGATGAATTGGTCAAGGTGGTGTGCGGATTTTTTTAAATATACTATTTTATTAAATTTTCAGTTTTGGCGTTCTAAGTATTTTCCTGTAAATAGCGTGTTTAGGTTAGAATTGAAAATCACACCAGAATCTGAGGTTTCTCTCTCTATAATATCGAGCGTATTTTTGTGAGTATTTAAATACTTTGAGTGTTACTATTTAGTTAAAATTTCATTCAGCATTATATCCGATATTTCAACCAGAAGTATTATTCTTTTGAGGTATGGAATGTTATTTTTTTAATAAATGATATTATTTCTTTTAATATCATTATACCGAAATATTGATATGAATTTTATTATGAAAATTTTGCCTTTTCCTATCGAGGTTACTATTCGCGTATACAATACTATTCACGTATACGGTACTATTTAAAGAAAAATTAAATTTTCTTTTCTTTGTACAAGTTGTTATTATGGTTTCTATCCTTGATTGTATCCATGTTTTGATCTTCATTCTTGAATTTTTCTCCGGAATTGATTATTATGGAATATTTTTGAACTTGGATAAACTAAAGTACGAATCCCTAATCTTTATCCTTTTATCTCTCTGGATTCATTTTCTTGAAAATATTTTTATCATCCTCAGTCTTAAATGGTGATATAACTGAATATCTTTGGTCTGTAGTGCAGAGATGAACGATTACCTGATGAATATCTTTGGCCCGTAGTGCAAAGATGGACATGTGTTGAGATGAACATGACCAACTGGTGATACGAATGAATATATGTGGCCCGTAGTGCAAAGATGAATATTTGATTCAAGATGTATATTGATTGATGTTACAGGGATAAAATATTGATAATGGACTTTTAAATCATAAAAGATAGTAGACTTCATTCTCTACTCAACTCTTCTAATGAATTGTTATTTTCGCTGCGAATATTGATCTAAAACTTGTTGTCCATTATATTTTATCTGGTTTATTTAAGGCTAACGATAATTTATTTTTCATTATCTTAGTCATAATATTTTTTACCGGGCTAGTTGAGTTCATCATTTTCTTTTTGTTCCATTTTTCTTCTCAGGAGGCGATAATATAACGGGAACTATTAGGGGGTATGGAGTGATGGTTCAAGACATATTTTTTAGTAGTCTTCACTATTTTATAAAATAGTGTATTAATGATTGTAATGAGGACTTATTTGAGTTTGGATATTGTCTAGACGATAATATTTGTATTTAAACTCACAGTATATGTGTTGTATTTTACATGACAATTGTAATAATAAAGTTGTAGTTATTTTCTGTACCATATATTTGGCGACTCAGAATGGGTTGTGTGGACCTATTTTGGGGGCATCACATTTTCTCCTTTTCTTTCTCTAGAAACCTCAGCAGTACCAAAACAAGATAGAGAAGTGAGAAAAATGTATGGTCTCTTCAAAATTTGAGATTTACGAAGAAACCTTTCAACACAGAGAATGAAGATAGAAGTCTCTGATCTAAGCGTTTGTTTATTTTAGAACTGTAATTCTCACTGAATACAACGAATTCAGTAGGAATTTCAATTCTATAGCCTTTCAGTGCCTCCAAAAGCTTCATTCTTCCAACAATAAGTTCACCTACAACTGTGATGGCCACACCTTCAATTACCTCGTCGATTATGGAGAATCAATTTCACTCTACGACTGCATTTATTCCACTCTACGATTTCATTGATCCACTCTACAACTGCATTAATTTCATTTTACGATTTCGTTGATTCACTATAAGAAAAAGAGTTAAAATCGACATAATTATCCTAAACGGGTTATAATATGTCGTAATTAACTTATTTTCAATGGAATATTTTGTCGAGGATACTTCCCTAAAAAATAATGTAATTCCGACGTAATTCTGTTAGAAGTAGAAGCCCCTCTTTGGCGCTAAGTTTCTCGCCAGCGCGAAAACTAATTTCGACGGAACGAAAGTTATTTTCGAGGGAATTTTCGTCGAGATTAACATAATTTCGAGTCAGAAATAACTTATAAAACCTAGTCAGACTTCTTCTTATTCAGCTGCTGCTCATTTCATTTATCCCTCTCTTCTCCTCATTCTCTCATCTCTCTACAGTCTCTCACTCTCTTCTCTCACCATCGTCTTTCCCACTGTTAACTCTCGTCGCCCCCACCTGCCACCACCCACCACCCACCACCACCTGATCCAGCCACCGACAGTTCTTCAGTCTCTATCAGCTTCTCTCTCTTTCTATCTCCCATGCCCCACCACCAACCAACCACCACCTCCCATTGCTCCATCACTCGCGACATTAGCTTCCACTGTTGGTTTCTTATCCCTCTATTTCTCACTCTATTAGCTCCAACAGAATGTATGAATTCAAATATTATTTCAATTTAAACCTAAGTACATTGTCGTATACAATAGAATGCTTTTTATATTGAATATATATATATATATATATATATATATATAGGGCTATATGTATATACACATATGTGAGACCCCAAATTTTATGAATAAAGATTTAAATTTGTCAAATTTTTTTTTTGAATATTATGGTGTGGATTTGATATAATGTTATAGTTGTGGGTAATAATTATAAATTTTGCAAAGTATGCAAGTTATTATATAATATTCGATTGGTAGGGGAATATTATTTTTTGTCGGGGAATATCCGTATGATGACACAATCATTGGTGGACCCCACAACGAAAGTATTATCGTAGTTAGAAAACGACATAATTATCTTTTTATAAAAATAATGACGAAAGTGTTACCGTTAAAACTGTTGAACTACTTGGTAGTAAAAGTACAGTAATACGCGTGGTTGCATAGTAGCACACGGTATTGATTATTGATGATTACATAAGAAGTCATTCAGTTATACTCAATTATTGCTACAGTAATTGCTGCATCATATCTCTCATATTATTGATTCAATTATTGTCACAGTATCATCTGCATAATATGTTATATTATTAAATCAATAACTGAGAAGAAAAAAATTTTCATATTATTATTTGCAATATTGACAATGTCTAGAATTTCTGTCAATGAGAGGTTTGATCACCTAATTGCACGTCAATAAGGAGAAATCCTTATCGGAAAGCCCCCTCTTTCTTGGGAACGACCTGATTGTTAAATATTGTGCATTATAATATTAATGATGAATAAGTTCGTGTTGATTAAAGATGAAATTGATAGTTCCATTGTGTTGGAATTATTAGTGTTAGTGAAAATTAACATTTATTTCGATAATAATTGATGTCTGGAGGTTATATTGACCAATCGGGTAATTAACCGGATAAATGAGCAATTAATTGTTATTAATTCAAATGCTTATAACTATGTGTTCACATGTGTGTACTATTGATCCATATGATTTACTATTTGGGGAATTGGTGCAAGATTGATAATACTTGTATGACTAAGTTAAAAATGGAGGTATAGATGAAAGTATTATACTATAATTAATTTTTTCACATGTTTAGAACTATTGAGTCACATGGGTTACTATTGATTCACATGATTTACTATTAGGGGAGTTGGTGCAAGTTTGATAATACTTGCATGACTAAATTAAAAATGAATGAAAAGATAAGGGTATTATACTGTAATATTTTGAGCCCCAAAATGTGCAATTATGGAAACTATATTTTCTATAAATAGAAGCTCATTCCTTCATTATTTTTCACCAATTCACTAAGTCTCACAAGAGAAATTATTATAGAGAAATTAAAGAGAGAGAAGCTATAGAGAGAAAGAAGAAGCAAACTTTGCTACTTCACTATTCCAGTATCCAGTCTTCTTCTGAGGTAAGGAATATTATTATTATAGTAAGGGGTATTATTTCTTTCGTATTCATAAAGAGAGCTTCTGTTATTCCATTCTTTATTATTATATTGGAATAACATGTCTATGTGAAGTACCGCATACATGGTGAAATTCTTCTGTTATTTCATTCTTTATTATTATGTTGGAATAACCTGTCTATGCGAAGTACCGCATATATGGTGAAATTCTTCTGTTATTCCATTCTTTATTATTCTGTTGGAATATCCTGTCAGTGCGGATTACGCATGACCTGGTTCCATTATACTATTGGAATATCCTATCTGTGCGTATTACGTATGACCTGGTTCCGTTCTTTATTATTCTGTTGGAATATCCTGTCTGTGCGGATTATGCATGACCTGGTTCTATTCTTTATTATTATGTTGGGAATAACCTGTCTGTGCGGTTTATCACATGCATGGTGAATTCTTCTGTTATTCCATTCTTTATTATTCTGTTGGAATAACCTGTCTATGTGGATTACCGCATGCATGGTGAATGATCCTTTATATTCATTCTTTATTAAATTATAGAAATGATCTGTCTACGTGGATTACCGCATAGCGGGTGAAAATCAATTTGCAGTTTCGTATATTCTATTATACTAGTCTGAAATATCATTTCTTTTGTACTCGTCATGGAATATCATTTTCTTTGGTATTTTTTACGAGTTACTATTCACGAGTTACTATTCACCCAGTTACTATTCATTCTAGTATCATTTACTCGGGTATTCGGGATACTTTTCGTGTCGGGATACTATTCACGGGGTACTATTCCCGAAGTACTATTCACGAGGTACTATTTACCCAAAAAATATATTTCTTTTATGTCCAAATTATTTTTGGTACATGAATTTTATTCTTGAATTTTACTCTACAAAGCAGTATCATGTTGATAATTTGGATGTTATTGATTCCTGGATAAATTAAATTATAAATCTTTAAAATTTATCCTTGAACTTGTTTTATTGAATTATTATGTCATTGTCATCATCCTCATGCTTATATTGTGATGAAAGTCATCTTTGGCTTACGTGCATAGATGGACTTGGTATGATTATGACCAGGGATTATTCGGTATAATCATGACTGTAATGTGACGAATGATGTGGTAAAAGTCCTCATTGGCCTGTAGTTCATTGATGGACAGTTGTTGGTATGATTATGACCAGGGATTATTCGGTATAATCATGACCATTGATGATTACATGAATATCATTGGCCGTGGTGCAGGGATGATTCGATTTTATTTATTAAGATGAGTCTCAGCGATAAAGTTGATGAAAAACTTTTTAAATCATAGAAGATGGTAGATTTTATGCTCTACTTGACTCCTCTAATGGATTGCTTATTTTCGCTGCAGTTGTTGATCTAAAACTTGTTGTCTATTGTATTCTATCAGTTGTTATACTATTGAAGGCTAAGGATAATTTATTCTGCATTATCTTAGTCATAATATTTCTTACTGGGCTAGTTGAGCTCACCCTTTCTTTCACTGTTCTCTTCAGGAAATGAGAATATAGCTGGGACGAGTCGGGGAACGGATTGATGGTCCAGATGGTTGTTTTAGTAGTGCTCACTATTCTATAAAATAGTGTGACAATAAATGTAATGAGAAATCCATTGAGTGTGGATATTGTCTAGATGACAATATTCTTATTGAAACTCTTAGATTATGTTTTGTCGTATTTTACACGACTGTTGTATAATTAAGTTGTATTTAAATTTTTTACCATGTATTTTCTGGCGACCCAAGATGGGTGATGTATATCTGTTTTGGGGGCATCACAGTTGGTATCAAAGCTTAGGGATATAATCCCTGGCTAGGATGTGAGATAAGAAGTAGGAGGGGAGAGACGGGAAATTACTTCTCTAGTATGACCTACCTAAGTTTATTTGGTATTTAATTGGTCGGTCAGAGTATAGGGATAATATGTGATATGCCAATTAACCCTTATTTTGTGACAGTGTTTGAAAATGGCATCTGAAAATGTTGAGATCAGCAATGAAACACATAAGACCGTTGAGTCACCAACGATCAATACCAAGGATAATGTGCAACAGGAATACAATAATCCTCAGGTAAATAACAACACAGATCAAATGATGAACGATGGGATGTTCAAAGGCTTTATGAAATTCATGCAACATCAGGTAAGAGAGACTCCTGTTCAAAATATAGGTGGAAATAATGGCAACCCACGGTCGGTCACCGCTAAGCAGTTCAAGGAGCTGTGACCGCGGGAGTTTTTGGGAAAGCCAGAACCACTTAAGGCGGAGACGTGGTTAAAGCAGATCACCAAGATATTTGATGTCTTGGGATACTTCAAGGAGCAAAAGGTTTCCTTTGCTACCTTTATGTTGCGTGAAGAGGCAGATTACTGGTGGAAATCTGTAAAACGTACCCAGCTTGACGCACTCAAGATGTCTTGGGAGATGTTCCAAGAGCTGTTCAATGGCAAGTACTTTCCCGAAAGTATTCGTCACATGAAGAAGGTGGAGTTTATCAAGTTGGAGCAAAACAATATGACCGTGTCTCAGTACGAAGCTAAGTTTTCCGAGTTGTCCTGGTTTGCATCCCATTTGGTCAATAATGAGGAGCAAATGACGCGAATTTTTTTAAGAGGTTTGAAACCCGATATACGTCAATACCTCATTTTTCATAAACTTTGTTTATATTCAGATGTTGTGAATAGGGCTCAGTTATTGGAGCGTGATAATGAGTCAGCACAACCAAAAGGCAACGACCAACAACACGATAATAATCGTACCGGTGGCAACGGCCATCGGAACAATGATAACCATCGTGGGGGAAATTATCATGCCAAGAATGGTAACCACTTCGGTGGTAATCATGGCCAAGATAATAGAAGTGAAAAATTCAAGAAGAGGAGATTTAACAATAATGGGAAGACGTCGGCAGCAGCACCAATAACCGTTTTCAAAGAAGGAGAACGACCGCCAATTAGATGCTATAGATGCAGAGAGGAGGGACACATAAGTCCAAACTGTTCACAGCCTACCAAGGTATGTTTTAGTTATGAAAAAGACAGTCACATAGCTCAATTTTATCCTGTAGCGAAATCAAGTCCAGCTGGGACAGTGGCACCAAAGGCAGATACGGACAAAACAAAGTCGGTGGTTTCAGGAAGAGTATTTTTCATGACTTCTCAAAAAGTGAGTAACCTGAACGAAGTTAGCACGGGTTAGTTAATTATAAATTCTTGCGAAGTCTATACCTTATTAGATACCGATTCTACCTATTCTTTTATCTCTCTTACTTGCGCTCAACGTTTAAATTTGACTCCGGAGAAATTAGACTTTGATTTATCCGTTGAAACTCTGTTGGGAGAAACCTTCGTTACCTCCACTATTTATAAATCTTTTTTGATTCAAATCAACACTTTCACGTTACCTGTCGATCTTATCTATTTGAAAATACTTGCATTTGATGTGATTTTAGGAATCGATTGGTTAACTACTCGTCATGCTTTTCGTAAGGTAGTTAGCTTTCATACTCCTAACCAACCTGTTATACGAATTCAATCAACTAAACCACTAAAGTTAATCACTATTATATCAAGCCATAAGTAAAGAGCCCCGAGCCTTTCGCTGGTGACTTCCTTGTGTAGAATGCACCGAAGCCAGACTTTCTGTAGGGGAAGCCGTGAAAGACGATGGCAAGTTGATAGGTATCAATGTGACGTACTATCCAAGTCTTGGATGAGAGTCACAGTTTTGAATGATATTTCTATTGTTAATAAATTTTTTGGCGTATTCTTGAAGACTTCTTAGCTTACCCCGTAGCGTGAAATCAAATTTTGTATTGACCCCAGTACAAAACCCATTTCTAAAACCATTAAATATTTCTTCAACCAAAATGAACGTATAATGCGCCAAAGACGTTGGATCGAGCTGTTGAAGATTACGACTATACCATTCAATATCATCGTGGAAGATCGAACCTGGTAGCTGACGCGTTGAGTAGAAGATCGTATGCGTTTATGAGTGCGATGTTGTTAACACAAAAACCCATTTCGTATAACTTACAAATGATGAAGATAGGGTTAAAGACTCTAAGGACCCACGTGGTGATATCAAATATACGAGTAGAATCGACTTTAATCGATAAAGTTAAAGCCGTGCAAGCTACATACTCAGAGCTGATGAATGTGAAGAAGAAAGTTCAAGAGGGTGTTATTCTAGAAGCAAGAATCGATAAATAGAGGAAATCTCAACCCTCGATTTAATTGGCCCATTTAAAATCCTCGATCGAGTAGGAATTATGGCCTATAGACTCGCCTTACCGCTAAGTATGTCGCGTGTTCACAACGTTTTTCACGCATCAATGTTACGTAAATATGTGGACGACCCGAACCACATTATTGAATTAGAACTAGACGAGATAGCAGAAGATTAAACGTATGAGGAGATAAGTGTTAAAATCCTGGATAAGAAGGATCATATTCGACACTCAAAGGTTATGCCTCAAAAATTAGAATCTGAAATGAAAACGAGGTATCATCACCTCTTCGGCATACCAGGTATGTACGTAAATTTTGAGGGCAAAATTTCATACGGAGGGGAGATTGTGAGACCCCAAATTTTATAAATAAAGATTTAAATTTCTCGAAAGATTTTTTTGAATATTATGGTGTGGATTTGATATAATGTTATAGTTGTGGGTAATATTTATAAATTTTGCAAAGTGTGCAAGTTGTTATATAATATTCGATTGGTCGGGGAATATTTTTTTTATCGGGGAATATCCGTACGACGGCACAATCATTGGTGGACCCCACAACGAAAGTATTGCCGTAGTTAGAAAATAACAGAATTATCTTTTTATATAAATAACGGTGAAAGTGTTACTGTTAAAACTGTTGAACTACTCGGTAGTAAAAGTACAATAATATGCGTGGTTGCATAATAGCACACGATAATGCTTATTGATGCTTACGTAAGAAGTCACTTAGTTACACTCAATTATTGCTACAGTAATTGCTGCATCATAACTCTCATATTATTGATTCAATTATTATCACAGTATCATCTGCATAATATGTTATATTATTAAATTAATAATTGAGATGGCAAAGTTATTCATATTATTATTTGCAATATTGACAATTTCTAGAAGTTCTGTCAAAGAGAGGTTTGGTCACCTAATTGCGCGCCAATAAGGAGAAATCCTTATCGGAAAGCCCCCTCTTTCCTGGGAATGACCTGATTGTTAAATATTGTGTATTATAATATTAATGATGAATAAGTTCGTGTTGATTAAAGATGAAATTGATAGTTCCATAGTTGAAATTATTAGTGTTAGTGAAAATCGACATTTATTTCGATAATAATTGATGTCTGGAGGTTATATTGACCAATCGGATAATTAACTGGATAAATGAGCAATTAATTGCTATTAATTCACATGCTTATAAATATGTGTTCATATGTGTGTACTATTGATTCACATGATTTACTATTAGGGGAATTGGTGTAAGATTGATAATACTTGCATGACTAAGTTAAAAATGGAGGTATAGATGAAGGTACTATACTATAATTAATTTTTTCACATGTTTAGAACTATTGAGTCACATGATTTACTATTGATTCACATGATTTACTATTAGGGGAGGTGATGCAAGTTTGATAATACTTGCATGACTAAATTAAAAATGAATGAAAAGATAAGGGTATTATACTGTAATATTTCGAGCCCCAAAATGTACAATTATGGAAACTATATTTTCCTATAAATAGAAGCTCATTCCTTCATTATTTTTTACTAATTCACTAAGTCTCACAAGAGCAATTATTATAGGAAAATTATAGAGAGAGAGAAGCTATAGAGAGAAAGAAGAAGTGAAGTCTGCTACTTCACTATTCCAGTATCCAATCTTCTTCTGAGATAAGGGATATTATTATTATAGTAAGGGGTATTATTTCTTTCGTATTCATGAAGAGAGCTTCTGTTATTCTATTCTTTATTATTATATTGGAATAACGTGTTTGTGTGAAGTACCGCATACATGGTGAAATTCTTCTGTTATTCCATTCTTTATTATTATGTTGGAATAACATGTCTATGCGAAGTACCGCATACATGGTGAAATTCTTCTGTTATTCCATTCTTTATTATTCTGTTGGAATATCCTGGCTGTGCGGATTACGCATGACCTAGTTCCATTCTTTATTATTCTGTTGGAATATCCTGTCTGTGCGTATTACGCATGACCTGGTTCCATTCTTTATTATTCTGTTGGAATATCTTGTATGTATGGATTACACATGACCTGGTTCCATTCTTTATTATTCTGTTGGGAATAACCTATCTGTGCAGTCTATCGCATGCATAGTGAATTCTTATGTTATTCCATTCTTTATTATTCTATTGGAATAACCTGTCTATGTGGATTACCGCATGCATGGTGAATGATCCTTTGTATTCATTCTTTATTAAATTGTGAAAATGATCTGTCTACGTGGATTTCCGCATGACGGGTGAAAATTCATTTGCAGTTTTGTATATTCTATTATACTAGTCTGAGATATCATTTCTTTTGTACTCGTCATGGAATATCATTTTCTTTGGTATTTTTTATGAGTTTCACTCTAGTATTATTCACTCGAGTATTCGGGGCACTTTTCGTGCCGGAGTACTATTCACGAGTTACTATTCACCCGATTACTATTCACTCTAGTATCTTTCACTCGGGTGTTAAGGACACTTTTCGTGTCGGGATACTATTAATGGGGTACTATTCTCGAAGTACTACTCACGGGGTACTATTCACACGAAAAATATATTTCTTTTCTGTCCAAATTATTTTTGGTACATGAATATTATTCTTGAATTTTACTCTACAAATCAGTATCATGTTGACAATTTGGACGTCATTTATTCCTGGATAAATTAAATTAAAAATCTTTAAAATTTATCCTGAACTTGTTTTATTGAATTATTATGTCATTATCATCATCATCATGCTTATATTATGATGAAAGTCACCTTTGGTTTACGTGCATAGATGGTCTTGGTATAATTATGACTAGGGATTATTCGATATAATCATGACTGTAATGTGACGAATGATGTGGTAATAGTCCTCATCAGCCTGTAGTTCATTGATGGACAATTGTTGGTATGATTATGACCAGGGATTATTCGGTATAATCATGACCATTGATGATTACATGAATATCCTTGGCCGTGGTGCATGGATGATTCGATTTTATTTATTAAGCTGAGTCTCAGCGATAAAGTGGATGAAAAACTTTTTAAATCAAAGAAGATAGTAATTTTATGCTTTACTTTACTCTTCTAATGGATTGCTTATTTTCGCTGCAGTTGTTAATCTAAAACTTGTTGTTTATTGTATTCTATCAGTTGTTATACTGTTGAAGGCTAAGGATAATTTATTCTGCATTATCTTAGTCATAATATTTCTTACTTGGCTAGTTGAGCTCACCCTTTCTTTCACTGTTATCTTCAGAAAATGAGAATATAGCTGGGACGAGTCGGGAAACGGATTGACGGTCCAGATGGTTATTTTAGTAGTCCTCACTATTCTATAAAATAGTGTGACAATAAATGTAATGAGGACTCCATTGAGTGTGGATATTGTCTAAATGACAATATTCTTATTGAAACTCTTAGATTATGTTTTATCGTATTTTACACGATTGTTGTATAATTAAGTTGTATTTGAATTTTGTACGATGTATTTTCTAGCGACCCAAGATGGGTGATGTATACCTTTTTTGGGGGCGTCACAACATCTGTATATTATATAGTCGGGTTATGACGACGAATTTTTTGGGCTATGACGACTGTTCACCCGTCACCGTAGCCCAGAATAGCTATGGCGGCGGTTTTTTATAGCCCAAAAAATCGTTGTCATAGCCGACTATGTACTACACATTTGTGTATATACATTTTTCCAATATATATATATATATACATATATTGATGTAGGGTTGAAAATTGTTAGAGTTTTTGATTTGGTATTGCTTCAATTTGTTACTGTCAATTGGATTTGGGGCTAAAAATTTGTTAACTTTATTACTGTGTATTCAAAGATTTGGTACTTCCATTTTGATTTGGGATTGAAAACAGTTTGGTTTAGCTTCAATTTATTAATTGGTTACTGTGCATGCATAAATTTGTTACTGTCATTTTGATTTGGCTAAGAAAACTTGGTAGAGCTTTTGTTATTGTCATTTTAATTTGAAGTTAAAAATTGGTATATATATATATATATATAGAGTCCGGATCAGGTCCGGACTCCCGAATTTTGTTAAAATCCGGACTTTTTTTTTTTGCTTTTTTTTTTGAAACAACTAAAAAAAAATATTATGAAATTGGAATTTTTACATTATACAGTGTTTTGGGTGTGATTTGGATGCCTATAACAAAACATGTCTGTACAGTCTGGACAGACTGTACATACATTGGTTGGTGTAGGTATTAAAAACACACCCAAAACACTGCATTATTGAAAAATTTCAGTTCCATAAAATTTTTTTTTTTTAATTGTTCTACAAAAAAAAAATAAAAATTATCGGGTCCGGATTTTCTCCCGTCCGGGAGGTCCGGACCTGATCTATTATATATATATATATATATATATATATATATATATATATATATACGGTTCGGATTTAAGCTCACCACTTATCTAACATACCTTGCATACACCCTTTAGCGACGGACCGGGCGACGATTCGGTCCGTCGCTATATATAGAACTATCGTCTTAGCTTTTAACGACAGACAACATATAGCGACGTACCGAGCCTATAGCGACTGACCGAATCGTCGCTCGGTCCGTCGCTAAAGGGGTTATATAAGGTATGTTAGATAAGGGGTGAGCTTAAGATCCGGACCGTATATATATTTGTAAAGTGTAATTCATTTTGATTGAGAATTGATAATTCTGCATTATACATTGTTTATGATGGTGAGATATGAATAGAGTAATATGTTATATTTATGACAGAATTTCCTACAGAATTATTCAATTGCAAAATTTTGTGGGCCCTTATTTATAATATTTATGTATTTTAATTAGTTTCCAATATTGAATTGAACTAATTACTCCTTCGGTTTCATTTTATTAGTCGCTATTACATAAAACACACATACTAAACATTACTTTGTAATTAATATAGGTCCCAATTTCTATACTTTCCTCTTATGTGTTGGTAGTCTCTCTCTTCCAATTAAGCTACAAACTAATGTATATCACTCCTTAAATAAAAGAGAGAAAATATAATGGAATAAGTAGTGTTTTTATGAGAATAAATTTTTTTGAAAAGTAGAGAGGAAATAGGGGTATTATAGGAAACTACATAATTTTCTATTCTAGGTATTAGAGAACGACTAATAAAATGGAACCAAGGGAGTAGCATTTACTTAGTTTCAAACTACTAAAAAAATATTGGGTATATTATATTCCATAAATTATTCATTCCCCCCCCCCCGCCCCCGCCCCCGCCCCCGCCTCCGCCTCCGCCTCCGCCTCCGCCTCCGCCTCAAGGGAAGAAGCAAAGTAAAATAATCAAAATTAACTTCATGTTAACCATTCCCATTTAATGACCATGCTTATTACCAATTCCACCAAGTTTAAGAAAAATCTTTATTTATTCCTTCCATTTTACAAAATGATTTTTATTTTGCAAATTTTTTATTATACAAAAACAATCTTTTGAAAATAGAAAAAAAGAAACAAATTTCAAAATTTTTATTTGAAAAAGATAATTAGAAGTAAAAAAAAGGGAGTATTAAGAGTAATTTGGGAAAGTCAGTAACCAATTTCTCCTAAAAATCTCAAAACATAATAATCCCTCATAAGCAATAAAATTATAACAAGAAAATTATTTTTGACAATATAAAAATAATATTTATGTTGTCAGAGTAAATCTAAATTTAGCGACCTTTTTATAGTTATTCTTATTCTAACATTGTCGGAGCTAAGAAAAAGATAGCACCAGATGTTAAGGAATAGAGGAAGTAGTTCTTCATTTTCACAATTGATTAGTCATTACTAGTCATTTGTTTTGGTGGACGAGTACAATGCACAAATATTAATTGTAGTACACAAATTTAGACTAATCAACCTTTATAGAATTGGAGTGATATGACTATTAAGGTGGTGTTTGTTTATTTTTAAATATCTTTAACAACTTCATATCTAATTCGGTAAGATGGTACAATTATTTGGTAAAATTTTGTTATTGTATATTAATCGGTAAGAGGAATATATAAATTTAAATCATTAAGAGTTGTCTCATAATGAAAAATTTAAATTTATAGAATCTCTATAAATATTGTACTCCATCCATTCCAAATTTTAAGATTATTATTGATTTTTGAAAAATCAATTTGAGATATTTTTAAATTTAAAATTGATAATATTTTACTCAGACGGTCTAATTTATTACCCCCTTCGTCCCAGGATAAAAGTCTTTATTACTATTTCAGGTAATCCAAAGTTAAATGTCTACTTACCTTAAATGATCTATTTTTTATAATAATTTGCCTATAATACCCTTATTATTAATTATTATATTTATATTCTTTATGCATATTTACGGAGCATCATTAGTAATGTGCAGAAAACTATGTAATTAAATGAGAATTTAAATATGGACATTTTTGTTATTTTATCCTCTTTTTTAATATACGTAAAAAATCAACCAAAACTTTTATCATGGGACGAAAGAAGTAACATATAAACTAACTATTCAGATCTTAATTGCTCAATTTTATCAAACACAAGTCTACTCTCTATACCCCCAATCAATTTGTATTAAAGGCCAATATTCTGATGTCATAATGGACCACCCTTTGCTAAAAAAGTATCTTTCACATAAATAACAACTGGAGGTCAACTTAATACCTACACAATTTCCTATATATATATAAATGATACTTGGTCTTAACATATTTCTGTATTTGTGACTCTTCATTGTTTCATATGGCAGAAGAAAAGAAGCCCATTTGGGAAGGCAAAGCTAGTGCCAAGCTTAATGGGACAACAGCAGAGAAAATTTGGCCACTGTTTGAAGACTTTTGTAGCTTCAACAAATGGCTGCCTAGTATTGATACATGTTATAAGGTTGAGGGAGTTTATGGCCAGCCTGGCCTAATCAGGTACTGCGGCTCCACCGTATCGTCTTCGATCATGTGGTGTCATGAGAAGTTGTTGGTGATTGATCCGATCGAACGGTGTTTAAGCTATGAAGTTGTGGACAATAATATGGGGTTTAAGTTGTATAAATCGACGGTCAAAGTAATGCCAATGAAGGGCCCTGATGAAGGGGGATGCCAGATCGTGTGGAGGTTTGTGGCTGATCCTGTTGAAGGGTGGAAGTTTGAAGATTTGTTAGGGTACATTGAATCATCTCTCCAAGGCATGGCAGAGAGAATGGAGAAAGCACTGCAGTCTTCTAAATGACTCATTATGTAATTTATTTGCTTTAGAAATTGCATTGCATTATTTTCTAATTGCAGTTGAGATTTATCAAGCATATTGTCTTGGCTTAGATTGTATGGAGTAGTTTGTCTTTACCCTTTAGATGAATGAGAAATACTTTGACCAAACTCATATAAATTACAACTTGGGGCTGTTTGATTGCAGCTGAATGTTTTGAAAAAAAATCGTCTGAATGGCTAAACCGGTCAGCCATTTAGACGATTTTGAGCTGAATGGTTTAGTCCAATTTTTTGGCTGAATGGCAGAATGAGTGGCTGGAATGTTTCAGACATGTCAATTATCAAACAACTTTTTTCATTCAATTTTTACCAAACATCCCCTTGTTCTCTCTATTTTAATTTGTGTGAAAGTTAAGGGAAAGAGTATAAGAATGATAAAAATCCTCGAGTTTGGAGTGCTTCAAATGCATACGCAAACAGGGCAGAGGATTAAGCAGAATCCTTCAAACTTGTTCTGTGGTCCTCTAGTTCTTGGCTCAGGAAGCATAAACCGACTCTTGCAAGAGAAAGAAGGGAATATGATTTTCCCCAACCGAGGGAGAAGATTATGACATCCTATCCAAGGATACTTATATTCCTTGGCTAGTAATAGCACACAATTATTCCGTGCAAGTTTAATCCACTTAATGTTATTCCAATTAAGAATAAGAATATCAATTTGGACCACATCTTGATAGAGAATGGCTAGAAGAATATAAGCATCATTTCTATATTCTATGAAAAAGAAAAGGAAAAAAAATGTTCCATTCTTTTGAACATAATGTTCATATAAAAACAAGCTCCAAAAGGTCTTTTTCAAGATATACAATAATTCCATTCAAATCCATAAACCATTCGATAAGCTTCCGTAGTTGCATGTAATTCATTTCAAGAAAAGAGATGAATTAAATCAAATTTCTTAAAATAAATCTAATTCTTGAGAAGGCCTATACACACAAAGTCTATATTGTATTTTGACTGTAGTTTCACCAGAAACCGTTGGTGTTGTTCAGGTTGCTTGCACTCAATCTCTTCTCCATCCAATCAATGATGTCCTGAGCGATTTCTTCACGCTCGGGCTCGAAAAGAAGGTCATGCAAGAATCCGTCGTAAAGCTTTATGTCCTTGAACTTGGAAGCTGCCTCGTTGTACAAATCCTGAGAGGCGAGTGGATCAGTGACTTTGTCAGCGCTTCCGTGAAGGACTAAGAACGGGACGGTTACGGACTTAAAGTTCCGCATCAAGTACGAGGAGATGCGGAGAATCTCATGTCCTGTTCGAACCCTTATGGGTCCAGTGTAGACCAATGGGTCAGAATATTTGGCTAAAAGAGCTGCTGGATCTCGAGAAACTGGAATGCCCCTTTTGTTGGCACCTTTGAACTGGTACTTTGGAGCAACCAGTGAAAACAATGGAGCCACAGCCTGCACAAAAGACATTTCCAAAGGTTCAACAATCCCGTAAGAAAGAGGATTGCTACATTTCAATTTTTTATAACATTGAAAATTCAACAAAAAGAAGAGCATTTGAAACATCATAATGAAAGACATTACGAAGGTTCAACAATGAAATTTCCACCGCAACTACAAGAATTGGAAACATCTTTTTGAGAATGTCTCTCCCTAATTCTAAGTTCTAACTAAACCATTTCTATTTAAGATTTAAAAAATGGATACTACTTGGCTCCAAACCAGGTAGGAGGAACCCCCCGCAATCTAGTACATGTCGCAATGAGATGTTACCACAGGTTAAAATTGATTTCTGCATGCCATAGCTGATTAGATCACAACTCTTTCCATTTTCTTTTCCTTTTGGTAAATGTTCTAAACTGGAAATTCATTGTATCAGATTTTATTATTGAGAAGCATAAGCAGCGGCAGCTAGTGTAAACAAACTACTGTTTATGTCAATGGTGACCCTCATTGTCAACTTTTCAACTGTATCAACCAGAAACAGCAACCACAATGAACAATTGTACATTAAGTTTCACAACCATTGAACGACAACTGTGATAAGTCAGCATCAAAGGAAAAATGCAAAAGAATCAATTTTTGACCCATAATCAGTATATTTTGACACTAGTGATCATCTTCAACATCTATTATGGCATTTGTGCCCTAATCTACCATTGCATTTCTCATTTATTATGGGACATTATTGTAATTTTCATTTCTCGTATTTCTACAATTACATATACCAAGTAAACCATCTCATATCAATAAGGTTCCTATGCATATAACCATGTATTTCCTCTGGAGTAAAATCCAAATATCGTTATTTCTTCCCGGCTTAGCAAACTCTTTCTGATCCATTTGGTGGTCTAGGTGGAGATATTCAGGGTTTCTGGGGAATGTTGAGTTCTTCCCCCCCCCTCCCCCCCTCCCCCCCCCCCCCCCCCGGAGATATTTATAAATATATGTATGTGTGTGTGTATTATATACAACATTTAATTGATCAATTCATATAGCTATAGATGGTAAGAATGGGTAGGAGGTTCCTCCTTCCTGGTGTGGAGCCAAACATTATCCTTAAAACTAGTATTTTTTTCTCTAATTGTGATCCTGCACATCACAAAATTACACGAAAATAATAATCATTACACATAAAATAGTTATATATGCCTCAATATCTAGAGCTCTAACTTCTGATAGCTAGTTACAATGTTGTCATTAAAACGAGAAAGAGTAACAATAAGCTCAGAAGTAAAATATTAATGGAATGGGTAACAAAATCCTGATGCGTGTTGTCTGTTACCTTTTGGGGGCATTGCAATCTGATTGGTGTTCTAATCCAAATCAACATATAAGCCCATTGTTTTTATTTAGTGCACAAAAATGGGCATACAAGAGTTTACTGGAGTTTATCAACATAAAATCCTTAACTTACAAGTTGCTAATTGGTTTGACATTATATAAAATTTTGTTTAAAGAAATTATCAGTAATCTAGAAGCAGAATATATCACATATGACATATTATGCTATACTAGAAATTATCAGAAATGTAGAGCACGATCTCACATAACAGAGATACCTTTTAAAAGGTTAGCAATCCATGCTATATAGGTGACATCATTAAACAATAAAAACTTACACCAACAATAGGATGCGCTGGCTTAACCCGCAAAGCTGGTGAAGTCAAAATAATTCCATCCAGCATTCCCTCTATGTGCGGGTATGAAGCTGCCTGATCAAAGGATCAGATTAATGAAATTAACATGTATAAGCAACAAAAGACCTACTGTGCACAGATAGTATGTATATTGCATATATATTTATTAGTTACCTTCAAAACCACAGCCCCTCCAGTTGAGTGACCATAAAGGAAACATGGGATCCCAGGGTTCTCAGATTTAATCTTTTCCAGGAAAGCCCCCTGTTAGAAATGAAGAGTGCATTGTAAAAGGAGTTTTAGAAAACAAGCTACCTTAAAAACATCAAGCAACTAGCAGATGGAAGTGGCAAGGAGCCAAGGACACAGCTCGGGCTAATGTTTGTGAATTTGTGCTAATATCGGGGAAGACTAAATTAAATAGATATGGGATCAAATCCTGATTTATTAGCATGAGTAAGGTTGGTGAAAAGTTATCCAAGAGAAACTCAATTTGAATGGGAGAACAATATTCACATGCCAAACTAAATGTAACTGGGCAACAAATTTGTTGTCTTTGAAGTTGAGAGAAGCTGCATGATAAGAAGAAGAAACAACAAAATTGAACTCACAGTATCTGCCACAACGTGATCCAGTGAAGGTACATATCCATGCAATCCATCACTGCCACCATGACCTATAAGATGAAAAACCAAATCAGTCAACTGCTCAAGTAGACTATATACGGGGAGCAATATCTATATGAATGCGAATAACTTATAAAATATGTTCCAACAATTAAGAAATTTGATACTATCATGAAGAAAAACTACCTATCCAGTCCATTGCATAAACGCCAAAATTGCAGGAGGTTAGTTGTCTTGAAAAATCAGCATACCGACCACTGAATACAGAAAACACAGAAAGAATGTAAAGCTATAATTCTGCAATGATATGGATGAGCTTAGACAGTAGCAATCAAACCAAACTGAGAGAGAAAAATTTACTCATCAAATATTACCTGTGCTCGTTAAGCCCATGTATTATGATCATAATACCCCTGAAATAACGAAACAACGACTCTTAAGAGTGATGAATGAAGCGCAAAAGGAAAGGTCAATACCCAGAAAAAAAAAGAATTGTACATGTTATTGCTGTGTGGAATTATACACCAGACTAAATCAGAGACTACCAGCACCAAAGTCCCTTAATCCTTTCTTTTAGTTCAAATCCTGGAGTTCCAGAATTTTATGAGAAGGATAGAAGTTTCTCATGCTAGGACAAGCATGAATTGAAAGCCTTTTTTGTAATTTTTCAAACAGCGGACATGCAAACAAAGCACGGAGAGGAATGAGACATTGTACGAGCAAGCAAAGAAAGCTAACCAAGGAAACTAGAAAATCAACAAGAGTGTCCAGACTTCATGTTTGAAAACTAAAATGAAGTTTTATTTTATAAACCTTTTGTAGCATAGCTTAACTAAGTAAGCAACCTTGATAACGGATTAGAGAATTTTACACTTTTAACAAACTATTGACAGTGAGCAGAAGGTTTACAATGTGATGTTTTAGCTAGGTTTAAGCACTGAACTTTGAACTGCCCGATTGATTGCATGAGATGTAGTTAAACAATTCAAATAATAATTAAATATTTCCTACTATCAGGTTATAACACCAGAGTTGCTATCTCAAAGGTAAAGTGTATACCAATGAAAGTTGTAAGGAACATTAGTTCATGGAATGAATTGGGATAGGATTTGGGGTTGAGACTAGGACTGGGAATCGAACCCCTCAAATCCAAGTATTTTATAGGACTAAACAAAATTTTCTTTGGATAGGTATTCATTACCATTGAACATCAAGAATTAAAAAAAATCACATTTCTTCGAAGGTTAAAATTTTAGCAATCATTCAGATTAGGGTTAATATTGTTTAACTAGATAATATGCTGCATTCGACAAGTTATTCTTTCAATAGCGGCATAGCTTGCTCTCTTAAAAATTGCACCATTAGTTAATTTCACAAGTGATCAAACAGATTTTAGTTAACTCTATTTCAAGTATCAATGTTCTAAAAGGCGCTAGGCGGGAGGCGGGCGGCCGAGGGGGGCCTAGCGCCTAGGGGGCCTAGGCGGGATTTTTTATTTTAAGGTAATTTTAATATTTTATTTTAATTTATCCAAACAAAATAATAATATAAAGCAAAACAATCTATAATAAAGATAATAAAGGCCTTTTCTTAAAGTTCAAACACATATCCATATTGCTAATGTCAAAGTTCAAACACATCCATATTGCTAATGTCAAAGTTCAAACACAAACATGTAATTGTTCAAAGTTTAAACAAAATTTTAACGTATTAGTTTTATTTATAAATAAGATTGCTATTAAATAATAAATTTTAAAATTTCAATAATTTAATTCAATATTAAAACTTAAGAAACTAAACATAAATTTAAGAATTATAAAATTGAATTAAACTAAATATTACAAATGTATTCTCATTTATATAATTTGAAGTTGGTATAAGTTCAAAAAATTACAACTATAATAAAATTATCCATTTTGACTTGATATTGTTCACTTCTTGTTGTGATTTGATATGCCACAACCTGTATTATGAATATAGTAATCATTAGAAAAATAAACATATCATGATTTGGTTTGGGTAGTTATTAAAATAAAAAAATCTCTCCGCCTAGAACCCGCCTAATTTTATAGAGGGATTTTTTTATCGCCTTGGGCCTAGGTGAGGCACCTGGGGGCTTAGAGGCGCCAAGTGGGGGCCTAGGTCCTAGGCGGGGCGCCAAGAGGGGGCCTAGCGCCTAGGCGGGGCCTAGGCGGGAATTTTTAGAACAGAGCAAGTATCCAGCTGGTGCAGTAACTATGTAGAAAGAAAACACATAATTGACAAGCATTTGAGCATGCATTTTTCATAGATAAGCAATAGCTACACCACATATGCAGAAAAACAAACATAAAATTATAATCAGCAATTTTTATTCACTTTAAAATCAAAATCATTTCTTGGCAAGTCAGCATCCAGCCAAGCAGAAGTAATGCATAATTCTCACTTTTAAAAAGCAATGCAGCTTAAACTACAAGTCTACAAGTCCAAATTTTATTTTAATTTCTTCTCCACAAATTTCACAACAATCAAACAACTCAAAAATTCTCATAAGCAAATACTAAAATTCATAATTTATATAAACAAAACCCAAAAAAAAAAATTAATCAAGCAAAGTTTATATATACAAAAGACCTTACTTGGTTTCACCGGCGACCGGCAACCACGACCGGCAAAACAACGCGTTTCCCCTGACTCCATAAAAAAGCGAAGTGGTCCACGCGCACCAACCGCTTCCATCCCCGGTAACCATTTTCAAACCCTCAGCAAGGGCTCTGCGCCGGAGAATGTCCTCCTCCTCTCTCCTGAGAGCAAACTTCCGCTTCGAGGAGACGGCTGCCGCGGATGACGGAGACGGAGGCGGAGAGGAGGACGGCGAGAGGCGGTGGCGGCGAAGCAGGAGTATGAACCAGAAGAAAACCGATTGGA
Source organism: Panax japonicus (assembly GCA_020205505.1). Taxonomy (NCBI): domain Eukaryota; kingdom Viridiplantae; phylum Streptophyta; class Magnoliopsida; order Apiales; family Araliaceae; genus Panax; species Panax japonicus. The sequence continues at coordinate 58,206,785 of CM035102.1, read as the reverse complement.
TGAAAATTAACGATCGCCGAAGCGATTGGTAGGACAGTACAGACCGTCGGAGGTTTTTGAAGACCGGAATTATGCGACCACTGGCACCGGATGTTAGCTCCTCCATCTGGACTGCTTCCATGGCTAAAGTCTAACGAGAGAAAAACGTATAGATACAGAGAAATGTTAATTATATATTTCTATAGATAGAAAAAATGCAAAAAAATTATTTTCCTAGAGAAGAAAATGCACGTTATGGAGTACATTTGTAGGGAGAGATAGGACGCGTTTGTTGACAACCGATTTTTAAACGGCTCAACTCGGATTTTGACTTGTTAAAAATTTAACTTATTTTAAAAAGTTAAATAAGCCGAATCAAACTCAATCTTAAATCCATTTAAGATATAAAATTGAAAATTCAATTGAGTCTTTAAATTTGAATGGTTTAATTTTGTCATTATAAATTAAAATATATTTTTTAATTAATGCTAGACAAGTTGAGTTTTTTCGATTTGGACTTAAACTAGTTGGACACCATAATTTTTGAGTTCGGTTAGTTTAGGAAGGCCGAATTAGGCATAATCGAGTCGATTGAACCGTTCGACTGGTTCACAACAGTTTATTTAACTTATAAATACTGCGTTTGAAGTCTACAACGATTTAAAAATAACGCGATTTGCTTGAACTTTTAAATACTGTCGTAAGTAACTGAACATACCCATTGTAAGTAAATTGTGAATTTATTTTACGTTTGGTGATGTGGCATTTTATTATTGGTGAATTTGGGAGTGTTATTTTTAGCCAACATTGGTATTCTACGGATTTATAGGTTGATGAATGGGATACGAGAAGATTTGGTGTGTATTAGATCAAATCTTTTATAACGCTGGCGGGTGCTACACGGCTCGGCTCGGCTGTGGTTGAGAGTTGAATATCATAAGGCGGTGTTTGGAAGATTTAGTTATCTTTAATTTTCATTTTTCAATCACCGTCATACATAACTCTTAGTCCAAATGGTCGGTCCATGGAACCACCCCAACGGCCAACTGATATCCTACGACCCCAGCGCCGGGCCCACGCGATTGCTTAATTTTTCTTTAAAAAAAATAATTTATATAAAAAATGATTTATAGAATTAATTATGATGACCAATTTATTTTCAAATATAGTTGAAAGATTTATTTCACAAATTAAGAGAGTCACGTTTGTCAAAAAAAAATAAATATATATATATATATATATATATATATATTCATTAAAGAGTTTTTTTTTATTGATATTAGGGTATAAAAATGACAATTTCTATGAATTTATCATTGAATTTTATAATCATACCATCAATACTTAAATTACTTGTTATTTTTTTGAGATAAATATGAAATAAAAATATACTCTCTCTGTTCTTAAAAGAATAAAATAAAGTATATAAAGCGAAAGATAAATATGTTATTTAGTACAGTCTATTAGTATAAAAAATAAAAATATTTATCACTTTAATAATATCATGTGGGGCCAATAAGGATATATTTTTTTTACTCTCTTTATTCTACTTTTATTTTTCTTGATGTGTGCAAAGTATAATTCTTTTAGGCAGGTATAGAACGAGTATCTAATCAATTCTTCTATATAAATATACGTGAAAATTTATAAATAAGAACAAAGAGTAAAAACGATGTAATTTTATTCTATATATATACCTACAAACAAACTTTAGTTTGGTAAAAATGACATGATAATTAAATTATAATGAAAAATTTAAGAATATTATCATTTTATACTACTATTATTTAAAATACACTTGTGAAATACTTTTTTTTATAAATGACCATTTTATTTATGTCTCCATATGAGGATGAGACATGAAGAAAGAAAGAATTGAAAACAAAATTCATTTAGGAAAAGATAAGGAATTTTAGAAAGTATTTTAAAAATTATTATTGTATAGATTGAGTGAAGACCTTATAATACCCGGAAAAAATAAAATTAAATATTAAATAATAAAAAAATTACTTTGTTTTAAAACATATTAATTGGACTTTGTCATTTATTTGGGTCAAACTAGTTATTTAATTTATGCGGGTTAATAAATATTAGTAAGTGATGGATGAATTAAATTGGGCTTTAAATTAAGTGGGTCAAATTTATAATTGTGTAGTTTTAAAATTCTATTAAAATTAGGAGAGTTAGTAAAACAAAATAAATGAATAAATAATAATAAATAAATAAAACCTAATTTAACTCGCATACTGTTTATACAAATTGGGAAAAAGAGAAACAATAGCAAGAGTCGGCTGTGGCTTTCACTGTAATTGATATTAAAAAGAGGACATAGCAATTAACCAAGGTAATTCTTTATTCATATATTATGTATATATAGTGATTAAAAAAGTGAATTGCCATATAGTGATTTAAAAGTGATTCTAGCTTCAGATGATGGCATATATATATATATATATATATATATATATATATATATATATATATATATATATATATATTATATGTTAATAAACTTTTGGCCATGAAACTTATAACATAATTAGTAAATCAATTGAAGTTATGTATATTAATTTGATTTAATTAATTTTGTTGACATAGTTATAAAAATTCTTAATAATAAAATTTAGGGTTAAGTTCAGATGACCACCTGGGGTTTGGGCGGTTTCTCACTTAACCACCTGTAGTCAGTAAAGCTACATTTAGACTCCTGACTTTTTGAGTTGAAGCGAAAAAGTACTTTTTGTCATAACTCTGTTAGTTAAATTGTATAAAGACTTAATTACCCTCCTACATTCAACAACATAAACAACATAAATAGAAAGAAACACAATTGCACCTCATACGTTCAACTTTCCAATAATCAAAACAACAAGAAGGGAAAGAAGACCTGAAACAGAGAAATAATACCCAAAAACTAATTAAACCATTGGTGACTAGTCACCAAAATTCAACCCAAAAACTGAAAACCCAGATTAAGATGCAGAAAACCCAATTGAGAAATTGGAGAAAACAATCAAAAGGGTATGATCAAAGAACCCAATTCAAAACCCAATTGACTGCCATGTAACTCGAATGCCTCCGAACATTCAATTGATCAAGCCCCCTCTTGTGAAGGTAAAATAAACTATATGGAATAAAAGCAGAACATGCTGAGAAACTTCAGAAAGCATTAAGGTTCGTCTGCTAAAATACCATGCATAAAATGCAATCTATAGAATCTTTTTAAAAAACCAAGGCTGCTTTCAAACTACTGCATTAAAATTATACTGCAATGTTTAAATTACTATTGCGCATTCTAAAGTGCTTTTAATTAACTTTATGCAGTTGGGTCCTCTAGTCAGTCAGATGATGCCTGTTGTGGAAGCCTCTCCAATGTCTTCAATGGCTAGGAGTGCCTTAGGTAAATTGCATTTGCGATGTCCTCATAAACATTTGAAGGATGATGGAACTTGGCAGAAAAAAATTTAATTTTCAGATATAATCAAAGAACCCAATTCAAGGAACTCATTTGCTCCTGCAACTTTTCCTTAAGAGGGGCTAGTCGTTCAACCAAAATGTTGTAGCAAAGTCTAACCGCTTCATAGCTTGATTCAGAGTATGGACAATCTAACTCCCAGCTACTATGAAATTCCCTCTTGATTGAAAAATTTTTCCCCAAAAAACAAATTTCCCCCCCAAAAACAAATTTTTCAGCCAGCCAAACAACAAATAAAAGCCCTAATACAATATATTGTAACTCTATTTACTAAAGAAAGAAAAACTACCATCATTCAGCAAGCTCCAGGGCACAGTCAGGTCTTCAAATCCCGGCGAATCTTTGGCCACCGCAGCAACCCACCGGGACATAACTAAAATTTTGACCAAATTTCCTCACCTTCGAATAAAGTGACCGCAAAAGTGAACCTACCATGACTGCCACAAGTAACACAAGACTCTCGCCGAGAAGAAGCGAGGGAAGGGTCCGGTCCAATTGACTAAGAAAGCTCAGCAAACTCGCCGGTAATAGACCGGCTCCTTCTACTCGTCACGATCTCTCGTATCTCTCTAGCCCTAGATATAAAACTGAATGAAATTAGGAGAGAGAGCTCGAGAATCACGGTGGGTTTGAAGGGAGAATAAGAGGAGAGGAAGAAGGGTAGTTTAGATATTTTCTAGTTTTTTTATTGTTACACTCTCTTTTCATGCGTTTTTGGCGTCTGACATGCACGCACCGTTAATTTGGATGGAAAAGGTAACGGTTTCACTTCAACTCAAAAAGTCAGGAGTCTAAATGTAGCTTTACTGACTACAGGTGGTTAAGTAAAAAACCGCTCAAACCCCAGGTGGTCATCTGAACTTAACCCTAAAATTTAATTGTATTATGTTATTAATGATTGGATTGTAATAAAATTTTATTAAATTATTTAGATTGAACGGAGAGAGTCTAAACGAGTCAAACTTAGAGTATAAATTTTGGGTATTGCATTGCTTAATCCAGGTACGGATTTCGTACTCATTCAACGATACTCTTTAATTTTAGTTTGTTCATTTTGTTTCTCGTTTTAATTTCGAATATTGTCCCGATACCTTGATCTTAGTGAAGTTCATATGATAGTTTATTTTGATCTTTAGAACATCATAACTTGTACTCTTTGAACTTAGTTATCATGTTTAATATTTATTTTGATTTTCGTAGTAATGTACATGTTACTATATGTTTGGAGACTTGCGTTGAAGATTCGTTCGATTTAACATGTACACGTTAGAACCCTTTGTTGATATTTTATCACATGTGTTGTGACATGATATTTTTGTTAGAATACCGTAGGGTATACCTGAGCTATAACCACCTGTGGGGGTACCACAGGCATGTCCTCTTGGCACCGAGGCATGACACCTTCTGTGGCGGTGTGATCAGTCCACAACGTCTCCATTTTGTGCTCCGGTGGGAGTTAGCTATATGGTGTTTTGTTGTGGGAGGCGTATAGGTCGACCCTTGTTTTTTGTTCTATTCTGTTCTGCGGATTGGTGATGTTTGTGCCAAACACACCTTCTGATTTTACATGCATTTGATTCGCGGTCCAATGTGTGTGACTTGCTTGTGTGGCATTATTTGACTTGCATGTGTGGCATTATTTGACTTGCCTGTGTGACAAGGTATATTCTGTTTTGATCTGAGCTTAGTATGAAATAACACCTAGCCATTTGATTCAGCCTATTATTTCATTGTGTTAGTTTTGTTCGTTTCGTTTAAGTTCGTTTCGTCTCATTTCATTTAATTGAGTTAGTTATTTCGGTTCATTATTTGTATTCTATAATCGTACAAGGCATTTGGCTCATTTTGTGTTTTTCTTCCGGTAGTTAATCAAGTAGATCAAGGGCAAGTGTTACGAGAGCTTCCTTTTATCTAAATGGTTTAGATATTTTCTTTAAGTTGTGACCCAATAGTTTGTTTGGAGTTGTAATAATGATTTTAGATTGTGGTTTGAGTCATTTTGTTATTTATTATGGTTGACTTGCGGTATTAATCAGATATTAAGACTATTCTTTTGTGGCTTTGAGCCTTGCTATTGAATTCATTAGTTTTGTTGAGTTTTGAGTAACTTCTCTTTCTATTTTGGAAAGGGGGTGTTACAGAGTTGGTATCAGAGCTTAGGTTCTTTCTTGTAGAAAACATATTTAGGTTTGACCTGTGAGTTGTGGGTTGACTTCTGGGTTAGGTTTTGTTCTGTTTGATTTTCTGTTAAGCTATCATATCCGCTATATTCGAATTTGTCTCTAATCTGCTTTGTTTATATTCGTGATCTCTTTCTTAGATGGCTTGTAGAACCGCTAGAGTTGCTGGGAGGCGAGGTAACAATAGGAGAAGAGGTGAGGGTCAGCCCAATGAGAAACCTAATGATCAGATTAATGTTGCCTACCTTGGTGAATCAGGCGGTGAATCAGGCTTTACCTCAGTTGGTGGCATAGGTTGTACATGAAATGCAGCAACCGCCACCAGAAATTCCTAACTTCTCTGGGAAATAATGGTCAGCATGCAAATGTTAAGGAAGAGAATGTTGATGGTCTTAATCAGCAGGTGTTTCTGATGTATGTATGGTTGGAAAGGTTTCAGAAACAGAAACCACAGTCATTCAGTTCCGCTCTGACTCCAATTGATGCAGAGAATTGTATTGCTTACCTAGAGAAGATCTTTGATGTGTTGGGGTGCTCAGATAATCAGAAAGTATTGCTTGCAGTTTACAAGCTAGAAGGGGTTGCACAGAGGTGGTGGAAAGCAATGAAAACAACAAAGGGTGATGGTTATGTTAAGACACTTGGTTGGGCAGAATTTTGTGAGGTCTTTTATCAGCAGTACTTCCCAACTATTGATAAAGAGGCCTATGCTAGAGACTACCTGTCCATTCGACAGAAAGATGATGAATCCATCACGGACTTCATGACGAGGTTCACTAGGTTGGCAGGCTTTGTGGGAACCTCAACAGGGACTGCAGCAGAACAGGTAGAGAAGTTTAAGTGGAGGATTCATTATAGGTATCGACAACATCTCATTAACACTAAGTTTGCAGATGTGTCAGCAGTGGTCAATGCGACCAAGAATATTGAGATGAAGCGATAGCACTTTCGGTCTTTAAATCGGAGGGGAGTCGAAAGAGGGAAAGAGATGACCAGCAGGGTCAAACTTCAGGTCAACATGGGAAAAATCAGGGTGGTCAGTGGAACAGGAGCCGTGGTGGCCAGCAGGGGTAATGGTGTGGTCAGAATCAGAACAGGAGTTATCAGTAGATGCCTTAGCAAGGGCAAAATCGTCAGCTTCAGCTACCTTGGCATGGTCAGAATCATCAGCCGTGGTAGAATCGTCAGCAGAGGCAGAATTGGGGTCGTTATTTGGGACCAGCTGGTGGGGGTAACCCAAATCTTATTCCTATAACTCTTTGTGCTACTTGTGGGGCTAATCATCTGGGGAGGCAGTGCCACAGACTCACTAGTGCATGCTTCTTGTGTGGACAGATGGGTCATATGGATAGAGATTGTACTGGGCCACGTGGTAATGGTGGAGGTGGTGATAATGGTGGCAATGGAGGTTAGCGTCAGGGTGGTCGAGTGTTTGCTTTGACATATAACCAAGCGGCAGGTGCGCCAGGTATTGTTTCTGGTACTCTTTTAGTTGGCAATCACGAGGCGTCTATTTTGTTTGATACAGGTTCTACTCATTCCGTTGTTGCTCAGTCTTTTGTTCGGCACCTGGGTATGCCATCCCAGTCTTTAGATTCTATTAGGTCTATTACTACCTTGATGGGCACTTTTGTCGTTATTTCTGATTTGTATCGAGGGTGTGAGATCAGTTTTGGGGATAAGATTCGTAGGGCTAATCTCTTTTCGATGAGTATGCATGATTTTGATGTCATTCTTGGGATGGATTGGTTGGATAAGCACCAGGCCACTATCGATTGTCAAGTGAAGAAGGTTAAATTCAGAGATGTGAAGTCTCCAGAGTTTGTGTTTCAGTGTTCACAGTCGAGTAGAGTGGTGAAGTTAATTTCAGCTTTGAAGGCTGGGAAATTGGTGGCAAAGGGTTATGTAGGTATTTAGCGTTTGTGAAGGATACCTCTAAGGGTGAGTCTCGTATTGAGGATGTTCCAATTGTTCATGATTTTTCCGATGTGTTTCCTGAGGAGTTGTCAGGGTTGCCACCGCAGCGGGAAGTGGAGTTTATTATTGAGCTTGTTCCTGGTGTTGAGCCTATCTCTAAGGTGCCGTATCGGATGGCACCATTGGAGTTGCAGGAGTTGAAGGAGCAGTTGCAAGAATTGTTAGATCGTGGCGTGATTTGGCCGAGTGTTTCGCCGTGGGGTGCTTCAGTTTTGTTTGTAAAGAAAAAAGATGGGTTTATAAGGCTGTGTATAGACTACAGGGAGTTGAACAAGATCACCATCAGGAATTGGTATCCATTGCCGAGGATTGATGACTTGTTTAACCAACTTCAGGGGGAAAAATATTTTTCAAAGATAGATTTGAGGTCGGGCTATCATCAGTTGAGGGTGAGGGATGAGGATATCCCTAAGACGACTTTTCGTACTCGATACGGGCACTACAAGTTTCTGGTGATGCCATTCGGGTTGACTAACGCTCCAGCGGTGTTTATGGATTTAATGAATCGGGTGTTCAGGGAGTACTTGGACCAATTTTTTATTATTTTTATTGATGACATTTTGGTTTACTCCGAGTCTATGGAAGAACATGAGGAGCATCTTCGCACAGTGTTGGGGATTTTGCAGAAAGAGAAACTGTATGTTAAATTCTCTAAATGCGAGTTTTGGTTGGAGCAGGTTGCATTTTTGGGCCACGTTGTTTCTGTTGAAGGCATTAAGGTGGATCCTGCGAAGGTTGAGGCTATCACTAAATGGCGGAGACCTACTATGGTGACAGAGATTAGGAGTTTCTTGGGTTTGGATGGGTATTATAGGCGGTTTGTGGAAGGGTTTTCCTTGATTGCCTTACCACTGACCAAGTTGATAAGAAAAGGGCATGAAGTTTGTGTGAAATGAGGAGCGCGAGAAAAGTTTTGAGGAGTTAAAGAAACGACTTGTGACAGCTTTAATACTTGCATTGCCGTCGGGGACAGGAGGCTACCAGATTTATAGTGATGCTTTTAAGAAGGGTTTGGGGTGTGTTTTAATGCAATATGATAAGGTGATTGCTTATGCTTCTAGACAACTTAAAACTTACGAGGTGAATTACTCCACACATGATTTGGAGTTGGCAGCGGTGATCTTTGCCCTAAAGATTTGGAGGCATTATTTGTATGAGAGACTTGTGATATCTTCAACGATCACAAAATTCTTAAATACATTTTCACTCAGAAGGAGCTTAACATGAGGCAGAGGAGTTGGTTGGAGCTTCTAAAATATTATGATACGAGGATTTAGTATCACCCGAGAAAGGCAAATATGGTTGCAGATGCTCTTAGTCGAAAGAGTTCAGGGAGTGTAGCAGCCCTTAGTACACAACCTCAGCTTATTTCATATATGGAGCGGCTCGAGATGGAATTGTATGTATGAGGTTCAGATTGGCATTTGTCGGGTATGAGAGTGGAGCCCTCTCTTATCTCGTAGATCAAAGAAGTTCAAAAAAAGGTGGGGAGTTTTGGAGTATGACGCAGAATTTAGAAGAGGGCAGGCAGCTCGAGTTTCGTATTGATGACCATGGTGTGATTTGGTTGGGTGAGCGGTTGTGTGTATCGTCGGATCCAATTATTCGGGAGGCTGTGTTGGCTGAGGCTCATAGTTCGCCTATTTTGTATTCATCTAGGTTCTACGAAGATGTATAGGGATTTGAAGAAGAATTTTTGGTGGAATGGAATGAAACGAGGTGTGGCTGAATATGTTGGAAAGTGCCTCACTTATCAACAAGTGAAGATAGAACATCAACGAGCTAGTGGTTTGCTGCAACAGTTAGACATTCCAGTGTGAGAGGATATCACGATGGATTTTGTGACTGGTTTGCCAAAGACTTTTAAGAAAAATGATGCCATTTAGGTAGTGGTGGACCGGTTGACCAAATTGACACACTTTTTGGCTATCCGTGAGGGTTACTCAGTGGATAGGTTGGCACATATCTTTCAGCAGGATATTGTTAGACTTCATGGTACTCCGGTGTCTATTATTTCAGATCGGGATCCGCGGTTCACTTCACGGTTTTGGAAAGGGTTTCAACGAGCTTGGGGTACTCGGCTCAACTTTAGTACTTCTTTCCATCCCAAATTGATGGGCAATCCGAACGGACTATTCAGACATTAGAGGACATGTTGAGGTCTTGTGCACTTGAGTGGTTGGGTAATTGGGATGATTACTTGAGCCCAGTTGAGTTTGCTTATAAAAACAGTTGGCATGCAAGTATTGGAATGGCTCCGTTTGAGGCATTGTATGGTAGGAAATGTCGGGCACCAACTTGTTTGGATGAGGTTGAAAAAAGGGCCATAGAAGGGTCTGAGTTAGTTCAAATTACTACGGAGAAAGTAGTGGTGGCTAAGGAGAAATTGAAGTCGGCTCGATCACGACAGAAGTTTTATGCTGATAAGCATATGAGGATTTTAAAATTTGAACCTGGTGAGCATGTGTTTTTAAAAGTTTCTCATTGGAAGGGCATTCAGCTATTTGGGTTGAAAGAGAAACTTAATCTGCGTTATATTGGACCATTTGAGATTTTGGAGAGGGTTGGTGAGGTGGCATATCGGTTAGCTTTGCCTCCACAGCTAGCTCATGTGCATAATGTGTTCCATGTGTCGGTGTTGAGGAGTATCATTATTATCCGTTGCATGTGGTGCAATATCCGTTCGATAAGATTCGGGAGGATTTTACTTGTGAGGAGCAAGTCAAGGCGATTTTGGATCGTCAAGAGAGGATTATGAGGAGGAAGATATTAGAGTTTATGCCCTAGAGGCCAATTATTTGATATAATTGCTTAATATTTTGATATTATATTTGATTGAATAAATGAATGATTTTATTTACTGCGTTATATAAATGTTAACATAATAAAATTCCTTATAATAGTGATATAAATTATATAGTTTCAAGTATGTGACTTGAATATGAGATTATATAATTACAATTAGTATCATTGCTATTAAATGTCCCTAGTTGAGTATCATTGTTGATAGGACAACAATGATGCATTGAGACTAGTATGTGGATTGACTGATGACCAAATCTCATTGGTCATAAATATATGAGATATTAAGTCAATGCATAGGTACATGTTAGAGAATGATGTATTGGACAGACCCATCATGAGAATTCTACGTGGAACAATATGAAAAATGTCATTAGCGATTCTCATAGTGACAATGATGTAATGGTCCTCCGACCTGAAATCACTATATTACTACACGGGAATTTATGTACTTTGATATCATCAAATGTCACCTTTATGAGTGGACTATAAAGATGATTATTGGGTACATCATGAATTGTGTGAGGAATATGAGTGATCTAGATAGAATTTAACCCTCCTATATATTAGGGGTGATATCCATAGGCCTCTTGATTGAGTAGGACTATGAAATGAATGGTCATGCTCAAATAGTGATTTATTTCATATAGTCTACTCATTGATCAAGAAAACTCAGATTAAATTATGAAGAGTATGACACATTCCATGACTCGAGTTTAATCTAGGATATTAAGGTTAAAAGGATTAAATTACATTGAAACATTGGTCACGAAAAGGTTGCATCGAATCATCGATCTTATTATTACTTGGGTAGCAGTGATGCATTACTAGATGTCGCTCACTGTTTATAATTTTATAATATGATTTTAAAATTATTGCCAACGTAATAATAACCTATAGGGTCACACACATAGAACGTTATTAAAAGAGAATTAATTTAAATTGTAAGAATTTAAATATATCAATATGATTGATAATATTTAAATCACGAATTTAAATTAAAAAGATGATATATATATATATATATATATATATATATATATTAAGTAAGACTTAATTAAGATATAATATATATATATATATATATATATATATATAAATTCAGATTTTATTTTAATTAGATTAGGGTTTTGATTAATTTTGATTTATTGCTATATATATGATATACTAGTGTTTTAGGGAAGTTAATCATAATTAAAACCCTAGTCACTCTTAGAGAAAGACTAGAGAAAAATTTTAAAAATCCTAATCCTTGGTGGCTAGTACCGCAGTTCTCTTCACTGCAGATCGTGCGACGATTTGCGGGGCGTTCGTGTGGATACCGTAGAAGCGCGGTTCTGATTGGATTGCGTAAGGGATTCGAAGCCATTTCAGAACTCTTTCATAATCGTTAAAATATCTAAACCACTGAATTAATTTCTATTTCACTATGGATCATGTTTTTGGGTTTCGGAAATTGCTTTGATTATTTTATATTTCCGCTGCGTTTTTGTGCCGAAATCCCAACAGAAGACTATTTCGTTTGTTAAGATTTTGTGGAGGAATCATTCGGAGCGGGAGGCTACATGGGAGATGGAGGAGTCTATTAGAGCGGAGTATCCGCATCTATTTGAAAATTAGGTGCGTTCCATTCTTTTGATTCTGGGGACGGAATCCTTTTTAAGGGATAGTTGATGTAATACCCAGAAAAATAAATAAATAAATAAAAATAAATATTAAATAATAAAAAAATTATTTTGTTTTAAAACATATTAATAGGACTTTGTCATTTATTTGGGTCAAACTAGTTATTTAATTTATGCGGGCTAATAAATATTAGTAAGTGATGGATGAATTAAATTTGGCTTTAAATTAAGTGGGTCAAATTTATAATTGTGTAATTTTAAAATTCTATTAAAATTAGGAGAGTTAGTAAAACAAAATAAATGAATAAATAATAATAATAAATAAAACATAATTTAACTCGCATACTCTTTATACGAATTGGGAAAAAGAGAAGCAATAACAAGAGTCGGCTGTGGCTTTCACTGTAATTGATATCGGAGGAAAAGAAAAGAGGACAGAGCAATTAACCAAGGTAATTCTTTGTTCATATATAATGTATATATAGTGATTAAAAAAGTGAATTGCCATATAGTGATTTAAAAGTGATTATAGCTTCAGATGATGGCATATATATATATATATATATATATATATATATATATATATATATATATATATATATATATTACGTTAATAAACTTTTGACCATTAAACTTATAACGAAATTAGTAAATTAATTGAAGTTATTTATATTAATTTGACTTAATTAATTTTTTCGACATAGTTATAAAAATTCTTAATAATGAAATTTAATTGTATTATGTTATTAATGATTGGATTGTAATAAAATTTTATTAAATTATTTAGATTGAACGGAGATAGTCTAATTGAGTCAAATTTGGAGTATAAATTTTGGATATTACATTGCTTAATCCAGGTACGAATTCCGTACACATTTAGCGATACTCTTTAATTTTAGTTTGTTCGTTTTATTTCTCGTTTTGATTTTGAATATTGTCTCGATACCTTGATTCATAGTGAAGTTCATATAATAGTTATTTTGATCTTTAGAACATCATAACTTGTACTCTTTGAACTTAGTTATCATGTTTAATATTTATTTTCGATTTTCGTAGTGATGTACATGTTACTATATTTTTGGAGACTTATGTTGATGATTCGTTCTATTTAACATGTACACGTTAGAACCCTTTGTGTTGGTATTGTGTCACTTGTGTTGTGACATAATATTTTTGTTAGAATACCGTAGGGTATACCTGAGCTATAACCACCTTGTGGGGGTACCCCATGCATGTCCTCTTGGCACCGAGGCATGACATCTTCGTGGTGACTGTGATCAGTCCACGGCGTCTCCGTTTTGTGCTCTGATGGTAGTTGGCTATTTGGTGTTTTGTTGTGGGAGGCGTATGGGTCGACCCTAGTTTTTTATTCTATTCTATTCTGCGGATTGGTGATGTTTATGCCAAACACTCCTTTTCGACTTTACATGCATTGGAATCGAGGTCCAATGTGTGTGACTTGCCTGTGTGGCATTGTTTGACTTGCCTGTGTGGACATTATTTGACTTGCCTGTGTGACAAGGTATATTCTGTTTTGATCTGAGCTTAGTATGAAATAACACCTAGCCATTTGATTCAGCTTATTATTTCGTTGTGTTAGTTTTGTTCATTTTGTTTAAGTTCGTTTCGTCTCATTTCATTTAATTGAGTTAGTTATTTAGGTTCATTATTTGTATTATATATCCGTACTGGGCATTTGGCTCATGCTGTATTTTTCTTTCGACACTTAATCATGGGGATCAAGGGCAAGTGTGGCGAGAGCTTCCTTTTATCCAAATGGTTTATATATTTTGTTTAAGTTGTGACCCAATAGTTTGTTTGGAGTTGTAATAATGATTTTAGATTGTGGTTTGAGTTCATTTTGTTATTTATTATGGTTGACTTGTGGTATTGATCAGATATTAAGACTATTCTTTTATGGCTTTGAGCCTTGCTATTGAATTCATTGATTTTGTTGAGTTTTGAGTAACCTCTATTTCTATTTCAGAAAGGGGGTGTTACAGACCTCTTCAACAGGAAAAATAAAAATAAAACGATAATATATCAATTTAACTCTTGCGATTTTAAATTAAAAGTGTATTGACTATATAGTAAATCGTATCATAAAACATGATACCATTGTCGCATATAAAATATAACTTACTTTTTAATATTAGTAATACTATATCTGTATCTATTTGTTATTGTATCATATCAAAAAATAAATATTGTGTAACATAAGATACTAACAAGTATTCTTTTCTTTCTTTTTACTTGTCGTTTTAGAAAAAAACATAAAGATTAAAAAATGCGATTAATATTTTATCTGATTGATCAAAATAGTTTTAAAATCTCGATACTAGTCTTTTAAAATTTATTAGAAAAAATGAAAGAGAAACAAGTTAATATTTAATATAAAAATAATATGAAAAATTAAGTCATTAATACTTTGTAAAATCTACAAATGAAAACATAAAAATATTTTCAGACATGAAGAGATTAGAAATCATTTTCAGCCACAGTTGCACATTTTCGTATCTCTTCGTACCATAAAGAGATTGGAAACCAATTACCTGTTTGAAGTAATTTTCTACTAGTGCTTTGAAACAGATAAAAATATTACAGCCATAAGATTTTTTCTTTAAGGGGTAATACCATACATAACGGGTAAAATGATCAACGAATATAACATAATACTTACAATTATCAACAGAATAAAGGGAAATGTACAAGCTTCAGAGAATATGATTTGTAAGGGGTGAGAGGAAACACTTGTTGATGTGGAAAATGAAAGCATATGAATTTTATTACTTAAACATGTATTATAATGATAGTTTTGTAACATAGAATAAGGTAAAAAAATGTTAGACATAATATAATGCAGAATATGTGATGATGGATGACCTAATCTAGAGAGCCACTCAGAGGAAGTGGTCTTGACGTTGGAAAAGACAACGAGCAGAGAAGACAATTTTGGAGAGGTGGTTGGCCACTCATAGACGTCATCTTTAGTCTTTCCCGTTAAAAGAATTGTCTCTGTGCTCAAGTCCTTTACATGAAAAATAGTGAGTTAATAAGAATTCAATAAAAACATGATTAACAGTATTATTTTTGATTACCCGGGTTACTATTCACGACAAAAAATTGATTCTTTTCTATCCAAATTATTTTTGATACGTGAATATTATTCTTGAATTTTACTCCACAAAGCAGTATCATGTTGACAATTTAGACATTTTTAAACTCCGGATAAATTTAAAGTCTTTAATATTTATCCTTGATTTCATTTAATTGAATTCTTATATCATTTTCATCATCCTCATGCTTATATTGTGATGAAAGTCATATTCGACCAAGGGTGCAAAGATGAATTGTTGTTTGGTATGATTATGACCAGGGATTATTCGGTATAATCATGACCTATAATGTTACAAATGATGTGGTAAAAGTCCTCATTGTCCCGTAGTGCATTGATGGATAGTTGCTGGTATGATCATGACCATGCGTTCTCTTCGGCCAAGGGTGCAAAGATGAATTATTGTTTGACATGATCATAACCATTAGTGAAAACATGAATATCCTTGGCCCGTAATGCATGAATAATTTATGGTTGTGATACTAATGAATATCCTTGGCCCGTAGTGGGGCGCCCCCAAAACAGGTATACTGTCACCCATCTTGAGTTGCCAGATACATGGTACATAAATTCAAATACAACTTAATTATACAATAGTCGTGTAAAATACGACAAAACCTAGCTGAGAGTTTTAATAAGAATATTGTCATCTAGACAATATCTACACTCAATGGAGTCATAATTACATTTATTATCACACTATTTACCAGAATAGTGAGGACTACTAATGCTATCATCTGGACCATCACTCCGTTCCCCGACTAGTCCCGGTTACGTTCTCATTTCCTGAAGAGAACAGTGAAAGAAAGGGTGAGCTCAACTAGCCCAGTAAGAAATATTATGACTAAGATAATGTAGAATAAATTATCATTAGTCTTCAACAATGTTAAACTGATAAAATACAATAGACATCAAGTTTAACTGCAGCGGAATAAGCAATCCATTATAAAAGTCAAGTAGAGCATGATATCTACTATCTTCTATGATTTAAAATGTTTTCATCAATTTTTATCGTTGAGACTCAACTTAATAAATAAACCACATCATCATGTCATCACTGCACTACGGGCCAATGATATTCATTAAATCATCAATGGTCATGACTATACCAAATAATCCCTGGTCATAATCATACCAAAAACTGTCCATCAATGCACTACAAGCCACTGAGGACTTTTACCATCTCATTTATTAAATTACAGGTCATGATTATACCGAATAATCCCTAGTCATAATCATACCAAGTCCATCTATGCACGTAAGCCAAAGATGACTTTCATCACAATATAAGCATGAGAACAAGTTCAAGAATAAATTTTAAAGATTTATAAGTTAATTTATCCTGAAATCAATTACGTCCAAATTGTCAACATGATACTGCTTTGTAGAGTAAAATTCAAGAATGCTCCAAAGAATATTTTCATGAAAAGATACTGGATGAAGCGCAAATATCAAGGATATTCCACTAATTTCATGGAGTATAGAAGCCAAAACTTTAACCAAATGAGTATCATAGAATATATGAAACTGCAAATGGATTTTCACCCGTCATGTGGTAATCTACGTAGACAGTTCATTTCCACAATTTAATAAGGAATGAATACGAAGGATCATTCACTATGCATGTCGTAATCCACATAGATAGGTTATTCCAACAGGATAATAAAGAATGGAATAACAGAAGAATTCACCATGCATGCGATAGATCGCACAGACAGGTTATTCCAACAAAATAATAAATAATGGAACCAGGTCATTCGTAAAACACACTGATAGGATATTCCAACAGAATAATAAAGAATGGAATAATAGAAGAATTCACCATGCATGCGATAGACCGCACAGACAGGTTATTCCAACAGAATAATAAATAATGGAACTAGGTCTTGCGTAAAATGCACCGACAAGATATTCTAACAAAATAATAAAGAATGTAATCAGGTCATGCGTAAAACGCACCGACAGGATATTCCAACAGAATAATAAAGAATGGAATAACAGAAGAATTTTACCATGTATGCGGTATTTCGCATAGACAGGTTATTCCAACACAATAATAAAGAATAGAATAACAGAAGAATTTCACTATGTATGCGGTACTTCACATATACAGGTTATTCCAACAGAATAATAAGGAATGGAATATCATTAGCTCTCTTCATGAATACGAAAGAAATAATACCCCATACCTTAGAAAGAAACTGGATACTGGAGTAGAGAGGTAGCAGACTTCTCTTCTTCTTTCTCTCTATAATTTCTCTCTATAATAATTGCTCTATAGCTTTAGTGAATTGGTGAGAAATGAAGGAAGAATGAGCTTCTATTTATAGGAAAATATAGTTTCGATAATTGCACGTTTTGGGGCTCGAAATATTACAATACAATACCTCCAACTTTTCTTTCATTTTTAATTTAGTCCTGCATGTATTATCAATCTTGCACCACCTCCCCTAATAGTAAATAATATGAATCAATAGTTCAATCATGTGAATCAATAGTTATAATCATGTGAAAATACGAATTACAGTATAGTACCTCCATTTTTAACTTAGTCACGCAAGTATTATCAATCTTGCACCAACTCCCCTAATAGTATAAGAATGTGAATCAATAGTACACACATGTGAATAAATAGTTATAATCCTATGAATTAATAGCAATTAATTGCTCATTTATCCGATTAATTACCCGATAACTTCAGACATCAATTATTATCGAAATAAATGTCGATTTCCACCAACACTAATAATTTCAGCACAATGGAACTATCAAATCCATCTTTAATCAACACGAACTTATTCATCATTAATATCATAACTCACAATATTTAACAACCAGGTCGTTCCCAGGAAAGAGGGGGCTTTCCTGATAAGGATTTCTCCTTATTGACGCGCAATTAAATGACCAAATCTCTCCTTGATAGAACTTCTAAGATATTATAAATATTGCAATTTAATAATATGAATAGCTTTGTCGTCTCAATTATTGATTTAATAATATAACATATATGCAGATGATACTGTGACAATAATTGAATCAATAATATGAGAGATATGATACAGCAATTACTGTAGCAATAATTGAGTATAACTGAGTGACTTCTCACGTAAGCATCGATAATCAATATCGTGTGCTACTATGCAACCACGCGTATTACTGTACTTTTACTACCGAGTAGTTCAATAATTTTAACAGTAACACTTCCGCCGTTATTTTTATAAAAAGATAATTCTATCGTTTTACGACAATACTTTCTTTGTGGGGTCCACCAATGATTGTCCGTCGTACGAATATTCCCTGTTAAAACGAATATTCCCCAACTAATCGAATATTATATAACCACTTGCTTACTTTGCAAAATTTGTAAATATTACCCACAACTATAACATTATATCAAATCCACACCATAATATTCAAAAATATATTTCGAGAAAATTATTCTTTATTCATAAAAGTTGGGGTCTTACACGTAGTGCATGGATAATTCAGTGATGTGGATTATTTACTAAGCTGAGTGTCAGCGATAAAATTGATGATAGACTTTTGTATCATAGAAGATAGTAGATATCATGCTCTACTTGACTCTTCTAATGGATTTTTTATTCCACTGCAGTTGTTGATCTAAACTTGTTATCTATTGTATTCTATCAGTTGTTATACTGTTGAAGGCTAACGATAATTTATTCTACATTATCTTAGTCATAATATTCTTTACTAGGATAGTTGAGCTCACCCTTTTCTTTCATTATTCTCTTCAGGAAATGAGAATATAGCTGTTACTAGTCTGGGAATAGAGTGATGGTCCAAGATGATTGCTATAGTAGTCCTCACTATTCTATAAGAATAGTGTGATAATAATTGTAATGATAACTTATTTTGAGTTTGGATATTGTCTAGGAGATAATATTTGTATTAAAACTCACAAGCTTATGTTTTGTCGTATTCTACACGACACTTAACAGTTGTATAAATTAAGTTTGTATTTGTATTATGTACCATGTATTTGGCGACTCAGAATGGGTGATGTATACCTATTTTGGGGGCGTCACAACAGCCCCCGTAATCATTGCACTAGATTGGCATCAATCGTTCTAACTTGTGTATGATGCAAGTGACTACGAAGTGGGAGAAGATTTAAGGCAGAAAAAGGACAAAGTGTTTTATGTGATTTACTATGCCAACAAGACTTTGACGGATGATTAAGTGAACTACACCACAAAAGAGATAGAGCTACTTGTAGTGGTGTTTACTTTTGATAAGTTCCGAGATTACTTGATTGGAACGAAAGTGGTTGTATTTACAAATCACTCAACAATTAAATATCTCATCTTTAAAGAGGATGCCAAACCAAGGCTCATTCGTTGGATCCTTCTGCTACTAGAATTTGATTCGGAGATTCGAGGTAGGAAAGAGACCCAAAATCAAGTAGCTGACCACCTATCTAGAACGGAGAATTCACAACAGCAGAGAGAAGATAGGGTTGTCATTAATGAATCTATTCTGGACGAACAATTATTCTATTTGGCAACTTAAGCGCCTTGGTACGTCGACTATATGAACTACATTGTTAGGGAGATATTGTGACGCCCCCAAAATAGGTATACATCACCGATCTTGAGTCGCCAGATACATGGTATATAACTCAACTACAAACTTAATTATACAATTGTCGTGCAAAATACGACAAAACATAGTTGAGAGTTTAAACAAGAATATTGTCTTCTAGATAATATCCACTCTCAATGGAGTCCTCATTACAATTATTATCACACTATTTCACATAATAGTGAGGACTACTATAGCCACCATCTCGGACCATCACTACATTCCCCGACTCGTCCCAGTTATATTCTCATTTCCTAAAGAGAACAGTGAAAGAAAATGGTGAGCTCAACTAGCCCAGTAAGAATTATTATGACTAAGATAATGCAGAATAAATTATCCTTAGCCTTCAACAGTACAACAACTGATAGAATACAATAGACAACAAGTTTAAGATCAACAACTGCAGCGGAATAAGCAATCCATTAGAAGAGTCAAGTAGAACACAATGTCTATTATCTCCTCTAGATTAAAAGTCCATAATTAATATTTCATTCCTGTAATACTCATCAACAGTTCTTTGTTATACCCAAGACAAAAAGAACTCTTATCACCTGTCTTCACCTGAACCACCAAAGATTATAGTTAAATCCACAATTCATATTTATAATCATGTAAATCAACAGTTTCTCCTTGCCACAAAGGCTTAATAGAACGTTTACTCAATATCCTTACCCCAAAGGCTAAAGATATTCAAATGTAATAATAATGATCATACCAATCAGTTGTATATCTTTGCACAACGGGCCAAAGATATTCAACTATAAAACCAATGGTCATGATCATACCAATCAATTGCCTGTCAGTGCACTACGGCCAAAGACGTTCAACTGTTAACTAATGGTCATGATCTTGCCTAATCACATCATCGAATTATCCCTGCACTGCGGCCAAGGATATTCGTTAGTATCACCAGTGGTCATGATCATGTCATACACCTGTCCATCTCTGCACTACGGGCCAAAGCTATAAAATAACAAATCATCTTTGTGCTACAGACCAAAGATATTCAACAACATATCATCTTTGCACTACAGGCTAAAGACATACAACTGTAAAACAAATAACTAACAGTCCATCTATGCACTACAGCCAAAGATGACTTCCAACACAATATAAGCATGAGGACCATGACAATGATATAAAGAATCAATCAAATAAGATAAAGGATAAATATTAAACATTTATAATACAATTTATCCAGAGTTCAAGAATATTCAAATGTTATTAATCACTTAATAATTTCATAATCAAATATCATTAATATTATAACAATATTTTATTCATTTCTTAAACTTATAAATAATTTATTTTAATTATTTACACTTTACTAAAAAATGTATTTAATCATTCAAAAATTCCATACTCATAAGATTTCATCACCAATGATCAAATTCCTCATCAAAAATCTGCATATACCTTATATAGGATTTCCAAGCCATAAAATCCTATTTACCAATTTTTCAACTTCGCATAACATATTTAATTCATATGTTTGTAACTAAACCATTTTCATGAAAAATACCAAATCAGTCCCAAACATTTTTCTTTTCTGTGATTTAGCAGAATATAGTCCTATATTGAACATAAATTTTTCTCGAAATTTTTAAAATTCA
Organism: Panax japonicus; assembly: GCA_020205505.1. NCBI lineage: Eukaryota > Viridiplantae > Streptophyta > Magnoliopsida > Apiales > Araliaceae > Panax > Panax japonicus. The sequence goes on along the minus strand of CM035102.1, from coordinate 58,185,414 downwards.
TTTACTATTTTTCATATGGCCAAAACTGCCGAATATTTAGACATTTATCATAAATTGTAATTTTCTCCAAAAATTCCAAAATTTATAGGGTATACTCCTATTATATTCATGTACTCCCAATAAAAATTTCACCAATTTTGGAGTTAACCATAAGGAGTTATAAGAGTTTACTTTTAAAATAGTCTTTTCCCATAAAATTCACAACTCATAATCTATACTTCCAAAAATCGCCATTTTTGGACACAATCTAGATAACTCATCAAATTATCATTTTAAATTTTTTCAGAATTTTTGAGGGTCGAAAAAATTATAAAACTGCCCCTGACAGAAACCACTTACTTACAACGGTTGAACGAAAATAATATTCCTTACGAATATTGAACGAAAATAATATTCTTTATGAATATTAAGCGAATATAATGAATATTGAACGATAATAATATTCATACGAATACGAAAAATAATCTCTCTTAAAAATATAAAAAAAATAACCTTACCTTAGAAGAAGACTGGATACTAGAGTAGTGAAGTAGCAGACTACTCTTCTTTTTTCTCTCTATAATTTCTCTCTCTATAGCTTCTATCTCTATAATTGCTCTTGTGAGACTTATTGAATTGGTGAGAATGAAGGAAGAATGAGCTTCTACTTATAGGAAAATATAGTTTCGATAATTGCACGTTTTGGGGCTCGAAATATTATAGTATAATACCTTCATCTTTTTTTTCATTTTTAATTTAGTCCTGCAAGTATTATCAAACTTGCACCACCTCCCCTAATAGTAAATCATGTGAATCAATAGTAAATTATGTGACTCAATAGTTCTAAACATGTGAAAAAAAATTAATTATAGTATAGTACATTCAAATATACCTCCATTTTTAATTTAGTCATGCAAGTATTATCAATCTTGCACCAACTCCCCTAATAGTAAATCGTATGAATCAATAGTACACACATGTGAACACATAATTATAAACATGTAAATTAATAGCAATTAATTGCTCACTTATCCGGTTAATTACCCGTTTGGCCAATATAACATCCAGACATCAATTATTATCCGAATAGATGTCGATTTCCACTAACACTAATAATTCCCACACAATGGAACTATCAATTTCATCTTTAATCAATACGAACTTATTCATCATTAATATTATAACTCATAATATTTAACAACCAAGTCGTTCCCAGGAAAGAGGGAGCTTTCCGATAAGGATTTCTCCTTATTGGCGCGCAATTAGGTGACCAAACCTCTCCTTGACAGAACTTCTAGACATTGTCAATATTACAATAATAATATGAATAACTTTTTCGTCTCAATTATTGATTTAATAATATAAATATTATGCAGATGATACTGTGATAATAATTGAATCAATAATATGAGAGATATTATGCATCAATTACTGTAGCAATAATTGAGTATAACTGAGTGACTTCTCACGTAAGCTTCAATAATTAATACCGTGTGCTACTATACAACCACGCGTATTACTGTACTTTTACTATTGGATATTTTATGACAACTTTCTTACTTTGAAAAAAAATTCACATATCACCCTTAACTTTAAACTTTTATCAATTTAACTATTTACTAAAATAGAAAAATTGAATACTTTTATTTCATAAAATTCGGGATCTCACAGATATTGCCATATGATATAGGTTTTTAGCAGAATAATATATTCTTATATAAGGTTAAACAATACATGTGGGATAACCCATTCCTCTTCAAAAAGTGTGCCCACCAGATGATTCGACGATGCGTAGCTAGAGAAGAAATGGAAGGAATATTACAACATTGTCACTCATCTTTATATGGCGGACACTATGGAGGTGATCGTACAACTACTAAGATCCTCCAATATGGATTCTTTTGGCCTACACTCTTCAAAAATGCACATGAATTCGTCAAAAGATGTGATACATGCCAACGGGTTGGGAACATAAACATGAGATGCCACTAAATACCATGCTTGAGTTAAAGATATTTGATGTATGGACATCGACTTTATGATGTCCATTTTCGTCATCCTATAACAATAAATACATTCTAGTTGCTATGGATTATGTCTCCAAATGGATGGTGGCGGTGGCTCTACCAACCAATGATGCCAATGTGGTTTTAAATATTCTCCGGAAGAATATTTTTACAAGATTTGGAACACCAAGAGCCATAATCATCGATGAAGGGACCTACTTCTATAACAAGTTCTTCACGACTGTTCTTGCTAAATATAGAGTTTGGCATAAGGTTGCTACAGGCTACCACCCTCAAATAAATGGGCAACCCGAGATCTCGAACATGGAATGTGAAAAGGATCTAGGAAAATATTATGAATTTATCATAAAAGATTAGGCAAGCAAGCTTGACGAGGCTTTATGGGTGTACCGTACTGCATATAAAACCCCAATAGGCATGTCCCTTATTATTTGGTCTGAGGAAAAGCATGTCATTTACCATTCGAGTTGGAACACAAAGCTTATTGGGCGGTGAAGAAAATAATTTTGATTCAGACGTAGCAGGGGAAAATAGGCTCTTACAGTTGAACGAGCTCGATGAATTCCGCGGGTAGGTATATGAAAATGCCAAGTTATATAAAGAAAAGACCAAAAAAATGGCATGTGAAGCAAACCATCAAGCGCTCTTTTGAACCGGGTTAATCTGTACAGTTGTTTAATTCGAGACATAAGTTATTTTCGGTCAAATTAAAATCAAGGTAGTCCGCATAGTTCATAATTTCCAAAGTCTTCCCGTATGGAGTTATAGAAGTTCACGACTCGAACACTAAACAGTCATTTAAAGTCAATGGGCAATGACTAAAGCATTACATGAGAGAACATGTGGATCGTGAAAAGACCTCGATCAGTCTCGAGGATTCCACCGAATAAAAAATCAGGAAAATTCAGGTTGGAAGACTTTAATTCAAGCGCTTGATGGGAGGCAACCCATACATTTACTTTTGTGAATTTCAATTTTTAGTTATTTTTATAGTTAAATAGTTATCTAAGTGGTGTTGAGGTACACTAATATATTATTTGATGTTCTTATAGGTGACACCTTATTGTTGCAGTTATTTGTAAGACCCCAAATTTTATGAAATAAAAGTATTCAATTTTCTTATAATTATTATTCTATTTAGTAAATGGTTAAATTGATAAAGGGTTAAAGTTAAGGGTGATATGTGAAATTTTTCAAAGTAAACAAGTTATCATAAAATAATCGGTGATAAAAGTATAGTAATACGCGTGGTTGCATAGTAACACACGATATTGTACAGTATCTTTGATTATTGATGCTTACTGTGAGAAGTCACTCAGTTATACTCAATTATTGCTACAGTAATTGCTGCATCATATCTCTCATATTATTGATTCAATTATTGTCACAGTATCATCTGCATAATATTTTATATTATTAAATTAATAATTGAGAAGGCAAATTTATTCATATTATTATTTGCAATATTGACAATTTCTAGAAGTTCTGTCAAGGAGAGGTTTGGTCACCTAATTGCGCGCCAATAAGGAGAAATCCTTATCGAAAAGCCCCCTCTTTCCTGTGAATGACCTGGTCGTTAAATATTGTGAGTTATAATGTTAATGATGAATAAGTTCGTGTTGATTAAATATGAAATTGATAGTTCTATTGTGTTGGGATTATTAGTGTTAGTGGAAATCGACATTTATTTCGATAATAATTGATGTTTGGAAGTTATACTGACCAATCGGGTAATTAATCAGATAAATTAGCAATTAATTGCTATTAATTCACATACTTATAACTATTTGTTCACATGTGTGTACTATTGATTCACATTCATGTACTATTAGGGGAGGTGGTGCAAGATTGATAATACTTGCATGACTAAGTTAAAAATGAAGGTATAGATGGAGGTACTATACTGTAATTCGTATTTTCACATGCATAGAACTATTGATTCACATGATTGAACTATTAATTCACATGATGTACTATTAGGGGAGGTGGTGCAAGTTTGATAATACTTGCAGGATTAAATTAAAAATGAAGGAAAAGATGAAGGTATTGTACTGTAATATTTTGAGCCCCAAAATGTGCAATTATCGAAACTATATTTTCCTATAAATAGAAGCTCATTCTTTTTTCATTCTCACCAATTCACTAAGACTCACAAGAGAAATTATAGAGAGAGAAGCTATAGGGAGAAAGAAGAAGAGTAGTATGCTACTTCACTACACTAGTATCTAGTCTTCTTCTGAGGTAAGGGGTATTATTTATTTCATATTCTGAAGAGATATTATTTTTCGTATTCGTATGAATATTATTTTAGTTCAATATTCGTAAGGAATATCATCATTTTTTCAGTATTCGTAGGAATATTATTTTCGTTCAACAGTCGTAAGGGGTATTATTTCTTCGTAAATGATATTATTTCTTTCAATATCATTATGCCAAAATATTGGTACGAATTTTATTGTGGAATTTCTACCTTTTTATGTCGGGGTTACTATTCACTCTAGTATTATTCACTCGGGTATTCGGGAAACTTTTTATGCCGGAGTACTATTCATGAGTTACTATTCATGGGTTACTATTCACCCGGTTACTATTCACTCTAGTATTATTCACTCGGATATTTGGGGCACTTTTTATGCCGGAGTACTATTCACGAGTTACTATTCACCCGATTACTATTCACTCAAGTATTATTTACTCGGGTATTTGGGGTACTTTTCATGTCGGGATACTATTCACGAGATACTATTTTCGAAGTACTATTCACCCGAAAGATATATTTCTTATCTGTCCAAATTATTTTTGATACATGAATATTATTATTGAATTTTACTCCACAAAGCAGTATCATGTTGACAATTTGGATATCTTTAAACTCTGGATAAATTTAAAGTCTTTAATATTTATCCTTGATTTCGTTTGATTAATGCTTATATCATTGTCATCATCCTCATGCTTATATTGTGATGAAAAGTCATCTTTGGCTTACGTGCATAGACGGACTGTTGATTATTGGTTTTACTGTTGTATATTTTTGGCTTACGTGTAAAGATAGACTGTTAATTATTAGTTTTATAGTAGTATATCTTGGACTTACGTGCAAAGATGGACAGGTGTATGACATGATCATAACCACTAGTGATAATAACGAATATCCTTGGCCCATAGTGCATGGATAATTTGATGATGTGATTGGTAGGATCATGACCATTAGTTAACAGTTGAATGTCTTTGGCCGTAGTGCACTGACATGCAATTGAGTGGTATGATCATGACCATTGGTTTTATAGTTGAATATCTTTGGCCCGTAGTGCAAAGATAGACAACTGATTAGTATGATCATTGTTATTACATTTAAATATCTTTAGCCTTTGGGGTAAGGATATTGAGTAAATGTTCTATTAAGCCTTTGTGGCAAGGAGAAATTGTTGATTTACATTATTATGAATATGAATTGTGAATTTAACTAACATCTTTGGTGGTTCAGGTGAAGACAAGTGATAAAAGTTCTATTTGTCTTGGGTATAATAAAGAACTGTTAATGGGTATAACAGGTATAAAATTGATGATAAACTTTTAAATCATAGAAGATAGTAGATATCATGCTCTACTTGACTCTTCTAATGGATTGCTTGTTCCGCTGCATGTTAAACTTGTTGTCTATTATATTCTATCAGTTGTTATACTATTGAAGGCTAAGGATAATTTATTCTGCATTATCTTTGTCATAATATTTCTTATTGGGCTAGTTGAGCTCACCCTTTTACTTTCTTTTACTCTTCAGGAAATGAGAATATAGCTGGGACTAGTTGGGAATGGAGTGACAGTCCGAGATGGTTTTTTTAGCAGTCCTCACCACTTAGTGTGATAATAAGTGTAATGAGGATTGAATTTGAATTTGTATACTGTCTATGAGATAGTATTTCATGTAAAAACTCAGCTATGTTTTGTCGTATTTTGCACGATAGTTGTATATAAAGAAGTTTGTTTTTGATTTCTATAGTGTGTACCTGACGACTCAAGATGAGTGATGTATACCTGTTTTGGAGACATCACAGTTGGTATCAAAGCTTAGGGATATATTCCTTGGCTGAGGTGTGAGGCTAGAACTAGGAGGGGAGAGACGAGTAATTTCTTCGCTAGTATGACCTACCTAAGTTTATTTGTTATTCAATTGGTCGGTCAGAATATAGGGATAATATGTGGCATGTCAATTAACCCTTATTTTGAAACTATATTCTAGAATAATATCTGAAATACAGGAGATGAACAATGGAAAAATCATGATACAGAGAAAATAACCAAGAAGGTATAATCCGAATAGAAAGCAAGGTATTCTCATCTCTTCGAACTACCAGGTACGTACGTAAATTTCAAGGGCAAAATTTCATAAGGAGAGGAGATTGTAAGACCCCGAATTTTATGAAATGAAAGTATTCAATTTTCTTATAATTATTATTCTATTTAGTAAAGGTTAAATTGATAAAGGGTTAAAGTTAAGGGTGATATGTGAAAATTTTTCAAAATAAACAAGTTGTCATAAAATAATCGGTGATAAAAGTATAGTAATATGCGTGGTTACATAATAGCACACGGTATTGTACAGTATCTTTGATTATTAATGCTTACGTGAGAAGTCACTCAGTTATACTCAATTATTGCTACAGTAATTGCTGCATCATATCTCTCATATTATTGATTCAATTATTATCACAATATCATCTGCATAATATTTTATATTATTAAATCAATAATTGAGACAACAAAGTTATTCATATTATTATTTGCAATATTGACAATGTCTAGAAGTTCTGTCAAGGAGAGGTTTGGTCACCTAATTGCGCGCCAATAAGGAGAAATCCTTATCGGAAATCCCTCTCTTTCCTGAGAATGACCTTGTTGTTACATATTGTGAGTTATAATATTAACGATGAATAAGTTCGTGTTGATTAAAGATGAAATTGATAGTTCTATTGTGTTGGGATTATTAGTGTTAGTGGAAATCGACAGTTATTTCAATAATAATTGATGTCTGGAAGTTATACTGACCAATCGGGTAATTAATCAATAAATTAGCAATTAATTTCTATTAATTCACATGCTTATAACTATTTATTCACATGTGTGTACTATTGATTCACATTCATGTACTATTAGGGGAGGTGGTGCAAGATTGATAATACTTGCATGACTAAGTTAAAAATGGAGGTATAGATAGAGGTACTATATTGTGATTCGTATTTTCACATGCATAGAACTATTGATTCACATGATTGAACTATTAATTCACATGATGTACTATTAGGGGAGGTGGTGCAAGTTTGATAATACTTGCAGGACTAAATTAAAAATAAAGGAAAGATGAAGGTATTGTACTGTAATATTTTGAGCCCCAAAACGTGCAATTATCGAAACTATATTTTCCTATAAATAGAAGCTCATTCTTCTTTCATTCTCACCAATTCACTAAGACTCACAAGAACAATTATAGAGAGAGAAGCTATAGAGAGAGAAGTTATAGGGAGAAAAAAGAAGAGTAGTCTGCTACTTCACTACACCGGTATCCAGTCTTCTTCTGAGGTAAGGGGTATTATTTATTTCATATTCTGAAGAGATATTATTTTTCGTATTCGTATGAATATTATTTTCGTTCAATATTTGTAAGGAATATCATATTCGTTCAATATTCGTAGGAATATTATTTTCGTTCAACAGTCGTAAGGGGTATTATTTCTTCGTAAATGATGCTATTTCTTTCAATATCATTATGCCAGAATATTGGTACGAATTTTATTGTGGAATTTCTACCTTTTTGTGTTGGGTTTACTATTCACACTAGTATTATTCACTCGGGTATTCGGGGCACTTACATACTGGAGTACTATTCACGGGTTACTATTCACCCAGTTACTATTCACTCTAGTATTATTCACTTGGGTATTCAGGGCACTTTTCATGCCGGAGTACTATTCACGAGTTACTATTCACCCGATTACTATTCACTCTAGTATTATTCACTAGGGTATTTGGGGTACTTTTCATGTCGGGGTACTATTCACGAGGTACTATTCCCGAATTACTATTCACATGATACTATTCACGGGGTACTATTAACCCGAAATATATATTTCTTTTCTGTCCAAATTATTTTTGATACATGCATATTATTCTTGAATTTACTCCACAAAGCAGTATCATGTTGACAATTTGGATATTTTTAAACTCTGGATAAATTTAAAGTCTTTAATATTTATCCTTGATTTCGTTTGATTAATGCTTATATCATTGTCATCATCCTCATGCTTATATTGTGATAAAAGTCATCTTTGGCTTACGTGCATAGATGGACCGTTGATTATTGGTTTTATAGTTGTATATTTTTGGCTTACGTACAAAGATGGACTGTTGATTATTGGTTTTATAGTTGTATATCTTTGGCTTACGTGCAAAGATGGATAGGTGTATGACATAATCATAACCACTAGTGATAATAACGAATATCCTTGGCCCGTAGTGCATGGACAATTTGATGATGTGATTGGCAGGATCATGACCATTAGTTAACAGTTGAATGTCTTTAGCCGTAGTGCACTGACAGGCAATTGAGTGGTATAATCATGACCATTGGTTTTATAGTTGAATATCTTTGGCCCGTAGTGCAAAGATAGACAACTAATTGGTATGATCATTGTTATTACATTTGAATATATTTAGCTTTTGGGGTAAGGATATTGAGTAAACGTTCTATTAAGCTTTTGTGCAAGGAGAAATTGTTGATTTACATTATTATGAATATGAATTATGAATTTAACTAACATCTTTGGTGGTTCAGGTGAAGACAAGTGATAAAAGTTCTATTTATCTTGGGTATAATAAAGAACTGTTGATGGGTATTACAGGTATAAAATTGATGATAAACTTTTAAATAATAGAAGATAGTAGATATCATGCTCTACTTGACTCTTCTAATGGATTGCTTGTTCCGCTGCAGTTAAACTTGTTGTCTATTATATTCTATCAGTTGTTATACTATTGAAGGCTAAGGATAATTTATTCTGCATTATCTTAGTCATAATATTTTTTACTGGGTTAGTTGAGTTCACCCTTTTACTTTCTTTTACTCTTCAGGAAATGAGAATATAGCTGAGACTAGTTGGGGAATGGAGTAACGGTCCGAGATAGTTTTTTTAGCAGTTCTCACCACTTAGTGTGATAATAAGTGTAATGAGGATTGAATTGAGTTTGTATATTGTCTATGAGATAATATTCATGTAAAAACTCAGCTATGTTTTGTCGTATTTTGCACGACAGTTATATATAAAGAAGTTTGTATTTGATTTCTGTAATGTGTATCTGACGACTCAAGATAAATGATGTATACCTATTTTAAGGACTGTTATAGAGGTTAGTATGGAATCCAAAAGGCAAAAGGAAGAGTCCTCTTAATCCCGTGACCATGATGAGCTTGAAAAGTTCGATAACTCTAGATTTGTGAGTGCCGAAGCTGAGCGATATTTCCACACTGTATTGAGGGGGAAGACTTTTGTGCTGGAGTAAGACCTGAAGCCAGATAGCAGATTGAATGAACAGATGATGTCTATGATTTGGCAGAAAGAGTTGATGTTGTTCACCTAAGACACCCCCTGCAGACCTGATTTCAATTTTTCAAGAATTTTATGCCAATACGAAGACAACTCGAGATGGGATAGCCTTCGTGAGGGGTTATATGGTATCATACTCTAACCAAAGCATTATTGAATTGTTCCACCTGCCGAATGTCCATCTTGGTGATTCGGAGTGGCTTTATGCATGACGATGGGAGGAAGAATTAGACGAGGTCAGTTGGACATTATGTAAGCCTGGTACTGTATGGGCTAAAAAACAGGGCACTGACCAAAAACTGCATTTCCCCCAGCACAGCCTTAAGAAGATATGGAAAGGCGTGGTACAGTTTATCTGTGGCAATCAGAAAGTCATCACTAAAGACAGGGAAATTATGTTATTTAGTATTATTTTGGGCAAGAAGATCGACATGGGTCGGGTCATATAAGCTTCTATCCGACGATATCTACAAGGTGGTTCTTCAGGTGGCATTCCTCATGCTGTAATCAGTACTAGACTATGCTGTGCAGCTAGAGTCCGTTGGGATGAGAGTGAGCCTTTAGTGCTGCTCATGCTCGATATTGACCACTTCACTATTCAGAAATATAAAGTGTAGGACGGTTTTGAGTCCTACCCAAGAGAAGCTGGGTTCATATTGGAGCAGCAACATGAAGAGGTTCCATAGCATTCAGCTGCAGTTCTGAAGATGCCAATGGATGCTTACCATGCCAGACTAGATCGCAATTGCATGGAGTGGAGGATGCAAAGGAGAATGGATGCCATCCATAGCAGTGAAGCAGAGATCAGAACTTTTACTACTCAATTTTTAGAGAATCTCTCGCAGGCCTTCACTCAAATTGGTGCACCAATTCCCAACGTATGGAGCCACTCCAGCTTATCCTCCTCCAGACACACCTTTTGCGGATGAGGAGGAGGACAATTACGATGCTGCCTCGGGACTAGAGGAGTTTCTTCTCTAATTTTATTTAAGTCTTTTATCCAATGAGGGCATTATATGTATATAAGTTTCGTGGTATTGGTTTTATATATTAATGTTCATATTGTGTTGCATGTAGGTGATGTATTGCATTTAGCATTTAGATTAGTTTTGCATAGTATACATAGTATCTATTAGTATGTGGTAGTTAGTTGGATATTCGTATCTATTTGCATTGAATGTGTAGATGTAGTATATTTGCATTTATATGAATATGAGCATTAGGTTGGTGTGAGCTTAGATTGGCCAATGATAAGATGGGTATTGAATGTTAACCTAAACAGTATTGATAATTCATGCTTAGCTCTAATTTGAGTTGTGAGGTTATTCTAAATATCTCTGAAGCTCATGTAATCGGTTAGCACTTAGGATTTGCCTGTTTTGACTAACTTGGATCAAAAGGGTTTCATAATTGTCTTATGGGAAAAAAATTGTGGTTCAAAAATTTAAGGATATCTGTAATTTTGTAGTGAAGGCTAAAAGGAAATAAAAACTTAAGTTTGGGGGGAATCTACAGGGGTATATGTATAAAAAATATAAAATATAGAAAAAGAATATATATATATATATATATATATATATATATATATATATAAGAACATTGACTTGTTTAGTTCTGTGGCCTTTGCTGCTCGGACAAGTAAGTCATAGGGGTACTGTCTCTACAACTAGCGCCCTAAAACCAACTGGTTTAGGAGTCGGGTCGATAGTTCGCTAAAGGGGTAGCACTGAAAAGCCTAATAGGACCAGGCATTATACAGTCAAAGGTAAACGCGAGATGGAGTGTGAAACGCACTCATGGAAAATAAAAGAAGTATAGTTCACAGAGACCCCTTAACTTGGTAATTATTATGTGGTTTTTGCTGGAAATGTCATATTTACAGAAATACTTCAATGAGAAATGAAAATTTTCTTCTAAGTAAATTATATGATTTGTATTGATCTATAGTTGGGTGGACTGGTTAAGTAGCACACATACACTACATGGGTGATGACAAGTTTGGATTATCAAACTAATTTAAGTTATTGCTTTGCATTGATTAGATATATTGTTTGAGACCAGTAGTGATATCTTTGAGGTCTGATGTTAGACTTCATACTGGCTTATTACAAGATTCATATACATTTTATTTAGTAGGTTGCATCAACATTTTTTGTTTTGCATTATGTTGTGATGCTTGGGGACAACCATCGATTCAAGCTTAAGGCTATTTGATGAGTAGGATTCATATCTATGAATCAGGTATCAAATTGCATGGATTGTTAACTAATTCCATGACTTTACTTTGCTTTTCATACATTTGTGTTGTTTTTGTAGGTCATGTGCATGGGAGTTGGATTGGAAGCTGTTCGAGGGAAGCAGTATGCAAGCAGAGCATAAAGTACAGAAAAAAGGACAGCACGACCGCGCCCAAATTGAACTAAGAAGCAGCGCGACCGCGTAGGTCTGAAAACCCAGAAAGTTGTCTCTACCACTCTAATGCTGCTGAGCCCTTTCAAGTCATTTCCAGCGCGGCCGTGCCGCGACGTAGTTGACCAAAACTTTGACTTTTTATTAAGTACTACAATTAAGTTGTAATTTATTTGAGATTTAGATTTGTAATAGTAATTAAGTCAGCAGGCTATATATAGTCTATTATGTCATGAACTTGAAGAGGATCGTTAGTTCTAATTAAACCCTAATTGGAAAAAATAAGTTTATGCTTGGAAACTCAGTTGGAGACACGAAGAGACAAACATTGAAACTACAGAGGCTGGAGATTTACATAAGAGTTTTTCTTTCTCCTCTTTAATTCATTATTTTGTACTTGGGATGTTATCTGTTTTTGCTATGATGGTTGCTGTTGAGATGATGAACTAATTTTCTATTAGGGATAAAATGGAACCGTTTATCATGTAATAATTCAATTACCATTATTTTCACTTATTGATTCTTTGGATTTGTTTATAATATTTTGTGATTAATTTATTGATTGTGTGGCCAACAATTAATCAAATATCTTAGATGGAATTGAAAGAGAAAATCTAAGATAAGATTTGAATATAATAACGCATGAATTTGTTAATTCTTCTTAGAGTAACATAACAGTGTATGAGATGAAAATACTCGTATGCCATGTGTAACTTGATTAGGAGTTTCTGCTTAATGAATCTATTTTAAGTGTCTTGTATGAAAATAGCAAAATAACTTGAATATGCCTTTTTATTAATCATTGATAGATGTTACTAAATTTATAGGCAATCCTAGTTAACAACTCATTGGACTAAGTGAAAATAGGGTAAGGGGATTATTGCAACATAATTGGGGAAATTGTTTTCCTAGACTTTAATCATCTGGTAATCAACTCTTTTTAATTTAGTTTAATTTTACAAAAAGCTCAAAATCAACATTGGTGACCGTTTAAATAGAATTGAATTTGTAACAAATTAGTAATTAGAATAGCTATTAGCATCCGTTCTCTGTGGGTTTGACAACCTTTCTTACTTCTATATTACTTGATTGACCGTGTATACTTACGCGTAATTGTCATTATATTGAATGGACAACGAGTTTCAGTAGTACCATCCAAGATCCAGCTCGAGCGACTGTTGGAGCCGCTATATGATAATGAAGCATTAATTAATGCTGTAAAGATAAATGCTCCAATTGCAGTACAATATAGTTGTAATTCACTAATTATTCCATATGCTTGCCAAATCTAAAAGAACCGGATGTTATTCTTGGAAGCCCCTCCCAAGTCCTATTGAAACGGTATGGCATTAGAAAGGTATATCTCGATGTGGAGGGCACAAACCACCGCTTAATTGAGCTTATCAAGAAAATTCTTCAAAACTTCAAGAAAATAGGCGAAATCTACTTCAATCAAATCGTCGACCATAAAGTAGTAGTGATTTTTCTCCAATCAACCAATGCTGAATCCATAAACCTACTGATACGCGTTTTAGTTTAAATGTATTCTTATTTTGGCGGAATGAATTTCGGTAGAGGACTACCTTAGGCTTTCCAATGCTCTATGATAAGTCTAAAATTAACCACAATAGGTAGAAGACAAAATAATATTTAAATACTCCATCAATTTTCATAAAAATAAATCCTTTTTTAATTTTGTTGTAAAATTTAAAAAATATTAAAGAACTATGTTTTTTTAATGTTTACTTTAAAAAAAAAAAACAATAATGGTATAATAATGAAACTATGATGTTATATACTATATATTGAAAGCGAGTTCTTTCTAAGAATAATTTTGTTTTTATTTTTTATTTTTATAGCAAATATGACATATATAAGACATAGTAATAGTTTCCAAATCCAAAACTTATAAATGAAATTATTATCTGAACTAATTCACAAGTTTAAAAAGAAAAACACTTTTAAGTCATGTTAGTCCCGACAAAATATGGTTATGGGTTGGTTTGAGTTTATAAAATTTGGTTATGGTTCCATTTAAGAACTAAAATTACATTACTTATTTTTAATATAGGTTGTGTGGGTTGAAACCATGTAATTATGGAGCCAAATATAGGTCAACTCATATTTCAAATTTCAAGTTCAAGTTTACCATTATTATGGTTAAGGGTGTAAGTCGAGCCAAGTAGCTCGGTACTCGACTCGAGATCAGTTCGAAAAAATAATTCAAAACTCGAATTCGAAGTTGATCCGAGTCGAATCTGATTCATACTCGTTTTCTGTTTAATGATACACGAGTCGAATTCGACCATAATATAATGTTTGCTCAGATTAGGGTTCGAGTATTTTTTTTCCTAACCATACTCGATACCTACTCGATGGATCATATTCGAATATTGGTCTAATCCATGCTAGTAAGCTAAATATGTGATATTTGTATCAATTTTTATAATTTATAAAGTGTACTATGAAATTATGTAAAGTTGTATAAATCATTAAATTGAATGTCAATTTATATTATATTCTTTATAATTTCTATACATAAATAAAAGTAAAAAAGTTTTATATATAAATATTAGTTAAGTAACTAATTTATTATGTAGTGGTTCAGTTTTAAGTGAAATGATTCATATATATTCGAAACTCGATTCGAAGGCTCATGAGTAACTCGCTTTGTAAACGAATTAAGTACTTACGAGCTGAGTAGGTCCGAGTAATGATCCAAGTCGAATCTGACTCAAAAATAGAAATCCCTTATCTAATCTGAGTCGAATTCGAGCTCAATTTTTTCGAGTCGAGCCGAATCTGAGCATTAAGGTGTTCGCTAAGATTCGACTCGTTTACATCCTTAATTATGATCCAATTAAATAAATTATTTATGATATTTAATTTCTATATTCTTTCACTTTTCATCTCTAATGTTTTATACATTCTTCCTCTCAAAATTTTTATACACTCAAAAAATTTTAGATTTTCTCAATAATTTTTTTTTTGCTTTCTGATATTTATTTTTTCTTTAAATTTAAATTTTGAAAAATAAAATAAAAATAATTAGTAAGAAAAAATGTGCATGTTTATTTACAATTGCATCATTTAATCACCAAGTTCACATATCATTAATTAAATGAAAATTCATTTATTCAACGTAATTTTTGTTATATATGAAAACATGTCCATATGAACGTAATTATATATATATATATATTAATATCATAATCTATAAATTTAAAATTTTGCTCCCTATATATGTTTTCTTAATGAGATAAAAAATGAAATTCATTTTTCAGCATCAAATACAAAAAGTAATTTTTATTCTCATTTTCGAGCTACCAGTTGAACACAAACAATAAAATAATTTACGGAAAAACATTTAACATTTTCTTGATTTGAAAAAAGTAATTTATTTATCAACAACATAAATATATGACATGGACGGCTTTGATTAATCCAGATGGACCCAATACATGACATAAACGTCTGAGATTAATTAATCTAATTGAACCCAACCACTAACAAATCAAAAATGTGCAGATCATGCCAATAACAAAAGTATCTAATAGTCCCGACAGAATCTCCCTCAAGATAACCCAATCTAACCCACGTTCGCTTATTCCATACTGGTGCTAGAGACCCAAACTATTTTATAAATATTTTATAAACTGCTGATGTGATATACTTTACGTCAGCCTATTGATCAACAAATTGTTTAATATAGTCTTCGGTCCCACACAATATGCTGATGTGGAGTATGCCACATCAACAGTTTGTAAAATATTTGTAAAATAGTTTGTGTCTCTAGCATTATTCATAGTAGTATATCCTTAATTACCATTATAAAAGTATATTTCAAATTAAGACATACTATTATTTATAATTTATATATATTAATATTCTTTATATAGTCCACAGTATAATTAATGGAGTATTAATCTAAGGAATAATAATTCTGTTTGTAGTAGTTACGGTTTGTGCACTAATTAATGTACTACTGTAAACAGGATTATATACTATTATTCTTTAGATTAATTATTACACATGCACTGAAAGATATCATTGTTGAATAAATCAAACTTTTTAATTTTCTGTGTTCATGGTTTATTTAATTAAGTTCAACAGCAGACTAGAGATTTTGCAGAAATCCACCGATGGAATTTTAAAGATTAATTGTCATGTGAAGAGGAATTAATTAGTGATTTTATTTCATTAATTCCAGATCAACAACTAATTAATTGTTAAAACTATTTGGAAGAAATTACTACTTGTTAGTAGTACGTACGGTACATGCTACAACATCTCTATCTGTTTGTTTTGGAATATATATTAATTATGAATTTATGATAATTTACTAGTCTAATTTCTTAGTTTTAAAAATTTTGGTAATATAAAAAAAAAGTATTTAATTATTACGGTATAACCGAAAACCGAACCGAAAAAATCGGTACCGACTATGTACCGAACCGGTACTAAAACCGATTATTCGGTACCGGTACCGGTTCTCGATTTTTTGGGTTTTCGGTTCGGTACCGGTTCGGATTTTTCGGTACCGGTTCGGTTTTTTACCGATGAACACCCCTAGTGACTTGTGATATATAAGATTTCAATACACCTCACTAGAAAGCTGGATAATTTAGACATTACCTTACCCTTGTCTATTCACGGGCTTCTCCACTGAAGGCACATTTCATTTTTTCTGCCTTGGGTTCAGAATTGGAGAAAACCAATGGCAGAGTTAACGAGGAACAACTTGTTAATATTTACACTCATCAAGTCGGTTTCCATCAGCCTCCCCTAAAAAACCTGTAGTGCCCAATCTTTAGGATGTAAATGTACTAGTGAATCTCTAAACTTACCACTTTTTCCTCTAAGTGTTTCATAGTTGTGTACATAATACTCCATCCTTTATCATTTTTGATAAAGAAGTTATACTTCTATTGATAATTTTATAAAATGGCATAATGTCTATTTAGTACAACTCAATTTTACTACGTCACAACTACTAATAAACATGGAAGAGAATTATATTTATAAAATTTTGCAAATGGAAGGAAGAGGAATTGTTTTTAATAAGCTGGGTTTGATTATGGATGTTTCACTCCAGATCATTCATCTGTTTTTCAATAACGCTAGACTTTGTGATTCTAGTATGGCGACATATGCTTGACATACGCTAGACATGTTCTAGTATTAACACCCAATCTGCAAAATATTACTATATATATTAACACCCAATCTATATACCACAATCTATATACACCCAATCTATATACATAGATAATATATACACCCAATCTATATCAAATTTAGAAAAAAAGAGAAGTTAGGGTGTTACCTGTGGCGGCGGAGATGGCAGTGGGCAGTGGCGGCGGCGATGGCAGTGAGCGAGCTCCTTCTTCCCTTCTTCTCTTCTCCTCCTTTCTCCCTCTTCTCTCTATTCTGAGCTCCCTCTTTTCTTTTCCTTCTGTGTGCTATGTCGAGCGAATACGTGGTACTGATAACATTAAGTTTGATTAGCGGTTGCCATATGCGACCGCATGCGGTCGCTAATTTTTAATGACATGAACTTATCAGCGACCGCATGCGGTCGCTAGTTTTAATTGGTCGCACAAAACCTTAGCGCCAACATTTTCTGTCAAATTTTAGGAGGCAAAATTATGATAGCGACCGATCAGAGACCGCAGGCGGTCGCGGATATACAATAGCGACTGGATTAACTTACGGTCGCAAATGTCGGTCGCTAATACTAATATCAGCGACCACATATGCGGTCGCTGTTAGGCCTTTTTCTTATAGTGATCTGTATTTATTTCCAATTACACACCCCATATATTTCTCATATACATACTCATCCTTTAAGCACTAAAGCTTGCAACTTTATCACCTCAAAACCTACCAAACATGCCCCGCAAAGTTGGGGATTTTTTTTTATTCAATTCAGTTTTTATGTAGATCTAAGAACACCCATTAAGCCTGTAGCTTTACCACCCAAAATCAATACCCACCAAGGATGTAGCACAAATTTGTGAAAAGGTTGGCCCAATTCTGTTTTTCCCAGATCTAAAAAGACCCACAGATTAATGTGGATCTAGAATAGCTTTGGTGTTTTGCTCAAAGATTTGTTTGTCTTCAGTTTTTTTGCAGATATAAGAAGAACAAACGTATCACTTCTTTTTGTAAATGTATTAATTAGTATTTTAATTACAGGTTCTTTAGTATTGAAGTCCCAAGAAGAATGATCAGAATCATATAATTATAAGGCTGAATGAACCACAATTTTCATATTTAGAAGTTAGAACAAATTTTTTTTCTTTTCACATTTCTACTATGACAAGTTGGTAATAGCTGACTTGATAAAGAAATTAATAAAAAGAAAACATATATTAATAATTATTATATATATAGACATATAGTTCACCTATGCATAACTTATTGTAAGATGGAATACAATTATATATCTTAAAACATTGATAAACTCCATCCTCGTATAAATAATTTTTCATTCATTCAGAAATTTACCTCTATCTAATAAACGTTAAAGTGAAGCATTGAGTTTATTAATCATTCTCTTAATTAAGATTAACCATAAATGGAAATGTACAATAGAAGCATCTTTCTATTTTTAGCCAGTCAGGTAAGAAAAGCTCATTAATTCCATTTAGGTAAATACTGTTTAAATCTTATTGCTTCATGAATTCAATCAGGGACATCAGAATATCTTTTCGTAATTATTCTTTCTTTTTCTTTTTTCCTCATGATGTGAAGCACCCCTTGTAATAAATCACTTGTCTCTTCTTTACAAGTTCTTCTAAATTCGAAATAATAGTAAAGGCTCTAGTGAAGATAATTAGATGAGAGAGATGTTTCAACGAAATTAAAGCTAGCCCTCCAAATATTACTTTAGTCATGTCTTTTCTCTGCATTAATTCTTTTGCTAATTGCATGAAGGTTCGTAGTGAGAGAGAGAGAGAGAAAGAGGTTGTATAATATGAGTTGGGATGAGTTTTTTTTTGTTTATATAGCTGGCCCATTTCACACCCCACCCTGCCAATATTGCAACCTGCTTGTCTTTTTTTTTAAAAATTTATCTTTGGTTCGTTATTATTGATTCGCTTAAGAGATGAGTTATATATATATATATATATATATATATATACAGAACTGATCCAGTCCGGGAGTCCGGACTGGATCAAAATCCGGTCCAAATTTTTTTTTTTTTTTTATGTTTTTTTTTTTTTGGAACAACTAAAAAAAAAAAAAAAAAATTTATGGAATTGAAATTTTTCAATAATACAGTGTTTTGGGTGTGTTTTTAATACCTACCCCAACCAATGTATGTACAGTCTGCCCAGACTGTACAGACATGTTTCGTTATAGGCATCCAAATCACACCCAAAACACTGTATAATGTAAAAATTCCAATTCCATAATTTTTTTTTTTTTTTTTTTAGTTTTTTCAAAAAAAAAAAAAGCAAAAAAAAAAAAAAAAAAAAAAAGTCCGGATTTTAACAAAATCCGGGAGTCCGGACTGGATCCGGACTCATATATATATATATATATATATATATATATATGAACTAGAGATTTCGAAGCTAGAAATAAAGAGATCTTGAAAACAACATCTCTGGGATTGGAGTTGGGTTTGAAAATTCTGATACTTTTGTGATAATTGGTTGGTTGATGAATTGGGGTTTAATCTTTTAAAGTTGTTATCAGCTCTCTACAAGACATTGTGGTTGTATAATTGATCTATTTTGTTTTATATAGTGGTGAGTTTGGTTTTTCAATTCTTGTAATGTAACTTATTGTGAGCCATCCAAATCTTTTGAATTTATCACATTTGTATTCTGAGATTTTTAATAAAATTATTTTTGCTGATAAAAAAATATTAAATTTTGAAAAAGTTAACATCTATCTAATATAATACTTGCAAGATTTTATTGAAGGGGATAGGAATTAATCTACCAAACAACAGCTGTCACTAACATTAAAACTAAGGTAGGTAAGTAAGTAAGGCCAATACTCTAAAAGTCTAAATTGTATCTTTAGAAAAGTTTGAACATGTAGATTCTGAAGTATTACAAATCCATAATTGGATTTCATGAAATGACGTGCATGAATCAAACAATGACAGTAGTGTCCTGGAATATTTGTCAAATTTACCCAACATCAAGTCAAAAAACTGTACTCCACTGCTAGATCTCTTTACCAATCAAACTCCATAAATTGTATTAAGTGGGTTGGTGTTTCATATTACAATTGTTTTCACGTGCATCCACTTATGAATATCATTACAAAACATATCTAAAAAATCAGAACAGCTGTGTTAGATTATGGAAACAGTCAAGAAAAGTGTCTGTTATGAACTTATGATTATCTACAAACAAGAAAAATACTCCTTGGATTGATATATTTTAAATTTAAAATTAATATAAATTTATTTAATTTTAAATAATATAATTATAAAAATCTCATACTATAAAACTTATTGATCTCAAAAGTTAAATGAGTTGCACTAATTTTAAATATTAAAAAAGTTAAATAATTTAAAAAAATTAATATTGATTTATATTTTCAGTCGGACCAATATTTTTTACTCCCTTGATGATTCAAAGATGGAATTTTTCTTGCGACTCTTGTGAAAGAAAAAACGGTGTTAGAGAGAGCTCCCCTTCTAGTTTATACTTGTCTACTTAGACTGACCTTTGGAATGGAATCTTCTACCTGTTCTATGAGTTCATATAGAGCAACAGTGAAAGGGAATGTTGTCACAACATCATCATTGTCTTGAAGAAAGTTAAGAGCAAAGGATGGGATTGATTAAAATAATTAATAATAGGAATAATAATATTATAAATATTGATGATAATATAAAGCATCATCATTATTATATGGGATGAAAAGAAAGCTTCGGCCAAATCTGGTTGGAAAGAGCCCCATTCCAAAATATAAATTCATATTTAACTATTTTGTTGAATATATGTGAGTTTATGAGTTTAGTTATGTTGATGGAAATATGATTGTGTGCTTTTATTTAACTATTTTATTGAATAGTTTATGAGT
The DNA here is from genome assembly GCA_020205505.1 of Panax japonicus. Taxonomy (NCBI): domain Eukaryota; kingdom Viridiplantae; phylum Streptophyta; class Magnoliopsida; order Apiales; family Araliaceae; genus Panax; species Panax japonicus. The sequence goes on along the minus strand of CM035102.1, from coordinate 58,164,347 downwards.
TTAGTGTGAAGGAAATATGATTATGCTTTTATTTAACTAATTTATTGAATATATGCGAGTTTATGAGTTTAATGTGAAGTTAGGTGATCGAAAAGACTTGGTAACTAAAAAAATTATTAATTGAACTCTTGCTAAAAAATCAAAAAAATAAATAGAATGCGAAAATTTCTTTTTACACTATAATCATTGAATTTTCAAATAATTATAAAAGTATATCCAAATTTTGACCATTTCATATATACACATCATAGGCGTATCAATATTAGTTTGTATATTTGGTGTATGTTTATTCGATAACTTGATAATAGAAATCCTAAATCAAGCAAATAAAAATTAGAATAAGAGGCGGGCCCCTTTGGAAAAAGAATATATTTTATATGGCATCATTTGCATGCATGTATTTATACAGTAAAGGACTTGAGATATATAAAAAGAAGAAGAGACTAATTAATATTTGAGTAAGCAGTGATAAATTTCAGAAATTTAGCTTTTTCTGGAATAATTGTTTATAATATTGTAAAAGTGGAAAATACATAATTTAATTTGCATTTCAAAATATCTAAGTTGAGTTTTTTTGCAGCTTAATAAACTGATGAATTAAAGAACAAAAAAATACAGCCTACATTTGATATTAGAGAATTGTTAAATGCACAACAATTTTTATTATTTTCACAATAAAAGTATCGTTGTAGATATATAGCAATATTTTTGTTGTGAAAATAATATTTTTTGTTGTGGATTTAGTAATTTTCTTGATGATATTATATTTTTTTAGTAATTTCCTTGATGATATTATAAATAATATTTTTTATATCGACAAAAGACTTTCATACAATTTTACTTTTGTTCGTCCATTTCTTAAAAAAGGAGAAATAGTTGTCATTGATTCACACAGCTAATCTTGTCTGAGAAAACCACAACTTAATTATGGCATTGTACTTTCTAAGCTCATCAAGTTCTTAGCCAATATTCAGCTGAGTTCCAATGCAAGGACAACTAAATTATGTGTGTGTGTTTTATAATGAGAACAGATGAAAAGCTTTAATCATTTTGTTGATTATTAAGTTATGCGTGGGTGGATTGAATATTAAGCAATGGTTTATTACATTATATATATATATATATATATATATATATATATATATATATATATATATATATATATATATATATATATATATATATATATCATGACCAGCAGCACATGCATATAGCCCTTACTCAAATCTGAGAAACATGAAGTGATAAGGTGTTCTTGAAGTGATCGGATTGAAATGATAAATCTATTTTTTCGTTTCTTTTGTGAATAAATCAAAATTTTTGCGAAGAATGACAATACATTTGACTAATTCGATTAAATTTTGAATAACCAGAAATTTTATATTCTTTCACGGTAAATGTATAAAATTTTAAAGTTTAAATTATTTTAAATTTATTTACTTTGATTAAAAAAATAGTCGATATATTGTAAGTTACTTAAAAAGTATTATTAATAATAAATTTGTTAATGTAAACAGTTAAATGTATTTATATTCAGCACAGTTGATTCTAAAAAATTTATTTAAAAAAAACAGTGACCAATTTTATTTCTCACAAAAAACCTCTGAATAATAATATAGAGTGAGTGAATAATTCATTTATTAATAATTTTTTTTCTCACAATTAAATGTCTATCATAAATTGGCGTCAAATTTCCTTCTACCACCTCAATTTTGCGAGTGAAAAAAATTTAAAATATAAATGATGTTTCTTTCGTTTATAACTATATTGTCACTATATTTTTTTCCTTCACAATTTCTTCGCTAGAAAACTCCTCGTGTGAAAGAATAAATTCTTCACAAAATTTCCTTTACTACATCCATAATTTCTTCTAGTGAGTACATGAAATTAAAAATAAAATAAAAAAGAAAAATTGAAAAAAGCTAATAGACCGATGCGTAAATAAACTTTTAAGGGTTTAATATACTATTTGTGCGTACCACATTTTATATTTGACATTGCACCACTGACATTTAATTTTTTGTGGGCATATTTTTTATTCTTATTAATTAATGTCATTTTTAGTGGATAAATTATAAATTTTAATGTTTGAAGACTTTTTGAGGGACAAAAGATATATTACTTATGTTAGAGAATATTACTCATAATGCTATTAAATATAGTGGTTGCGGGATGATAATAATGTTGGATAAAACTTGTTCAAGCCCGATAAAAGAAAAATATAAGTGATTGTATATTAAGCTTTAATATTTTCCTTTAGATGAAATATTGTGTGATGGTTCAAACACAATCAAGAAAATAAATTGAAAAAGACCTCATTCGATAAATGGCAAAATAAATATATTCATGCGTTCGTTGAAATTTCTATCAATTGTACCCACCTCCCTTTCGAAAAAAAAACAATTTACGCGAAAAATTCAGTAATTGTAATGGTTGTCACTAAATATTCTATAGTGATAGCACAACTAGACATCAGTAAGAGCCATCATATATACTAGTTAGGCCTGACAAAATATGGTTATGGGTTGGTTTTAGTTTTTAAAATATGGTTATGGTTCCATTTAAGAACTAAAATTATATTAACCATTTTTAATATGGGTTGTGTGGGTTGGAATTATATGGTTAATATTCAAAACTATATTAACCATTTTAAGATATTTTGACTTTTAAACAGAACTTTTGAAAAATGACATTGTGACCGTCACAATTAAATTAATTAAGTAATTATATGATATAAAAATTATTAATATAAATAATAAAATGACAGAACTGTATCCAAATCTTATTTCATTGATTTTTTTTTCTTATAATTAAAATGACATAATATTCAAAATTATTTATTTCATTGATTTTCTTTTCCTTATGATTTTGTGTATAAATTCGTATTCATATAATTAATTAAAATGACAAAATATTCAAAACTATTTATTTATTTATTGAAACTATTTATTGGGTTACATATATATATATATATATATATATATGTGTGTGTGTGTGTGTGTGTGTGTGTGTGTGTGTGTGTGTGTGTTGTCATTTTTTGGGGACATGAGAAATTAGAGACCAGTATATGGTGTTTGGTGTGGTGTTACTGGGAGAGAGAGTCAGAGATTGAATGAAATATGGGTTGAAAAATGGTTAACCGAGTCGAACTATATTTGTTTTAAAAAATATGGGTCCAAACTTTAACCAACCTGAATAAATAAAAATGATTAACCAACTCATTTGGTTCCAATTAATATGGTTTGACACAACAGTTAACTAACTATATTGTCAGGTCTAATACTAGTATTTTGTGATTACTAGTAAATTCCATCACCTAATATATTTGTTGGTCATATATGCTTATTTTTTAGTGATTGCCTTGACCGTCAGAAATAGATTATAGTGATGGCAAAATTAGCCATTACTAAGATCCGTCATCTATATTATTTTGTAATTGTTGAAAAAGTCCATCATATAATACTATTTTTTGAGATTGCTTTGAATGCCGTCATAAAGGTCCATCACACGTGGTTTTCTTTTCGTGATGGTCTTGGTCGTCACCAAATATTTTTAAGGAGAAATATATAGGTGAAGGTTGCATGCATGCCATCACAAAAAATAAAAAATATTTTTGGACAATATTTGATGATTAAAATAGTCGTCACACATATATATCCACGATGACAAAATTAACCATCACTAGAGCCATCATATATATACTATTGTTTGCAATTACTCAAATAATCCATCACGAAATATTGTCTACTGTGATTGCTTTTGAAAATCGTCACCAGGATCCATCACGCATGCTTGGTTTCCTAGTAGTCTTTGAAATTTCTTTTTAGTTTGAATTATGAACATTTATTGCAATTTGTAAACATTATTATGATTAGTTCAAGTTTTATTTATTTAATTTTAACAAAAAAATTATTTAAAATAAGAGCAGATCCTCTGTCCTCAAATTCTCTGTCCCCCTTGTGTCCTCCCACTTAAATTTTGATAAATGTCCTTTTATTTATTTTTAGAATTAATTAGTGTTAAATAAGTGACTATGTATCAAAATTTAAGCGGAGGGACACAAGGGAACAGAGAAATTGGGGACAGAGGATCTGTTCTCAGTTAAACTTCGCCCCTGCTTGAAATTTTTTTGGATTCGCACCTGCATGAAGGTGGGACCCACGGTATGTTGATGTGGGAGATGACTATGTGAAAATATAAAAAATACACGTGAAAATATCAATTTCATTCTTAATTCTTACTTATCTCATATGTAAATATGTTGTTTATTATCAACAAGTTTATCGTGAGGAGACTCCAAAAACAACCGATAATTATAAGACGAAATAAAACGTCAGATCTAAAATCGTTTATGTACTTGCATAACAATAATTCTTTTGACCACTTTGTACATCAAGTAAAAGAGAAGGAATGCAAAGGTACCACTTTGTACATGAAGTAAAAGTAAAGGAATTAATACACCAGAGCAGCGTCGTTCACCTCCGCCCGATGATGATACTTTTACTAGTTTATAGTTCATTTGTATTCAATGTTATTGTAGAACATTTGTTATTATTGTGGGAACTAATTGCGTCTGTATAAGTATTGTAGAACATTTGTATATATTGTAGTGTCTAATTGCGTCTGTATAAGTATTTTAAATTATATTGTTTATTATTTATGGAACATTAGCTTATATTTGTAATTGGTTAGCTTATATTTATGGAACATTAGCTTATATTTGTAATTGGTTAGCTTATATTTATGGAACATTGGCTTATAATATGTTTTGGTGGATATTTGAATGTGAATGTGAATGATATAATGAGTTGAAGATTACATTTTAGCGCTACGTTGCATATTTGAATGTGAGATACATGTTTATATTACTGTGTATTGGGTTGTGACATGTTACACGAACATTAATGAGTTTAAACATCTAGAAACTGAACTTCTAAAATCTGCATTAAAAAAACAGCTAATTCTGACGGAATAAGGTATTTCCGACGGAACGTCCCTTAGATTTAAAAAATACCCAATTTTTAATAAATACCTATATATTCTAATTTTCAGTCGAAAATAAGTGAACTCTGAGGGAACATGTCTGTCGAAACTACTTTATCTCCGACGCAAATTTCGTCGGAAGTTAATAATTAGTCATTTTTAATAAATATCAGTTTATTTTAATTTTCAATCGGAAATAGGTTAATTCCGAGGGAATATGTCCGTCGAAAATAGGGTATATTATACTCGACGGAAAGTTTCGTCCTATGTATTCAGTTGAAGATAGTTTATGTTCGACGAAAATCCGTCGAATATAATTTCGTCGAAGATAATATAGATCCGACGAAATTTTTGACCGATCTCATCTTCGACGCGAATATATACAGGTCGAATTTCTGACGGAATATTCCGTCGGAAATAATCTATTTTCGACTGAATAAGCTTAGGTCCGACGAAAAATTCCATCGGGATTACGCTTTTTTCTTGTAGTGTTACTTATGTTAGAGAATATTACTCATAATGATATTAAATATAGTGGCTGCGGATGATAGTAATGTTGGATAAAACTTGTTCAAGCCCGATAAAAGAAAAATATAAGTGATTGTATATTAAGCTTTAATATTTTCCTTTAGATGAAATATTGTGTGATGGTTCAAACACAATCAAGAAAAATAAATTGAAAAAGACCTCATTCGATAAATGGCAAATTAAATATATTCCTGCATTCGTTGAAATTTTTATCAATTGTACCCACCTCCCTTTCGAAAAAAAAACTATTTACGCGAAATAATTCAGTGATTGTAATGGTTGTCACAAATATTTTATAGTGATGGCACAACTAGGCATCAACAAGAGCCATCATATATACTAGTATTTTATGATTACTAGTAAATTTCATCACCTAATATATTTGTTGGTCATATATGCTTATTTTTTAGTGATTGCCTTGACCGTCAAAAATAGTTTATAGTGATGGCAAAATTAGTCATTACTAAGATCCGTCATCTATATTATTTTGTGATTGTTAAAAAAGTCCATCATATAATACTATTTTTTGAGATTGCTTTGAATGCCATCTTAAAGGTCCATCGCACGTGATTTTCTTTTTGTGATGTTCTTGGTCGTCACCAAATATTTTTAAGGAGAAATATATACGTGATGGTTGCATGCCATCACAAAAACTAAAAATTATTTTTGGACAATATTTGGTGATTGAAATAGTCGTCACATATATATATCCACGATGGCAAAATTAACCATCACTGGAGCCATCAGATATATACTATTGTTTGCAATTACACAAATAATCCATCACGAAATATTGTCTACCGTGATTGCTTTTGAAAATCGTCACCAGGATCCATCACGCATGCTTGGTTTTCTAGTAGTCTTTGTTTTTTTTAGTTTGAATTATGAATATTTATTGCAATTTGTAAACATTATTATGATTAGTTAAAGTTTTCTTTATTTAATTTTAACCAAAAAAAATTAGTTAAAATCCGCCCCTGCTGGATTTTTTTTTGGATCCGCAACTGCATGAAGGTGGGACCCACGGTATGTTGATGTGAGAGAGGACTATGTGAAAATATAAAAAATACATGTAGAAACATCAATTTCATTCTTAATTCTTACTCATCTCATATGTAAATATGTCGTTTATTATCAACAAGTTTATCGTCAGGAGACTCCAAAAACAACTGATAATTATAAGACGGAATAAAACGTCAGATCTAAAATCGTTTATGTACTTGCATAACAATAATTCTTTTGACCACTTTGTACATGAAGTAAAAGAGAAGGAATACAAAGGTACCACTTTGTACATGAAGTAAAAGTGAAGGAATTAATACAAAGGTACCAATACTGCTTGTGTCTAATTAAGCTTTAGAAGCAAACAACTTTAGTACCATTTCATATTGTATAGTTTCTTTTCCATACTGTTTTTCACTTTCCATAAATTATTTATGTGAAGACTGTCCAACAAAGCAGAAGGACAAATGAAATGTTATGATCAAATTATCAGATGATGTACAATTAATGGTCCCTCCAACAAAGAGAATATTTTGGAGCTTAGCTGTTGACATAAAACTTATTATTGATCAGGACCATTCAGTTGCTCCTGCTCCCTGCTTCTTGGTTTGTTCCCATATGATTCATACTATGTAATAAAGCAGGAAATTCTGAAAATAGCCATTTGATAGTATATGGACTATAAACAGTTGCCTTGGGAAGTGCGAAACAATTGTGATATAATATATAGGAAAAAATGTGTGTACACAGCTGTGTATTATACAGTAGGCTATAACGACGATTTTTTGGGCTATAGCGACGGTTTCACCCGTCGTCATAGCTATTCTGGGCTATGGCGACTAGTTTACCGTCGCTATAACCCAAAAAATCTGTCGTCCTAGGCCTACTGTGTAATACACAGCTGTGTATATACATATAGCCCTAATATATATCCATGCTAATTAATATGAGATATTGTTTATCAAGCTTGTTTTAATTTTTGTATTTGTTTTTTTTCTTGGAACAAGTAAACTTGTATTTATTTTATTTTGTTTTCTTTTCATTGTGGTACTTGGTTAGAATAAGAGAGGTTTCTAATTTGTAAAAATGCAAGCCTTTATTTTTCATTATGTGCAGTCCCCGCAGCTAACAATGGGAATAATAGAACAAGCACTTTGTGTACAATGGGGATAATAGAACAAGCACTTATTTTCAAGCCTTTATTTGAATGTTGAGAAAATTGGGGAGGCCGTATCGCCTGCTCACAATGGGGATAATAGAACAAGCACTTTGTGTACAACTCAATTTTGACTCAAAAACTTAAAGTCCTCGTTAATTTTTGAGACTATTCATATATGTAATACGTTAGTTAAATATTATCAAGCATTAGGTCATAATATTAGTAAAAATATTAAAACGTGGATAATATTAAGGGTTTTAAAATTTTGATCTCCAACCGATATCAAGTGACATGGTATTAAAAATTTTAATGATAATTTATGACATAGTCAATCACATGAGATCTACTGGATCAATATAATTATGACACATCATTTGAGATACTTTTTAAGATCAAAAATTTAAAACCCCTAACATTACCCTTAAAACATGGATATGAAAGGTGCATTTTTTTACAATTTTTTTAAGGAAAATTTCATCGATTAATTAATTACTAAAATTTCTTTACCCAAAAGGATCGGTCGATAGAGTTGCGAGTATGTGGTCAATTTTAGTAGTTGGTACAAAACTCTATTCGACCATTATTATTTACGGTAAGTCTACTATCAAATAAAATCGCTCACATACACTCTCATGCATATTTTGATGGCCCACGTGCAGAGCATGTCACGTGGACCATTAAAATATGCATGTGAGCAGTTTTATGTTATAGTAGATTTATTTATTATTTATATAAAAAAAGATTACTTGAGAATATTTTTATTTTTTAAATATTAAAAGTTTATTTTTAAGTTTGCTAAAAACAAAGGGACACTAATTAACAATTGGACCACACAATATGAGTATTCATTTATGGACCACACAATTGGACACTAATTTAATCTTACTTTTGTAGTTTAAATCTTTTCAAGTATTCATTTAGTTATTCTTGCACTACTAATGCAATCATCTCTTTCAAGTCCAAAAACATTTTACCTCTATCTCATGCACCTGATGTAGTCACGAAGTATGAAATAGTTATTAAAAAACAGAAATAACTTTAATCAGTGGGATGCTTCACAAATGAAGAAACTCAATAAAGCAGCAAAAGCTATTACAAAAGCAGTGAGAGAAGTATATAGCCAATGCAGGCCACAAATAGAGTCCATGCAAACTCATGTAACATATAATTACAATGGCCACTTTAAAAGTATGGCTGACCAAAAAGAAAAGAAGAAAATGATTGAAACAAGCTTTAGCCGGTAAAAACAGCAACTTTTCAATGTAACTTTGTCCCATCTCTTTTCACTCTTCCCTTGATAATGTAAATATTTGTAATGTTCTCACTTTCTCAGTAACATCACAGGTAAAAAAGAGTTACTTTTTGAAGTGTCTTTTCATCTTCCATTAATTACCCACTTGCCATTTGGCCCATGTATGTGTGTTTTTGCATGTGTGTAAAGGGTTCAAATTTTCTGTCAAATTCTTGGTATCATTTAGATAATATCCCTACAATATTACACTTATTTATGATTAACTTTTTTAATTAGATAAATATTACTACCTGATAGCAATAAATGAAATGAAACAGTACAAATTGAGATGCTTATTATATCACCCATTAATTAAATTAAAGGCTACTTTGGAGTTTCTAATGCATCAAATAAGAAATAAATTGTGTTTTCATGCAACTTTTAATAGATTTTGACTATTGAGAGCATGTGCCTCATAATTTTTAAAATTAAAAAAATTATATTAATTTAGAGTTTAAAAATATCTTAATTTGATTTTAAAAAGTTCATAATAATTTTATATTGAACAAAACAAAATAGCCTCTTTATGTTTTTTATTTGCAAACATTTTGTCATTATTTAGACAATTCAAATTTACGTTTCTCACTCACATTGAGTTGCAGGACCTATAAAAAAAATACAGAAAAGATATAAAATATATGTAATTATCATTTTTTTCTCTCCAAACCTTAACCTTAGTACCAACCTACCGGGGGCAGGTGCTCCCCCTGGCCCCCCCTTGGTTCCGCCAGTGTACACGAGACTGGAAAATGATCAGCAAATCTAAATTCGTATTATATATATATATATATATATATATATATATATATATATATATATATATATATATATATATATATATGAGGCACAAAATCTTAATAACCTAGCTACATCTTAATTTACTAGTAGTATGTGAACATAGCATCAAACAAAAATATTAGATTAACAAGGGTAATGATATTAACATGGCGAAAATTATAGGAGCAAAGTAATATAATTTTTAAGACAAATCTGCCATTGTTATTCGTGATGATTATAGTACTGATATAGTATTATTTTAATGACAAAAGAAGAGTTATCCAAAAAAAAATATTTATCAATTGCTCGTAATTTTAGCCTTGTTAATATTAGATCTCAATTAACACTCGCATAAATCCTAGTAGTAAGTACAAAAAAGAAAGAGGGAAAAAAACATAGAAACCAAAACTAGACAGTAGCACAACACTCGAGGTCTAACACACAAGAACTTGACCTCATAAGTACAGATTGTAGGGTTTTGGCTAGGTCTTTGGCGAACGGTCTAGCCACAGGGTCACCGACAGTGCACTGAAGAGCTAAATTCATGGTCTCGACGATTTGGTTGTGATTATTTAGTGCATGTGTCTTGATTATTGGATCAATCCACATCTCCAGATGACAATCTGAGTAGCAATAACGTGCCCACTCAACAATGCTTTCATGCACACCAAATTTGGCATCCGTTGGGTTTTTCCCGGTCAGGAGTTCGATAAGGAGAAGGCCAAATCCATAGATATCACTCTTGTCGGTTATGTCTTTGGTTTCTCTAGTTTCTGCAATGTCAAGAAAATGCATGTGTATAATTGTTTGGTATAAAATTCAAAAAGGAAGTTTGTTCATTTAAAAATGTATGTAAACATTAATTATTTACAACTTTTCCCCCAAACGTTATGCGTTAAAAACTTAAAAATGAAAATTTATGAATACCATTGAATTCTCATGTGTTAAGGATTTGCAGGCCTCAAATCTGGTCATGCCATAATAAAAAATATTTTATGAAAAAAAAACACATTTTCTTACTGAAAATATGCTATATAGCCCCATAAGCTAGTCGTGCTGTTCTCGGTCGATATATGTCAGGTTCTATGTCTCCTCACTCACCTTAATAACACTTGTTCGTTACTATTTTGAAAAAGAAATGGTAATTTTTAAAAATTACTATAATTACATTTTTTTGTCTAACATTTTAATCCAAGTATCCTATTAAGTTAAAATTTGTAAATTTCACACAATAGCTAGTAAATCAAAACACAAAAAAAAAAGTGGAAAAATTTACCTGGGGGAAGGTATGCAGAAGAGAGAAAACACTTGGTGTCCATAAAAACCAAACCAGGAAGATCCAATCTCAGGCAAGGCTCATCCTTCTCACCAACCATAATTTTGTCAGAGGAAATGTCACCTACAAGAATACTAGGTGAACAATGGGAATGAAGATAACCAAGAGCTTTTGCAATCCCAATAGCAATTTTTCTCCGACGCTCCCAACTTAAGCCCGGTAGAGCTTCACTTAAAATCTTTCCCTCAATATGTTCATACACCAAGAATCCACCCTTTTCAGATCTACAAATCGCGATAAATTTACCAATGTTTGGATGCTGAACCTTACCAAATTTATCACCAATTTCTCTTGATGGAATCGAGTTGATATCGTTCATTTCCTTAACCAAGAATTGCATGTTAATCTTCTTTGAGGACTTTAGAATGTAAGAGTTTCCTAGCTTTCCTCTTGCAATAATATTTTCATCTCTCACCGAGGATAAAATATCATCAATACTTAGCCATTTCAAAAGCTTGCCATCGAAGAATTGTAGTTCCCAAATTCCATCCTCACCTTCAACTCTTTTTACATTTGAGTCCTTTTTCCTCCGAACAAAAACAATAACAAAAAATGCAAGTCCAAGAACCACAAAGGCAAAGCTCAAGAAAATCCACCAAGGAGGGATTTTAACGCCTTTGCATGGCGATAAACCGCTTGTAACACCACCGCATAGATTGTTACCAGAAACGGAGCTTGAATTGATAGCAAGGAAGGCTCCGGTAGAGGGTAAACTTCCATGAAAATGGTTGTGAGAAATATTTACTTGAACAAGTGATTCAACTTTCCCTAAACTTTTTGAGATTTCACCAGAAAGTTGGTTACTTGACAAATCAAGCAGCCCTAAAACCGGCATTTCAGAGAAAGTACTAGGGATTTGACCACTAAGCTGATTATGGCTTAGGTCAAGACTCACAAGCATTTGACATGAAGATAATTCATCCGGTAAGCTACCAGAAAGCTTGTTTCCACTCAATTTTAGTTGCATTAGCTCCGAGAAGTTCCCAAAACTCGGTGGAATTTCACCCGAAAAATCATTTTCGGATAAGTCCAAGTTCTCAATCTTTTTACTACCAAAAGAATCCGGCAAATGCCCAAAAAACCTATTTTTTGATAAATTCAGCATTTCGAGTTCTGGCATAAGCCAAGTCTTCCCACTTATGGTGCCGGAAAGATTGTTGCCTGAGATATCAAGGAAGTAAACAAGCGGCAATTTGATGAATTCCGGTGACAATTCCCCCGAGATTTGGTTATTTTCTAGGCGGACTCTTTGTAAACTCATGCAATGGCTTAAACTTTTTGGTAATTCACCTTCAAGGGAATTTGAGAATAGGATGAGTTTAAAAAGATGGTTGGAATCACAAAGACTGTCGGGGATTTTCCCCGTGAGATTATTGGTAGAAAGGTCTAATACTGTGAGATTATTATGTTTCCCAAGGTCTTTAGGAATCTCACCAGATAATTTATTAGACCATAGTTGAAGCACTTGGAGATGAGGCAAAAAAGTTAAAGAATTCGGAATTTTTCCGATAAGACTGTTGGAAAACAAATGGAGAATTTCCAAGTTATGCAACTGGATCAAAAGTTCAGGAATTTCACCAGACAAAAAATTATCGCTCAAATCGAGTGATTTTAATTTTTTGAGATTGAAAATTGATCGAGGAATGGAACCAGTGAGCTTGTTTAGGTACAAGAAAAGATATTCAAGATTGGTTAGGTTACCAAGAGAAGATGGAATTTCACCACTAAGATTGTTATAAACAAGATTAAGATGATTTAATGAAGTTAACTCGCCAAGTTGATCCGGAATTTTGCCCGAAAGATTGTTGTATCCCAAATAAATCAACTTCAAGCTCTTCATTAGGCCTAATTCACTTGGAATTTCTCCAACTAATCCATTTGAAGCCAAAGTCAAGAACTGCAGACTAGTCAAATTTGTTATTGATTTCGGAATTTTTCCCACCAAAACATTTCCACCAAGATCAAGGAATTTGAGGCCGGAGAATAGTCCAATTTCTTCAGGAATTTCACCTGAAAATATGTTGTTTGAAAGGTCTAACATCTCGAGACGAGAAATTGAGCCTTTTGGCAATGAACCTGTTAGGTTATTGTTGCTTAGATTGAGATATCTAAGCCACAAACAAGAGGAAATATTGCTAGACATCCCACCATAGAGTTGATTATCGGATATGTCGATAAATTCAATATATGGCAATTGGAAAAGTGATTGGGGCACTTCCCCGGATATGTTCTTTCCAGAGAGCCCAATTTTCCAAACGTGGGAAGAATTATCGCAGCCTATGCCTTGCCAATAGCAAAATGACGTGGAAGAATTCCAGCTTGAAAGAGACTCGAAAGGATCTTGAATTGAAGACTTGAAGGATAATAGTAGTTCATATTCATATGCATTGCATGCACATAATCCAGATAACAAGAACATAAGCATCAATAATTCTTCCTGCATTATTGATCTTTTTTTCACCATCCTTGAAATAATTAAACTCTATATCATCAACACTTTCAAGATGGATCGATAGTCGCTTTATTTCTGTCACCAACAAGAAAGATCATGAGTTAGAAAAGCCTTGGATCCAGTGCAATGAAAAGTTGAAATGAAAAAAATAAAGCTAATAAAATCTTATACATAATATAAACACAAAGACATAATCTTTTCATATAGTAACATTTAAATAACTATATCATCATAAGAACTAGAATAACAAAAATATAGGATTCATAAATCATTATATGAGTTATACAAGATTTGCATGAGCCATGAAGATAATTATTTAGACAAATAGATATATATTCTAAAGGATATTGATTCTCAACTCTCCATATAAAATGCAACTTATTTTTATACTGTCCATTTGCAACTACTATCCATAAAATTCATATTAATTGAAGTGTTAGATAACTTACCTAAAAATCTTCAGTTGAGTATCTGAGGTCTTGAAAATCTTGAAGATTTATTACTAGCTTTATGATGGAGAGGAAAGAGGTTTTGGTTTGGACTTTGAAGTGATGAAGTGAAGAGAGTTGTAGGGGTTTGAGAGTGAGCTAATTAGTGTATAAATAGAGTTAGGGTTTAGGATTTGTAATAAGGCAAGAAATTGTAAGAATATTACGAAACTGGTTTAATGGATCCTTGACTTTATTTGGTTTGAACACGAACGATTGAAAGAGAGGAAAGGCAGGGACATGTCTTTGCTTTTGGTCGGATATTACCAAAATGCTCTTTTGACTGGCTTTGGATTGTGACAAGAAATACCCTGTAACCGTTGAAAAACTTTGTTAGCTCTTGCTAGCTCTTCTTTACATGCATATTAAGTGTTGCACTACCTTAAAAAGTAGTTTTTTTAACATGAAATTTCATTATCGTTAAAGCAAAACGTTATGATTAGGTTGGGTTCAATGTTCTCGTGACATCACAGTTGTAGAATTCATTTAGCGTGTGATTTCACTAATGTGAGAGAATGAAATGGAGGAATGAATGAAATGAAAAATAATATATTTAATGATTAGGTTGGAAAATAAATCATTTAAATGAAATAAAAATTCATTCAATTTTCTTATTTTTTATTATATGCAGAGGCGGTGGAATAAAATTCATTTCAATAAATAGATATATGTAATAATTTTGTCATTATATTGCACCACCCACCACTACCAACAACCAAACTTACACTTGAAATACCTTAAAATTATTTATTCCTTCTTCAATTCTGTTAATCCAAACGCAATATAAGTATTATAACAACTAGAAAAATTATGAGTTAATTCTATAAACTCGATCGTGTTGTCATTCTCTAATTTCGAATTTAATGGAGTGAAAATACTATTAGGGGCGTGCACGGGTCAACTTATTGGAAAGGTGAAAACACAAATTAGGGTTTACCATCCATTTATTGAGAGTAAATCTTGTCATATATATGTCATAATTATTCAGTTAAAAAGTCAATATGTATACCTTATTAATATAATTATTCTTCTTATTAATATAATATTCATTTTTCATTCTTTATTATTATTATTATTATTATTATTATATCTTAACTTAAAGAGAAATTGATGAATAATCAAAGCTTAAACATACAGAACCAATGACTTGTCATTTGTCTATATGATACATTGTTATCAGACCAGATTATGACAACTTAATTATTCTTTAAGGACATTATACATGCAAGTTTAATTCTTCTAAAGTCTACACACATATATGAGATAATATATTTATAGATAAAGTTTAATTTTCAGAATAATTCAAAGGCACAAATAGTGATAAATTAGGAGTACGTACTTGCAGGCAGAGAAAAGGAAAAACTTTTTGCAATGTATAAAGTAATATTCTTCAACCCGTTTTGTTTGGACGCTTTATATTATCATGCATCTTGGATTCTCCCTTGCAGTATAGAGAGAGAGAGAGAATGAGAGAGGTAAAGAGAGAACTTTCTTTCTCCATCTCTATCTCCTGGATACATACATATTGAAGAGGGAGGGGAAGAGTACAGGTGAGGCAGCTGAAAGGAATTAGATTATATGTATATAATAGCCTTAATGCATGATATGCATAACCTTAATCATCGAAAAACTATGAAACTCTGATCAAGCTAATATTAAAAGAACATACAAACTTTTTTTATTTATTTAAATCATTGAAACTTGTTAACAATTGTCAAAAAACTTAAAATTTGACCAACTCGATCATATGTACATGTCAATAGACGTGATTGGTTAGTATGGAGTGAACTTTATGGTAGGTTCAGTTCATGCTAACCGGATCCTCAATAGACACATCAGCTTACATGATTAAATTTTGAGTATTTTTGACAATTATTTAAAAGTTCAATTTCTGACTTAATGTCCGAAGAAATATAAAAAAATATACAAAATATTTTTAACATCAAAATCATTGAATTTTCAAGCAACTGTCAGTAATGCTCCAAGTTAAATAAAATTATATGTATAAGTCACCAGATATAATCAAATTTTACTTAATTATATTTAACAATTTTTTAAAAGTTCAACGGTTTAATTTGGTGGAAATAAAATAGTTTGAATACTTAAATAATATTTTTGTTACTAAGTCGGCAATTTTATAATTAACTTTGACTAAAATTAGTCTCACCTAATCGAGCCCATTACACAGACAGAGGGAGAGGGAGTATGAGAGAGAAAAGAGAGATGAGAAAGTAAAATAGGGAGGAGGAAGAAAAGTAGAATGTCTTTACGTTACACACTAATGGTAGCTCGTGCGGCCCTCTCCCCTTCATGTATGGGGCCCCTCATTCTCTTTCTCGAAGGAATATACAGTGTGTAGTCTTTTTCACAACCAGCATGCTAATTGCTACCCCTCTTTCCATTTTCTAGGGGTTTTCGCTCACTCTCTCTTTCCTCACCCCACGCCCATTCCCTCCACCCCCCACTTCTTCCACTTTTCAAAACAGCAGGATGAGCTTGAGGTAATCTTCTCATTTTTTTAACTTTATGTACTTTAGCTTTATGTACTACTTTGCATATTTAGTTTAACTTAACATTCAATAATACATGTTTTATTCTTTTGTTACAGCCCCATCTGGACGATATTGCTCCGTGAAGGTATTTGTATTCCCTCTTTGTCTTGTTAATCAACATTTGATTATTATTTTTACCCATTGAATAATTGAATGATTGTTTATATTGTATGTTATGACATTTGTATATAAATTTTTCTCGGACGGTACTTGTTTATATATATAAGCATAGTATGCGTGGATGTTTATATTACTGTGTTGGTTTTATTAAATTTTATATATGGATATCGATGGATATATATCAATGGATTTGTATGGATGTTGGTTTATTTAATTGTCGTGTGTTGGGATATAAAGCAGGTATAAAGAATTTGAGAAATCCACAAAACACATAATTTTTTTTTAAAATTACACATCAGCGATCGCTACTACTTTTCAGCGACTGCATATGGGATCGAGGGTGTTAGCGACTGCGTCGGTTGCTATTGTTGGTCGCTGACACGTGGGTCACGTCACCTCTAACATCTGACTCACAGGTGACTCAGCTCAGCGACAGAATTAGTCTGTATTTGGCGGTCGTTGATACTGCAGTCGCTAAAAGTGGTCGCTGATATATCTACACATCGACCAGTTTATGTGCGACATATATTAGCGACCACAATCGGTTGTTGATGGCCAATAGCGACTAAATGTGGTCGCTGATGTGGGGTCACAAAAAAACCTTTTTCTTGCAGTGTGTGTGTGTTGTGTGTGTATATATATGTGTGTGTGTGTGGAGGGGTGGGGTGGGGTGTGGGGGGGGTGGGGTGGGGGGTTGGGGGGTGGATTAGCTGATATGAAATTTCTTATTTTGATTATTAGGAAAGTGTTAGAATTTAAGAGCGAATAATATTACAATCACACATATATTATATGAAAGACGAAAAAGTAAGAACACATGATATACCCAGGTTCATCAATTTGGCTAGTCATGTTTGTCTCAAATATTCATAAGATGTCTCATACATTCTCTACAATGATCTACACACCAAATAATATTTTTTATAGTAACTAGAAAATCCTAACTGCTATAACATGAGCTCAAACTCATGAGGCCTAATACATTAATAAAAATCAAGATCGGACTACTAATAAATCTCCAAACCCAATTGCACTTTGCGTTTGGCTTCCAAGTACGATGCTCCCTTGTAACATGTCAGCTCACCGACGAGCTGGCTAGCCGCTTGTTTATCGCTAAGTGATACCTTTGACTACCCTGTCGTGGTAGTCATTAGGCGAACCCACGCAGAAGTATGAGACAATCCCAACAGAAAAGTACTTATATATCTAAAATTCTGATTATTGAGTATTTTGAAAATTAGGATTACTAATAAAAATAAAACTTGCCGTATGGTGTCATTTTGATTTGACAATATTAAACATTAATGTTAATAGTTTCACACTTATTATATAAGTGAGAGTAGCTGATATGTAAATCTTAAACTAGCTGATAATCCTTAGTTTCAAGTAGGAGAAAGACAAACACAAGAAAATTAATTAGAGACAAAGTATATTTTACTCCTATTTCCAAAAATAATAAATAAATAAAATCTCATTTAGCATTTTTTTTCCCTAAAGAGAATCTCTTTTATTGATGAATGAATAAATTGATGTTATAAACTCGAGTTTATAATTAGAATTTCAGTATCCTGTCATCTATTCTAATAAAATACTTCACACAATTAGGATTAATCATACATTGAGCAAAATTTATTCTTACGCTCTGTTTCTGAGTTTTAAAATGAACAGAAAAGAAAAGAAATGGACGGAAAATTTAAGTTTTATTTTCAATTCTTCTGTTTCTGAGTTTTTTAATAAACGGAAAAGAAAAGAAATGGATAGAAAACTTGGCCATTTTTCCTACTAAAGTTTTCCGTCCAAGATTGGCCTGATTTGAACAGAAAAGAAATTGTAATAAGTAATATTTTTATAATTCTCATATTATTCTCAACTTTTAATATAATAAATTTTAAATTACAACCCATGTCCTCAATTTTAAATTTTCTATTCTTTTCTATTAAAAACTCAGAAACAACACAAACGAAAACTTCAAGTTTTCTATTCTTCTTTTTTTTCTGTTCTAATTTAAGTTTTCTATTCTTTTCTGTTCAAAACTTAAAAACAGAGTGTTAGAGTTTGTAAATTTTATAAATGAGATATTTTTTTATAAAACCGATAAAATATTAAATTTAAGATAACTGTGCGTGAATGTGTGTGAGTGGGTATATTTTGTTGAATATGATATATATATATATATATATACAGAAAGGATCAAGAGTAGAATTCTTAAGTAGTAGAATGCCTTAAATAATAGAATTTTATCAAAACGACGTAGTTTTGATAAGACGCGGTGGCATTTTTGTAAATACGCGGTGGCATGGTATTTTCAAAAATGTCATCGCGTCTTATCAAAACTACGTCGTTTTGATAAAGTTCTACTATTTAAGAGAGTTCTACTACTTAAGAGGTCTACTCTTGATCCTGTCTATATATATATATATATATATATATATATATATATATATATATATATATATATAGTGTGTGTGTGTGTGTGTGTGTGTGTGTTGGCGTGACCATTCCACTTTGTTTATTAGTGAGGAATTAGAAAAGAATGAATATAGTTTGAAAATATATATTCTTTGGTTGGACAATGGAGTACTCTCTCCGTTCCTAAAAGATTGTCGTTTTAGAAGAAAAAATTTGTTCTAAAAAGTTTGTCGTTTACAACTTTCAAGGAGAATAAATTATTTACTTTTCTATATAACAGACCTTCTCTCATTGTCCAAAGAAATTCTTTCTCTTGTATTAATAGTTTTCAACTTCCCATAAAGGGTAGTGATGAAATTTCAAACAAATTTTACTTGGTAAATGATACTTTCTTAATCCATGTGTCAAAACCTTAAACGACAATCTTTTAGGAATGGAGATAGTAACAAATAGGGCTTCAATGGGGTTGGCAGCAAAGGTTTATGAGTGTCATACATGTAGATGTTGATAAGCTCAAAAGAGACTATATAAACCTTTAATTAATTCAGCTTACTAGCTAGTTGAAGGGACAATACATATAATAAGTGATTAGCTAAACAATTACCAACTTAGGGGCTGTTTGTTTAGAACTTAATGGGTCTGAATGGCTGAATCGGTAAGTGGCTGAATCATTAAGTGCGTTTGTTTTGAAAAAAAATCGTCTGAATGGCTGAATCGGTCAGATGCGTTGGCTGAATAGTTAAGGCCGAATTTTTGGTCTGAATGACTGAATGGTTGGCTGAATGAAATAAAAAAAATTAAAAATAATAATAAAAATTATAAAAAAATATTAACTATTATATTATGTAATATTAAATAAATTTACAACAACTTTGAATTTTTTCAGAGGGATAAAATATTAAAAATATGTCATTCAGATCTTTAAGATATGTCAGTTATCAAACAGTTTTTTTTCATTCAGATTCAGCTCATTCAGATTCAGATTCATTCAATTTTTATCAAACACCCCCTTAGTTGGCTTGTTGGACCTTTTATTTGCAATGGCCTGAGATAGGTTTCATAAAATGATAAAAAATTAATTAAGGATGCAACTGGAGGACGCAATTAATTCGGGTACAAAATGCTACACCATAGAAAACAATATACATTATAATATCCTACACCAATTTAGTACTCCCTCTGTCCAAATTTACTCATCTTAATTTTCTTTTTGATTTATTCAAATTTATTTGTCTATTTTTCTATTTTAATACTATTTTTGACCTTAATTTTTCAATGCTATCTTCATTTAACTTTGTAAAAAAGATTATTAAAAACATGGAATACATTAAAAAAAAAAGGTATCATTATTAACTTTGATATCAGAAGAACATCTACACTAATTTTTCCCCTCTCTCCACTATTTTATCAATTCAAGAAAAGAGTAATTAAAACAAAAAAAAAATGATAATAGACGGTGACAAATCCAGGAAACCCAATGGGCATGTCTTCCCGGGGCATGGAAGAACGTGACAGTTTCTCTCCCGACGACACTCCGATCTTTCAATTTTCCTCTTTTTCACATCTTTCTTTAATTTCTAATCATATGTTATTTTCAGTAAGTTTTAGATCTACAGTAGTTGAAAACTATCTCTCCCGCTGGCGTCTCAAGCATAATTGGATCCGCTCATTAATTTGTCTAGTTTTGTAGTTATTGTGTTGAATGTTTTTGGGCTATAGGAGAAGATATGTTTTAGTGAAGGAATCAACATAAGATAATCACAAAATCTCAATTCTTTTTTCTTTGTTCAAGCACCTTCGGGCTTCCCTCATCCTATTTACAAGAAGATAATGGGTAGATATGGTGGAAAAAATGAAGTTTGGAAGAGAAAAGAAGATGTGGGGTTTCATAGAAGAATTCAGAAGAAGTTTATCAGAAGAAGTTTTTGGAAGCAAAACATTCATGGGTCCGAAGAAGTCTCTCTCTAGATTTGCTTTCCTTAAATTTGAAATGAGGGAATATGCATAAGAGGCAAGAAAGATAAGGAATCTCCAGTGTTTTTTAAACAGAAGAATAAGGGTAGACAGTCCTCGAAGAGAGTTATGGTCAGTTGAGGAAATAAAAAATCAGAAAAAAAGAAGAGAATTTTTACATGTCATGTAATTTTGTATAACAATGGATTAATTTTGTCATGTAATTTTCTATATACTAGAAGTAATTAACAATGGCAACTTTTAAAATTTTCTACTACTGGACTAAATCAGACAGGTAGGCCAATCTGCTTTGTTTCATCTTAAGTTCTTCTCTAGCAACTTATTCGGACATGATATATACTCTGTCTACTTATGTGTTTGTATTAGTGTTAATTCGTATGAGTATAAGAGAACAATATATGCAGATGTATAAAATCCAGAATAATAAAAAATAATAGAATATTAAGCACATCAATTTTTTTTTACATGATTCAACCCCTATCCTCTAATTTAGTGGCAGTCATTCTCGTCCAATACCAATTGATATTAGAGACTCCTTTTATTAAATTGATATTTAAACAATTACAAAATTACTCCCGTCACCCAAGTCAGCGCGGTATGTCAAGGAACGTTGTAGTCGTGTGAAGGCGTTCAAGTTACGTATTTGTTATGTAAATCGTTGACAGACGAACTAGAAAGATAGATTATATTAGAGTTTGATGCTTACATCATTAGGAATTAGCCCTAGTACCCCTAGTGTTAAGAAAGATAAGAAGAACAAAAATAATATTAAAAATACTACTGAAATCGCTTATAGCAATCTTGAAGAACATTTTAAAAAGTGGTCTCTTTCAAGGTTAAACCTAGTCATGTTTATGAAATTGAAACATTTGATTTACAATCAAAAACAATTATTAAAACTGTTGAAAGAACAATTCCTATCTCTTAGATGTATGAAACTATAAAACTCCTTAATAAGGATATTAAACAATATAAAGAAGATTAAAATTTCCTCCACCTTGGATGTGGATCTATAGGTTTAAAACCCTTAACTCGTGAATGTTAAAATATTTGCTTAATGATAGCTGATGGGTCTAGTCCAAGGATCCAGTTCATCTCATAAGTCTCGTCCTTTCAGCCCATCTTATAGGTCCGTATGACAGGCCCAAGCTCAAAAAGTCTGGCGAGCCCAACAAATGTGAGCCATCACAGCCGGGTTAATTGAGCACGTCCACACCATGAAGTAGTCAAGCCTCGTCTCCGGACCTCACGGAGAGCACTTACATCACCTTGCACGCTAAGAAGAAGTTGGGAGCTCCACTAAAGTAGTGATTACGTGCTCACCCCAAAACTGTCACATATCGCTATAAATAGAATGTCTTACCATCACTGGGAGGACAACTAACTTTTGTATCTAAAAACTTATGCTCTCTGTACTCTCTTCAACTCACATAATAAAAGGTGTCAGGCAACTATATCCATTCAACAGTGGACTAGGTCAACTTGACCGAACCACTTTAATACTTGTCTTATTTCTTACTTTAATTACTGCTTTCATAATTACTTGATTAGTGTTTGTACAAAATCCATTTTATGCATCATCAATAGCCCTTCGTGATAATAGACATATATAATAGGTTTTATGATTCCCTTATAGGATCAGTTCAAATCAGTCTGTGTAATGGTCCAGTTTATTTCAATTGTTATCCCAATTTTGAAGTCTCTTTGACTAATGAACAACTTCAAATTGAAAATAAAGGATATGATATGAAAATGGGTGTTGAAAATATTGCTTTAATATACAGTTTGTTTTAAAACTCTAACTACTCACGCCTCTAAAGCTAAAAGATTTAATATTAAAGGACACAACCCTTTTTGAAACAAATGTTTCCAAATCTTACTCAAGTGTTCCCAAGACACTTACTTGGTCTGAAATAACAATACCAGAACAATGAACTCTTCATGGTGCAGCTTTACCTGAACCAGAAGAAAATGAAAATAGAGATGTTGAACAAATAATTGAAACCCCGGATGGTAATGTTGAAATCTACTTTGGTCAATTTAATAGAGTGGCTAATATTGAGAAAAACGGTTCATGTAGTAGAACATCCACTTCCATATATATCTTCGGTTATTCCTCTTAGTAGAGGAATATTTCTATTCTTTTTGAATGGAATATTTCTCAAGAAAATGAAAGTGTAATTGGCACTCAAGAATCTCCATATCAAATTTCCCATGTAATTTATAAATCCAACTCTGTTAGGATTGGATCTCTTTTGCCAACAGAAATAGGTTTTTCAATTTATACAATTGAATTTGCTGATAGCAAACCTGAATTTATAATTGATAGAACAATCATAAATGAAAATTTTCAAATTGAGAAAAACAAACCTTTTCGCAAATGGTATTTTAAAAAAATACTCTGAAAAGGAATTGGCAACCTTTAAAGAGGAATTTTATAATTATTTAGAATCCAATAAAATTATTATTCTTGTAAGACTCCAACTTTTTATAAATAAAATTGAATTTCCTATATTCATTATTTTAAAATAATAAGGTATTAATTTGATATAATGTTTTGGTTTTGTATGAAATCATGTGCAAATTTTATAAAATAAGCAAGTGGTTATAAAATATTCAGTATTGTCGGGGAATATTCGGTTGGTCATGGAATATTCTTGTGTTGTCGGGAAATATTCGTACGATGGGGCAGCTATTTGTGGGCCCCATAACGAAAAACGGTCGGTTGAAGAAAACGACAAGTTGGAGTTTTTATAAATAACGACGTAATTGTTATCGTTAACAATATTGGAATACCTGGTGGTTAAAATACAATAATACGTGTGGTTGCACAGTAGCACACAATATTGCATAATATTTTTGGATTATTGATTCTTACGTAAGAAGACACTACGCAATAATTGGTACAATAATTACTGTTTAATATTTTATTTTATTGATTCAATAATTGCTTGCGTTGATATTTTATATTATTGTTGTTTCAATAATTGTCACTGCATAACATTTCCCATTATCAGATAAATAATTCATATTATTTGAATAATATTATTAGATAACATTATTGGCGATGTCTAAGGTAGTTCTGTCTAGGAAAGGGGTTTGGTCATCTAATTGCGCAGCTAGTAAGGAGAAATCCTTATCGGAAAGCCTCCTCTTTCTTGGGAACGACCTGATTGTCAGTATTGTGATTATGTAATATTATTTGTAAATAATTAATTATTGATTTATATGATAAAGAAATATATATTTTTATGTGGATATAAATGAATGAGTTAATGATGAGATGTTTTATCAGTATTTTGTTAGAATGTAGGTATTAAAAATCATCCGTATGTGATTTCGGACATTTTCTGTTTGAATTTAGAAAAAATTTCTTCTACAAAGTTGTAGAGAATTAAACTTCCTATGGAATAGACATGAGATTCGAATTTTTTTGATAAAAGAGCTATTTATTATGAATTATTAAAGTTTCGAAAAATAAATATTTTTATTAAAAACATGGGTGGGCCCCACTTTTGGTTGGTGTGGAAATTTTGATTTTTGGTGGGCCCCATTGTGGTGTGCTAAAATTTGATCAAATGTGGCAGTGCGTAGAAAATTTTGGAAATTATTATTTTATTAAATTTAATCTGCTTTGGCGAATTCTAGCATTTTCCTATAAATAGGGTACTTAGTTAGAATTGAAAATTACACCAGAATCATAAGTTTTCTCTCTCTATATTATCGAACGTATTTTTGTGAGTACTTCGATACTTTGAGAGTTGCTATTTAGTGCAAGTTTCCTTCAACATTATATCTGATATTCCGGTCAGAAGTACTGTTCTTTTAGGGTAAGAGATGTTATTTTCTTCAATATCATTATACCGAAATATTGGTATGAATTTTATTGTGAAATTTTTAACTTTTCGTGTCGGGGTTACCACTACAACAAAAAAGCTTAATCCCGACAGAATGTTCCGTCGGACCTAAGCCTATTCAGTCAGAAATAGATTATTTCTGACAAAAATATCCGTCAGAAATTCGGTCATATATATTCACGTCGAAGATAAGATCCGTCAAAAATTCTGTCGGATCTATATTATCTTCGACGAACTTATCTCCGACGGAGTTTCGTTGAACATAAACTATCTTCGACTGAATATATAAGACGAAATTTTTCGTCGAGTATAATATACCCTATTTTTGACAGAAAGATTCCCTCATAATTATCCTATTTTCGACTAAAAATTAAAATAAGCCGGTATTTATTAAAAATGACTAATTATTAACTCCGACGGAATTTGCGGCGGAGATAACGTAGTTCCGACGGACATGTTCCCTTGGAGTTAACTTATTTTCGACTGAAAATTAGAATATTTCGGTATTTATTAAAAAAAAATATTTGTTAAATCCGAGGGAAGTTCCGTCGTAAATACATTATTCCGTCGGAATTAACTATTTTTTTTAAATTCAGATTTTAAAAGTTTAGTTTCCAGGTGTTTAAACCCATTAATGTACCTATAACCTATCACAACCCAATACACAGTAATATAAACCTGTATCTCACATTCAAATATGCAACGTAGGACTAAAACGCAATCTTCAACTCATTATCATTCGCATTCACATTCAAATATCCACCAAAACGTATTATAAGCTAACCAATTACAAATATAAGGTAATTTTCCATAAATGATAAACAATATAATTTACAATACTTATACAGACGCAATTAGACACTACAATATATACAAATATTCTACAATACTTATACAGACGCAATTAAACACTTCAATATATACAAATATTCTACAATACTTATACAGACGTAATTAGACACTACAATATATACAAATGTTCTATAATAACATGAATACAAATGAACTATAAACTAGTAAAAGTATCATCATCGGACGGAGGTGATGAACGACGTTGCTCTGGTGTATAGAAATCAGCGTCGTGCGTCTGCTCGTCATCGCCAGTCTGCTCGTCATCGACACCTTGTTGATAGAATCAAAAATATAAATCATTAGTCCGTGTATATATATATATATATATATATGTGTGTGTGTGTGTGTGAATATTAACAAGCTATCCTTAATTGAAAAAAACATAAACAATAAGAATACCTAAGTAGGTTGGGGTAGACGAAAAGCCTCCTCCAAGAGGGTAATCACCATCCGAAGCATCTCAACGCTCCAAGCGTCAAACTACTCCCTTGGTAATCCCGTACTCTCTGCAAAGACCCCTACTATAATATCCTGAGCAATATGGTGAAGACGAGAACTGGAAAGCAACTGGTGACATCGAAAGATCGGATCGATACGGCAACACGGCTCCTATCATTCGCCGGAAGATATCGTCATCCAAGCCAGCACCCATATGAGATGTTCCGACATGTGCTCTCGGACGCTGGAGCTAGCTGGAGCCTATAAAGAGATACAAATTCGATTACTAATAATTATTTATATAATGTGATAAATTCGGATAATTTAGTGAAACATAATAAAATATTACATTCAGGAAAGTGTATATGCGGGTATCCTCGGCAGACCCAACAATCGATATCTACCGGTACTGCTAGTAGGGGCATCCTGAGACGCGACCCATAGTCTCAGCTCCTCATCGCGATCTAATAAATTATCGAGAAGAGAGGTGGCGAAATCTAACGGCTCAGAACCCCTCCTAATAGCCTCCAGCTCAGCTATACGCTCGTCCCGAAGCCTTTGAAATCAGTCATGTAATGTATTCCATATACGTATGTTAATTATATCATTTTAATTATGATTGAATATTATTAAAAGCTAAATAGTAAGATGAGTTTTACCCGTATAGCTAAAGCTGCCTGAGACAAAGCACGATCGTCCTTAGGTGTGTGGGCTTGATCCTAAAAACTCTAGAATGGTAGGAGATCGGCCCAAGGTCATCCCCAATTCCTAATAAAAACATTCATAAAATAGGTATTAAGTATTTATGTGAGAACTTTATGCCTAAATAACTAAATACAACGCACTTACCGTCTTCACCTCCTCGAACGACTGAGAACCAATGGTGTGTACTATCCGGATTTGACCACGGTTCTTCTTCGTCTGCTCAGACTTTTTCTTGAAGTCATCAGCCTTCCGGTGCGCACACATAGCCTCTCATGACTAAATTAGGAGACTATACGGGGCTGGTGATCTCTGATGGTGGTCCCGGAGCTGGTCCTCAACTGCCTGGGTTGCCCTCTATCGCATCTCATACAGTCATCCAGAGTAATTTGCAGCGACATAATGCTCAATCACATCATCGCCAGCTGAATTGAGAGATGCTCGGGTCAAATCGATAATAAACCTATAACAAAAATTAATTTAAAATTAGGAACAATTGATTTCGTCATCCTAATACAACTATGTAGTAATTAATATAATATGCTTAACTTACTGTGGAACTCCCGTAAGACGGTTTGCATAAAAGTGGCATCGTATCGCGCATACTGACTGAACCGCATGCACCCTCTCGGGAGATGCGTTAAACAGATCGCGTGTAAAGTGTGCTTAGCCACTGGGTCTAGTATACTACAGAAAAAGTATAACAATATGTGTTCTGTGAATTGTGTTTTGCAATATCTAAATTAATATTAACAATATATTAACACTTACTGCTAAGAAGCGACATCCACCGGTACTATAAGTGGCACTACCAGGCGGATGACCAAAGATACCGAGGTTCGTCCCTCGGTTTCGTCGATGAGGTGCATCAGTAATAATTGTATTTAACTGAGTCAATAAACATTGTAACTAATGCAACTTGAGATATATTTAAATCCTAGTTAAGATAACTTACTCGCGCCTGAAGAAGAGCCTCCATCATGGCTACCATCTCCAGTACAGGATCGCCCACCACCTCGACGACATCCACCGTTATGTCTAGCAATGAATATCCTACTGTAATAAAAAAATTGGTAGATTATGAATATTAAGGTATAACAATATGTGGTATGTATTCATATGAATGCTCATTTTCAATTACGCACGTCATCAAACCCATCAAATCAACGTGTATATCATTCTCGAATTCAGTATATTCCTCATCCTCAGTTTCGACATTAGTTTCATCATCATTATCATCCTCAACGACTTACATAATCATTCATGTGTACATTTGCCTCGACATCCTCATCGTTAGGTACGTCAATGACATCAATACTCACCACATCTTCAGCATGGAACACTACAGCCAAAGGGTTGCTCACATCTTCTTGCAATGCCCCATCCATACCAAACATGTTATCAACATTAAATGAACGTGTTTTAGTAGTGACTACTGTGTACCAGGGGCTTCGAATATTTACGACATTGGGAGCGTAATACACTTTAGTGGATTGACTTGCTAACACGAACACGTTATAAGACTGTAACACTGACTTGATATCTACGGTTGTGATTCTATTACGATCAACTTTAACCCCCTTTTCAGTATCAAACCAGCTACACTTAAATACGGTTGTAATACGGTGTGTTGTGTGCCTCCATCATTATTCTATTCTTCAATTCAAAATCGTTAGGAATGCAAAGTCTGGAGTTGACTCAAAGTATTCATTCTTCATCGATTCTTGCTTATGGAATAACAACTTCATGTACTTTCTTCTTCATACGCATCAGCTCTGGGTCTATGGCTTGAGCAGCTTTAACTTTATCGATTAAAGTCGGTTCTACTCGTATGTTTGATATCATCACGTGGTTACTTGGAACCTTTAACTCTATCTCATCCTTTGTAAGTCGTACAAAATGGGTCTTTGTGTAAGACCCTAACTTTTATGAATAAAGATGAATTTTCTATAAATATCATTTTTGAATATTAAGGAGTAAATTGATATAATGTTATAGTTGTGGGTAATATTTATAAATTTTGAAAAGTACGCAAGATGTTATATTATATTCGATTGGTAGGGGAATATTCGTTTTAACAGGAATATTCGTACGACGACATAATCATTGGTGGACCTCACAATGGAATTATTGTCGGAATGAGAAAATGACAGAAATAATTTTTTATGAAAATAACGACGGAAGTTTTACCGTTAACTATTGAAATACCCGGTGGTAAAGTACAGTAATACGCGTGGTTGCATAGTAGCACACGGTATTGATTATTAATGCTTACGTGAGAAGTCACTCGGTTTTATTCAATTATTGCTACAGTAATTGCTGTATAGTTTCTCACATTATTTGATTCAATTATTGTCGATATTTTATATATTATTAAATCAATAATTGAGACGATATAGTTATTCATATTATTATTTGCAATATTTAAGATGTCTAGAAAGTTCTGTCGAGGAGAGATTTGGTCACCTAATTGCTCGCCAATAGGGAGAAATCCTTATCGAAAAGCCCCCTCTTTCCTGGGAATGATCTGGTTGTTAAATATTGCGAATAATAATAAATGATGAATAAATGTTGTTAAAAATATTGAGAGGATTTTTATGAAGTATTTGATGCAAATTTTACTTATTTTATGGACCCCCATTTACTCATTTTTTAAAATAATCGGTAGAAAGTTATTTAGTATATATAATTATAAAGGTGGGGCCCACAAATATTGAAAAGTTGCCAGGGTGGGGGGAAATATGTTTGTCACGGGTGGCTGGAAAAAGTTGGTTATATATATATATATATTATAAGTTTTGTTTTTTTATGAAAAATAGAATATATTATATTTTATTGAATATTATATTATTAAGTTGAAAAAAAATGTCAGAAGTATTTTTTCGCCCGTGAATGATTTCGTCTGATTTCCTACTATGCAGTCCGTGAGAAAAATTCAAATAGTATCTGTTCCATTCTCCTATAAATAGGATGCTTAGTTAAAATTAAAAATCACACCAGAATCAGAAAATTCTTCTTCTATAATATTGAGCGTATTTCTTTCGAGTTTTAGGAAGCTTTAAGCGCAAAAAATAGTGTAAATTTTTTTTCAAGAATATCCCCGCCCTACCAGTCAAAATACTCTTCTTTTTAAGGTAAGTGATATTATTTTTGTTCAGTATTCATATGAAATAATATGTTATTCCATACTCTTTAGTATGTAAGTAATATTATTCCGTTTTAAATTTCGAATTCTACACTCATTTTGTTAAAGTTTTGACTTCTATACTCCATGAAATTAGTAGAATATTCTTGATATTTGCGCTTCATCCAATATCTTTTTATGAAAATATTATTATGAGCATTCTTGATAAGTTTTAACTTTTTCATGCTGGAGTACTATTCCCAGGGTTACTATTCTAAAGTACTATTCACATGATACTATTCACTCAGTTACTATTCACCCAGGGTACTATTCATGATAAAATTGATTTTTTTCAGTCCAAATCATTTTTGATACAATATTATTCTTGAATTTTACTTCACAAAGCAGTATCATGTTAACAATTTGGACATTATTGAATTCTGCATAAATTAAATTATATATCTTTAAAAATTTATCCTTTTCTTTTTTTAATTGAATTCTTATATCATTTTCATCATCCTCATGCTTATATTGTTATGAAAGTCATCTTTGGCCCGTAGTGCATAGATGGACTTGGTATGATTATGACCAGAGATTATTCGGTATAATCATGAACGTAATGTTATAAATGATGTAGTAAAAGTCCTCATTGGCCCGTAGTGCATTGATGGACAGTTGTTGGCATGATCATGACCATTGATGAAAACACGAATATCCTTGGCCATAGTGCATGGATAATTCGTCTTCATGATACTAATAAATATCCTTGACCGTAGTGCAGGGGTGATTCGATGTTGTTGATTATTTATTAAACAGAGTCTCAACGATAAAAGATGATAAATTCTTTTAAATCATATAAGATAGTAGATATCATGCTCTACTAGACTCTTCTAATGGATTGCTTGTTCCGCTGCAGTTAAACTTGATGTCTATTGTATTTTATTCAGTTTAACAATGTTGAAGGTTAACGATAATTTATTCTACATTATCTTAGTCATAATATTTTTTACTGGGCTAGTTGAGCTCACCCTTTGCTTTCATTGTTCTCTTCAGAAATGAGAACTTAACTGGGACTAGTCGGGGAACGGAGTGATGGTCCAGATGTTTGCATTAGTAGTCCTCACTATTTTGTGAAATAATGTGAAAATTAATGTAATAATATTGAATTTGAGTTTGGATATTGCCTAGAAGATAATATTCGTGTAAAAACTCTCAGCTAGCGCCTTTGGTCGTATTGTATAATTAAGTTTGTATTTGAATTATGTATCATGTATTTGGCGACTCAGAATGGGTGATGTATACCTATTTTGGGGGCGTCACAGTTGGTATCAAAGCTTAGTGATATGATCCCTGGCTAAGATGTGAGACTAGAACTAGGAAGGGAGAGACGAGTAATTCCTTCGCTAGTATGACCTACCTAAGTTTAATTGTTATTTAATTGGTCAGGTCAGAATATAGGGATAATATGTTGCATATCAATTAACCCTTGTTTTGTGGCAGTATTTGAAAATGACATCTGAGAATGTTGAGAATAGCAATGGAGCACGTGAGACCGTTTAATCACTAACGATCAATAACCAAGGAAAATGTGCATCAGGAAGGCAACAATCCTGATGCAAACAACAACACCGACCAAATATGAACGATGGATTATTTAGGGGTTTTCTGTAATTCATGCAACATCAGGCAAGAAAGACTCCTGTCCAAAATGCAGGTGGAAACACTGGCAACTCTCGGACAGTCACCACTAAGCAGTTCAAGTAGCTTGGACCACCAAAATTTTTGGGAAGAACCAAAACCACTTAAGGAGGAGACGTGGATAAAGCAGATCACCAAGATATTTGATGTCTTGGGATTCTCCGAGGAGCAAAAAGGTTTCCTTTGCCACTTTCATGTTGCGAGGAGAGGTAGATTATTGGTGGGAATCTATAAAGCGTACTCAACCTGCCACTGAAGATATCTTTGGAGAAGTTAGAAGAACTATTCAACGACAAGTACTTTCCCGAAAGTATTCTTCACATGAAAGAGGTAGAGTTCATCTAGCTGGAGTAAAACAATATGACCGTGTCGCAGTACGAAGCCAAGTTTGCCGAGTTGTCCCTGGTTTACGTCCTACTTAGTTGATAATGAGGAGAGAATGAAGCGGATGTTTCTATATAAGAGGATTAAAACTCGAGATACGTCAATTCCTCATTTCTCACAAACTTTGTTTATTTTCAGATGTTGTAAATAGGGCTCAGTTATTGGAGCGCGATAATGAGTCAACCCAACCAAGATAGAGCTGCCGACAAAATGATAATACCAGTGGTAACAGTCATCAAAGCGGTGACAACAAACGTGGAGGGAATCAACAGGCCAGAAATGGTAACCACTTCAGTGGTAATCATGGCCAAGATAATAAAAGTGGACATTTCAAGAAAAGGAGATTCAACAATGATGGAAAGACGTCAGCACCAGCACCCGTTGTTAAGGAAGGAGAACTGACCGCCTATCATATGCTTCAAATGCGGAGGGGAGAGGACACATCAGTCCAAAATGTGCGCAACAGTCCAAAACGTGTTACAATTGTGGAAGAGAATGTCACCTAGCTTGATTTTGTCATACAGGGAAGCCAAGTATCGACAAAAGAGTAATGTGGATCTTCATCGAAAGGACGTGGAATTTAATATTGGGGATCATGTATTGTTACGTATCGCTTCATGGAAGGGAGTTACAAGATTCGGGAAGAGAGAGAATCTAAATCCACGATTTGTTGGTCCATTTGAGATTCTTGACCGAATAGGAATTGTGGCCTATAGACTCGCATTACCTCTAAGCATGTCTCATGTTCATAATGTTTTTCACATATCTATGCTTCTTAAATATGTGAAAGACCCGAACCACATTATTGAGTTAGAACCAGAAGGGATAGTCCGAAGATTTAACGTACGATGAGGTACTTGTTAAGATCTTGGATAGGAATGAGCATGTCTTACGCACAAAGGTTGTACCACAAGTTAAGATTTTGTTGAGGAACCATGCTATTGAGGAATGACCTGGGAGTTAGAATCAGAAATGAAAGTGAGTTACCCTCACCTTTTTAAAACACCAGGTACGTACGTCAATTTCGAGGACAAAATTTCATAAGGAGTGGAGGTTGTAAGACCCCAACTTTTTATAAATAAAATTGAATTTCCTATATTCATTATTTTGAAATAATAAGGCGTTAATTTAATATAATATTTTGGTTATGGGTGAAATGTGCAAATTTTGCAAAATAAGCAAGTGGTTATAAAATATTCATTATTGTCGGGGAATATTCATTTGGTCATGGAATATTTTTGTTGTCGGAGAATATTCGTACGACGTTGCAGCCATTTGTGGGGCCCATAATAGAAAACGGTCGGATAAAGAAAATAAGAAGTTGGAGTTTTTATAAATAACGACGTAATTGTTACCGTTAACACTGTTAGAATAACTGGTGGTTAAAATACAGTAATATGCGTGGTTACACAGTAGCACACGGTATTGCATAATATTTTTGGATAATTGATTCTTACGTAAGAAGGCATAACTTAATAATTGTTATAGTAATTACTATTCAATATTTTATTTTATTGATTCAATAATTGCTGCAATAATATTTTATATTATTATTGTTTTAATAATTATCACTACACAGTATTTCTCGTTATCAGATCAATAATTCATATTATTTGAATAATATTATTAGATAAAATTATTGGCGATGTCTAAGGGGATTTGATCATCTACTTACGCGCTAGTACTATGGAGAAATCCTTATCAGAAAGCCCCCTCTTTCCTGGAAACGTTCTGGTTGTCAGTATTATGATTCTGTAATATTATTTATGAATAATTAATTATTGATTTATATGATAAGGGAATATTATTTTTATGTGGATATAATTAAGGAGTTAATGTTGAGGTATTTTATCAGTTTTTTGTCAGAATGGATGTAACGATCGAGAAATTTATAAGTTAATTTAAATATTTATTGAATTAAATAAATATTTTAAATAATTTATTTATTGAGGAAAAATAAATAATTAATGAATTATGATGAATTAATTGAGTAATGATAATTTTACTTGAAGTATTTAATTTAAGGAAATAATTAAATTAAATCAATTGCTTAATATTTAAAGGAAATAAATAAACTAAAGAAAGTGATATTTCTAATTTATTAATTAAATTAGATATGTAATTATTTATTAATTATAAGTATAATGATAATAAGAATTTTATTATTATTATAAGTTATTTAAAATTAACTAAACTAAAGTTATTTAAATTAACTAAATTAATGGTGTTACGTGAAACTATATAATATAATAATATAAAAATAACCTAGTTTGGGGGAGTTTTGGTTAGCCAAACAAGGCCTTGTGGCATTTGGCTTATTCAACTGACGTCTTTTTATTTTTCTAACTGAAAGAGAACGTGTCATATCAATTTATTTTACGCGTCTATTTCCTAAGGTTAGCGCTCAGTTTTCTTGTTTCACGTATTTTACCAAGGGGATTAGCAGAGGGTTTGCAAAAGAGTAAAACATAGAGTTTTTTAGATTGAGTAAGAGGAAGAAGGATAATTTCTAAGCCCTAACACTATCTTTTGCTAACATTAAATCAAGGTAATCTACCCTTAATTCTAATTCTTAGTTTTGTAATTTTCATTTTCTAGAATTGGGTTTTTGTTAAGTGTTGATTGTAAGATATGGGTTATGGGTGTGTGATAGTATTGTAGAATCTACTATTGGCATGCATATATAAAAGGGGTAGTAATCAAACACATGAAATTGAATTGTAAGAAGAAAATGAAATATCAGTGTTTATGTTCTTATTATATGGCTTAGAAAGTACAAAAGTTCATGCTTAATGTGTGTCATAATATGTAATTCGATGTTAGACTGTGTTAATATGATAAGAAACGAAAGCGGTGTAGTTTAAATCATGTCAATTGATTAAGAAACAAATTCGTGGTAATCGAATTCGTTAAAAGTGTAAAAATAAAGAAATTGGGAAAAATTATAGTCTTGATTCTTCAAATTCATGTATGTGTGATGTTTTTTATATAGAATGATGCTTAGCACTTAGCTATGATATTACAAAGTTTTAGATGTTGAAGTGTGGTGAAATTCTGTGGAATTGGGATTTTTGGTCTGAGCATAGTCTGATTTCGAGTTTCTGCAAAACTGAAACTGGTGCATCGCGCGGGCGCACTGCCTGGAGCGCTGTTGTCGCGTGGACGCGCTATGTCTTGGCGCGGGTGCGCTGATGTCACGCTGGCGCGGGCTCGCTGTAATCTAGTGTAAAATTGGCGCGGCCGCGCCAGTAGCCAGTCACAGACAGTGAAGTCTGCTACTTCTGCAGACTTTGGACATTTATAGTAACTTAGCTTAATGTATGTTAACATGTTAAATGTGTAAAAACAGGGTTAAAGTAGAAGTGTGTCATGTGGTTAGTAATTCTAAAATGCAAAGTTAGTAAGTGGTGAAAATGATATGTATGATTTGAGGAACTTGGTGAGCAATGAATAAGTGTTGAGAAATGTACACTTGTGGTTCTAAAATATGTATGGTAATGAAAGACTTATGCTAAATTGATAAGATTAGCTAGAATTGTACATGTTATGGTATGTTAGCATATCTAATAGATATTGTGATTCTACTTAAATGTGTAGGTGAACATGAGTTTTAATATTATAGCTTACGCATGAGGCAAGTTTCCTAACTCTACCTCGTGATTATTGAGCAAGTTTATTTACCTTATCTCAAATACAATTACGCCTGTTTCATAGCTATGCTATCTTTAAGTCAAGCAATCTCTTTATTCCTAAATTTTACATTGAAGTTAAGCAAGCCTATTGATTCTATCTTGTGTATGATTGTACAAGCTCTTGTAACCTAATTCATTACATCGAGCGAGTTTTACTTTCCTTATTATCATTCGAAGCATATATTGTTCTAATACATTGATTCAAAGGAGATTGTTCTAACTCTTCTGAATATAGCGCTTTGCATGTATATCATGTTTACTCAATTATATATTGTTGTTATTCAATCTTTGACTTTGATAACCTTGTTCAAAGCTTTATTGTTGTATTAAACCTTTAAGTAGTAAGTAAACCTTTATTGATTGAATTAATCTATATTCAAATAATGTTTTAAAATTCTAGAAACACTAATAAGTTAGTTCCGAGCTAAACTTTCTTTAGTGCGGAAATTCTAAATTCAAACTTAGACGAACAACACTAACATAGGGGATTTTTGTACGTGTAACATTTAGATGTTTGTGCACAATACATGGTACAAAGGGCTGACCCCCTAAGTACGTTAAGAAGAGTCTGTATAGTCTAATGACTGTTAAGGTTGAGGTATTAATACCTAAATACTAGAGACATAATTCGTGGTCTTAAGACCCTCAGATATTAAACTCGATCTTGTTTTCTATTTTGGTTTCGTAGAACAAGTTCATTACTGTTCAGCATTCGTTGTTCAGTTCTCATGTTGTTATTATTGCTACTTCCTATATCAATGAGCAATTGTTTGCTCACTCTTGCAATTAACACTACAGCTAAAGTGGAAAAAGATGATGAGCCATCTACTAGCAAAGGAAATGGCAAATTGTCCAAGTGCTGAAGACTTATGAGAATATAATTTAAATGTTTATGATACAAGACTTGTTTTATTTATATTCCGCAAACTGATGTAATAAATTTACTGGTTAGATTACGTGGGATTATTTTGAGATGATGATATAACCCTTTAATGGGAAAGATTATTATTTAAGTTATTTAAATTATGTCTTTATCCTTTATGATGGGTAGTTAGATGTAATAATTTTGGTAAGTGAACACCAAATCCTGTGGGAATGGAGTACCTGGATTTGGGGGTGTCACAATGGAGGTATTAAAAATCATCCGTATATGGATTTTAGACATTTTCTGTTTATAATTTGGAAAAACTTTCTTCTACAAAGTTGTAGAGAATTAAATTTCCAATGGAATAGACATGAGATTCAAATTTTTCTGATAAAAGAGCTATTTATTATGAATTATTGAAGTTTCGAAAATAAATATTTTTATTAAAATATGGGTGGGACCCCACTTTTGGTGTGGAAATTCTGATTTTTGGTGGGCCCCACTGTGGTGTGCTAAAATCTGATCAACTGTGGCGTGCATGGGTAGAAAATTTTGGAAATTATTATTTTATTAAATTTAGCCTGCTTTGGCGTTCTAACATTTTCCTATAAATAGGGTGCTTAGTTAGAATTTAAAATCACACTAGAATCATAAGTTTTCTCTCTATATTATCGAGCTGTATTTTTGTGAGTCTATAGATACTTTGAGAGTTGCTATTCAATGTAAGTTTCCTTCAATATTATATCCGATATTCCGATCAGAAGTATTATTC
Organism: Panax japonicus; assembly: GCA_020205505.1. Lineage (NCBI taxonomy): Eukaryota > Viridiplantae > Streptophyta > Magnoliopsida > Apiales > Araliaceae > Panax > Panax japonicus. The sequence goes on along the minus strand of CM035102.1, from coordinate 58,126,892 downwards.
TTTTGATGTAAGGGATATTATTTTCTTTATAAATGATGTTATTTCTTCAATATCATTATACCGAAATATTGGTAATGAATTTTATTGTAAATTTTTACCTTTTTGTGTCGAGGTTACTATTCACGAATACGATACTATTCACCGAAAAAAATGAAATTTCCTCTTCTTTGTCCAAGATGTCTATTATGGTTACTATCTTTGATTGTATCCATGTTTTGATCTTCATTCTTGAATTTTACTCCACTATGGTTTATTATGGAGTAATTTTGAACTTGGATTATCTAAAGTACGGAATCCCTGATCTTTGTCCTTTTATCTCACTGGATTCGTTTCTTTAAAATATTTTTCATCATTCCTCAGTCCTAAATGGTGATATAACTGAACATCTTTGTCATGTAGTGCAAAAGTGAATGATTACCTGATGAATATCTTTGGCACGTATTGCAAAGATAACAGGTGTTGAGATGAATATGACCAACTGGTGATATAAATGAATATCTTTAGCCTGTAGTGCAAAGATGAATATTTGATTCAAGATGTATATTGACTGATGTTACAGGGATAAAATATTGATAACGATGGAATTTTAAATCATAGAAGATAGTAGATTTCATTTTCTACTTAACTCTTCTAATGAATTGTTCTTTTCGCTGAGAATATTGATCTAAAACTGGTTGTCCATTATATTTTATCTGATTTATTGAGGGCTAACGATAATTTGTTCTACGTTATCTTAGTCATAATATTCTTTACTGGGCTAGTTGAGCTCACCCTTTTCCTTTTTGTTCCATTTTTCTTCTTAGAAGGCGAGAATATATTAGGAACTAGTCGGGGTATGGAATGATGGTTCTAGAAAGTTGTTTTAGCAGTACTCGCTATTTTTGTTAAATAGTGTATCAATAATTGTAATGAGAACTTATTTGAGTGTGGATATTGTCTAGAAGACAATATTTGTATTTAAACTCACAGTATATGTGTTGTCGTATTTTGTACGATAATTGTAATAATGATGTTGTAGTCATTTTTGTACCATGTGTTTGACGACTCAAAATAGGTGATGTATACCTATTTTGGGGGCGTCACAATTCATTTTGTTGGTTAATTTCTCACATACCAAAAATCTTAAAGATAAAAGAAATTGGTACGATTGAAAGTTTTTATAAAACTTGAGAAATTAATAATGGTAAAAAAATTACTTCAATACAGTAAGAAGTTTTGTTTTCTTATGAATAATAGAATATATTATATTTTATTGAATATTATATTATTAAGTTGGAAAAAAAAAGAAAGAAACGTTAGAAGTTTTTTTTTACGCGTGAATGATTTCGTCTGATTTTCTACTGTGCAGTCCGTGAGAAAAATTTAAATAGTATCATTTCCATTCTCCTATAAATAGGATACTTAGTTAGAATTAAAAATCACACCAGAATCAGAGAATTCTTTTTCTATATTATTGAGCGTATTTCTTTCGATTTTTAGAAAGTTTTGAGCTTAGAAAATAGTGAAAGTTTTATTCAAGAATATTCCCGCTATACAAGTTGGAATACTCTTTTTTAAGGTAAGGGATATTATTTTTGTTCAATATTCGTATGAAATAATATTTTCTTCCATACTCTGTAGTATGTAAGTAATATTATTTCGTTTCAGATTTCGAATTCTACACTCATTTTGTTAAAATTTTGGCTTCTATACTCCATGGAATTAGTAGAATATCCTTGATATTTACGTTTCATCCAGTATCTTTTCATGGAAATATTATTCTGAGCATTCTTGATAAGTTTTAACTTTTTCATGCCGGAGTACTATTCACGGGGTTACTATTCTCGAAGTACTATTTACGGAGTACTATTCACTCTGTTACTATTCACCCGGGGTACTATTAATGACAAAAATTGATTTATTTTTGGTCCAAATCATTTTTGATACAATATTATTCTTGAATTTTACTCCACAAAGCAGTATCATGTTGAGAATTTGGACATTATTGAATTCTAGATAAATTAAATTATAAAAATTTAAAAATTTATCCTTTGCTTTCTTTTAATTGAATTATTATATTATTGTCATCATCCTCATGCTTATATTGTTATGAAAGTCATCTTTGGCCCGTAGTGCGTAGATGGACTTGGTATGATTATGACCAGAGATTATTCGGTATAATCATGACCGTAATGTTACAAATAATGTGATAAAAGTCCTCATTGGCCTGTAGTGCATTGATGGATAGCTGTTGGCATGATCATGACTATTGATGAAAACATGTATATCCTTGGCCCGTAGTGCATGGATAATTTATGGTCCTGATACTAATGAATATCATTGATCATAGTGCAGGGATGATTCGATGATGTGGATTATTTATTAAGCTGAGTCTTAGCTGATAAAATTGATGATAAATTCTTTTAAATCATAGAAGATAGTAGATTTAATGTTCTACTTGACTCTTCTAATGGATTGCTTGTTCCGCTGCCATTAAACTTGATGTCTATTGTATTTTAACACTGTTAGAGGCTAACGATAATTTATTCTGCATTATCTTAGTCATAATATTTTTTACCTGGACTAGTTGAGCTCACCTTTTTTGCTTTCATTGTTCTCTTCGGGAAATGAGAATATAACTGGGACTAGTCGAGGAATGGAGTGACGGTCCAGATGTTTGCATTAGTAGTCCTCACTATTTTGTGAAATAGTGTGATAATAAATGTATTGAGGACTTATTTTGAGTTTGAATATTGTCTATAATATAATATTTGTATTAAAACTTACAGCTCATGTTGTATAATTAAGTTTGTATTTGAATTCTGTACCATGTATTTGGCGACTTAGAATGAGTGATGTATACCTATTTTGGGGGCGTCACATTGTAGACTAAAATATACATTTTATTTTGGGATGACTATGAAATATGCATGTTATATAATGCATGTTGTGTGTGTGTTGTGTGTATTGGCATAAACTGACATTAGTGCTGAGGCAAACCTTGATGCATGTTATTATTCCTCGACGATGAATGCCTTAGGAGCATCTGTCATCTGTACTGTAATTATGAAGTTAATATATAATCGTATAAGCAACCTGTTTTTTTGGAAAAATAGATTTTGGATGTCATGACTACTTCTGGAGACTGGAGACCTTTTCGAACATATTCTAAAATATATTAGGTTTTGGAGGTGGTTTAGGTGCTGGTATGTCGGAAAAGGTATAATAATCTAAATTCTGATATTGTATGCCTGTGATTATGGCTTCTTTCTCTTATAGAATATTATTAAAAAATTTCTAGTATTTGTGACTAAAATTCGTTCTAGTTTTTGATCTTGGGATCTGCCTATGTTTCTTTCTTGAATATATACGAAAAATTCATTTTGTTTGGTGTATTCTTATATAATTGTGTAAAAATTTGTTTAGTCTTGGAATCTATGATTATTTCTAGATTTAAATCCTAGGAAATTTTTCCTCTTGTTTATAGCTTATTTTCTTAACAATAGACTATGCAGATTGTTGTTCGTATTCTATTGTTTGGAATGTTAGACTGTTGGAAAGTATTATCTGGAATATAAATGTTGGTGTGTTTCTAAAGTGAAAAAGGCTGGTTTCTAATATATGGTCTAAGTTTAGAGGAGTACTTATATTAAGGTGTTTTAGCCGACTGAGCTAACCTTAGAATAATATTTTGATCTGGATTTGTAACTTCTGTTTTCTGATAGAAATCCTGTTTTATATATAAAATTTTCTTATAATCTATTTGTGGCAGAAATCTAGTAATTTGTTTAGAATAAACTTCTAAAAACTTATTTTATCATATTGTATGTAAAGTATGTTGGAAATGGGGTTTGAAACATTAAATATTAAAGCATTTTGAGGCTCAATTTAATGAGGGACCCTACATTCCGAAAATGTCGGGTTTTTTCACCAATGCGTTCTCCTCCGCGAGGAGTATAACGTGGTATATTTATGTGTTCAAATCCATTAAGAATTGAATGAGAAAATTGACTCCAAAGTCACCTACTTGAAATGTTAAAAATTGCAAAAGTCCCACATAGGACATTAGAGGAAAAAATGAAGAATTTAATGTGACACCCCCAAAATAGGTCCACACAGCCCATTCTGAGTCGCCAGATAATATACTATAAAAATCAAATACAAACTTCATTTATACAACTGTTGAACTGTCGTGCAGAATACGACCATAGTTAAACTGTGAGTTTTAATACAAATGTATGTAACTCTCATGGTGCCTCGACCACAACCTTACAATGGTACTTTACATAAAAGTACAATCAAAAACTGTTTTAGAAATTAAAATCTTTGGGAAGTGCTCAAGGAAACCTTCGTACATAGGAGGCCATGAATCTAAGTTATGATAGATATCATATGTTCCAGAGAATTATCCTTGGTTGACCCAATAGACCCCAAAGAAGAACGAGAAGATTACTATCATATTCCTTCCAATGGTGAGTCTTCTCTTGACATATAACTATCTCCACCGTCTGCAATTGAACATTATGTTTCAACCAAACTCCAAGATCATATAGGTAGTGCTCGTAGATATACTCAGCAAGTGGATGTGCACAACTCTGTCTTATGATAACACGAGGTTGTATGTCAATTAGACATCTTGTATGATAGTGACAAAATACCCTTCCAAAGTTAGGTTCACCTCACCCTATTCGGTTCACCAAAATTAAATATCAAATGACGTATACAATACGACACACTTATCTAAAGTTCTCAATAAAATTATTTCCATACTATTTAGGGAGAACCTCAACAGCTATAGACCACCGTTCTATTCTCCTGTTACCGCCGCTCGACCCAGCTACACTCTTTTTACCTGAAAGGAATTGTGAAGCCAAAAAGGTTGAGCACAACTAGCCCAGTAAAGAATATCATAACTAAAGATAATTTACATCATCAATAGCCTTCATCAGTAATAAATCAGAGATTTAGAACATATGGTAGATGATAAAACTTTTCAACCATAGTTGCAGCGGAACGAGCAATCCATTAGAAGAGTCAAATAGACCATCAGATCTATTATCTTCTCCGTGTTAAAAGTCCGCCAATAATGTTTTATCCATGTAACATCAATCAACAATTCCTGTCTACAATCATATGAATAACTCATAATCATAATTGTGATTCTAAATTCCTCTTCGCACCCAGGACGAAGATAATTTTCATCACATATCTTCACCTGAAACATCAAAAATCATGGTTATACCAAATCAACATTCCTTGCTCATAATCATATAATAAATTCATCTTTGCGCTACGGCCAAAGATATTCATTAACAATTCATCTTTGCACTACAAGCCAAAGACATACAACTGTATTTTAGAAGAGTTAAGTGGAGCATGATATCTACTATATTTTACGAATTAAAAGTGTATAATCAATATTTTATCGCTTAGACTCAGCTTAATAAATAATCCACATCATCGAATCATCCTTGCACTAAGGCCAAAGATATTCATGTAATCATCAATGGTCATGATTATACCGAATAATGTCTGGTTATAATCATACCAATAACTGTCCATCAATGCACTACGGACCAATGAGGACTTTTAACACATCATCTATAATATTATGGGTCATGATTATACCGAATGATCCTTGGTCATAATCATACCAATAAATAATTCATCTATGCACATAAGCCAAAGATACTCATCAATTAACAGTCCATCTTTGCACGTAAGCCAAAGATATACAAATATAAAACCAATAATCAACAGTCCATCTTTTCACATAAGCCAAAGATAACTTTCATCATAATATAAGCATGAGGATGATGACAATGATATAAGCATTAATCAAACGAAATCAAGGATAAATATTAAAGACTTTAAATGTGACAACCCGAAAATTTAGAAGATCTTGAATGATTGAATTAAAGGTTAAAGTTTAAAACTTAGAGTAAAAATAAATGATTTATTTTAAATTCTAAAAAAAAAAAATCTAAGGAATTGGTATGTTGAAATAATTCAACGATAAGGTTACGAGAAAGAATAAGACCTAACCCGATTAAGAATGATTCGGTATTGTGATTCCGGGGACGGAATCCTTATAAGGGGGAAATAATGTGATAACCCAAATTTTGGGTAATATTAAAATAAGAATTAAATAAATAAAATTCTTATTAGATAATATGTTGTATGATATTATATTGCATAAGTGAGTATGAACTATGCAATATGTGATGCTTATGCTTAATAAATATATTTGTATTAAATAAATTGTAGGGATAATTTATTCAAAGAAATGAGATGAGTAGAATTAAAATAATCTATAATATTAAATTATTTTAATGTGGTGAAATGGTGGTATTAAATATATACTTAATGTATAACCACCCTTTTATTGAAGAAATCATATATTAAATTATTGGACGTAATGTATGTATGTTTTTAATGTAGTAAGTATATTATTATATTTATTACAGTTAAATTGTTGAAAACAATTTATAGAAGGGAAAAGAAAGTAATTAGTATAGAAGAATTATTGTATACTTTAAATGAATGATATTAAATAATTGTATATTATTGAATTATTTTAATAATTGTATATAATATCTTATTTACTGAATAAATTTCCATTTATAAGGTAAATATATTAAGTTATACTCGCTATATATAAATAAATTGATATAAACAATTTATAAGGTGAGAGAATAAATTTATTTTCTATATGGGATGTGAGTACATGGGCATTATAAAGAATATTTGCAAGGTTATAAATATAAATATATATTTATTATGCAAGGAAATAAAATTATTGGGAATAATTTGCGTAATGAGGCAAAAAGAGGCGGGTTAAGCATATAATATTTGTATATACTTTATCCAAGAGTATTAGAATAAATTCTTATATAAAATTAATTTAATAAAGATTAGATATTATATTTATCTTAATATCTTAAGAAAGTAAATAAATTCTTAATTGAATTTATGATAATGAAGTAAGGATATTATATTATAATATCTTGGGTATGTAAATAATTATATTTACATAAGAAATTATGTGTAGCATATTTATTTTACAATTATAAAATAAATATGTAATTTGAGTATGTTATGTTATATTTTATATAATTTATATATCAAAGATGCGTTATGTAAATTATATAATTCTAAGAGGGTAAAATAAATTAAGGAGATTTATGTAGTAGCTTATTTGATTAAATTAAGTTACTAAGGTTGGGTAATTAAATTAATTAACAAGAGCATTAAAAGAATAATTGGTTTAATTATAGTTAATTAAGCTAAATTGGTTAATTTCTTAAGTGCCCTTGCACTGTTGCAAGCTTGGTGACCAAGTTGAGCGTTATTTATCTTTCTCCTCCCTTCTTGTTGCCGTGAGTGGAAGGAAGAGAGAAGAGAGCAAGGAAGTTTAACTATAAAATACAAGTCTCAGCCTTCAATCTCAGATTCTTCATTCTTGCAAGAGTAAACCAATTTCTCTTTTTCTCAAAATCATATAAATTTCATTAAAATCGCAAAGAAGCTGAGATAACAATTGGAGAATAAGAAGAATAGCAGTAAACGAGAAAGTTTAACTCAAGGAGGTAATTTTTGTTCTCTTGCTATGTTCTTTTAATTAGAAATAAATATTGAATAGTAATTAGCTAGACTTGGTCTATGAATTCTATAATGGATTTCACTGAGATATCCGGATATAGGCATTCTTAAAGAACTTTGAAACTGAGCTCTTAAGATAATGGTCACAAACTAAATGATATATTGTATAGTTTGAGGAAATCAAAAGAATGCAAATTTTGAAGAATGAATAAACTAGTTAGATTACTAATTACTTGATTTTGCTTAATTTTGACTATGTATTGGTTGTTGTGGACTGGAGTTAGAGCAAGGAGTATAGGATTGGTTTGTGCAAAGTAATAAGGTGGAAAAAATTGGGTTAGAACATAAATGAATAGCTATGAAATCTGCGTTTTGAAATAACGCGCATCACGTGTTTGTTAAAAGTCCCCTAAGGACTGTTTTTGTTAAAAATGAAGAATTAAGCGAAGCCGAGGCTAAGGCTACGTAGGTATAAACTATTTTAATTAATTAAATAGATTGGACAAGTTAAACTAAGTTTAAAAACTGTCTTGTGATAGATGAAACAAATGAAGTTAGGTGAAAATTAGTATGTCAGGCTGATTTGGGCTAACTGTTTCGGCTAGTTAGACTTACTAGAAAATTGTGGTATTTTTTTGGGTCATGTGATGTGCAATCCCAGCTATCCATAGCCTCTGGAATGGACTCGTTCCGAGTTTGGACGGTCGAGTTCTGACATGCCAAAGTGAGTGCGTCGAATCTGTCAAAAATTTGGAAGTCAGATTCAAACCTGTCCCTTGTGCGAATTTTCTGGAATTATGAGTGCAGAATTTGGAAAAGGTTATTGAATAGGAGTTGTAGCCCCGGAAGTTAGCTTCGTGTGGGCTCAAGAATCGCTCAAAAATGCCTTGAAACGAATTAGTTATGACTGTTTTAGCGAGAGAGGGTAAAGCTGGAAAATAAATAAAAAAAACTGTTATAACAGAGCATTTTTGGAGCTTTGTTTGGGCTGTTTAAAGTTTCTGAAATGGGTGGTCTATATTTTCTAAATATATTCTACTAGAGTGTCTTCAATATATCAAAAATTGGTTGCAATCCGAACTACGACCGAAAAGTTAAAAATGCGCAAACTAGGCATTTCGTTATGGGGGGCAACAGCCCAGCTGGGCACGCGCTGCACCAGCAAAGCGCACGCCGTGCGGCGCTGTGCTGGGCAGTTCACCCAACTGATTTTGGCTCGTGGTTTTGACGGTTTGGGTTGCTTGTAATGCTCAAATTATAATTTTTATAATTAGATGGATATACTACCTAAAACATATTCAAAATTTAAAGCATATGAGCGAGTGGTTTAAAAGATATAACATCGTAAAATGAGTGTCAAAGCGAGGAGACTGCCCAGGCAACGCCGAGCCCGGCTAAGCCACGCGAGGCCCAGCTGCTAGCAGCGTTAGTCTGTTTAATATTACTTGGAAACGCAATGGATTTTTTTTACAACACAATTTACAAGAATGGGTATATTAAGCAATTTGAAGGCTATAATTTATCCATAAACTATATAATCATGAACAATACATAAAATATATTTTGTATTCACCTTGAATACTTAAGTAAGGAACAAGATATATGGTAAACTCATATATTAAGCTACGAATGGGTTATAAATGGTTTGTAATCACATATGTAACGTATTAATGTGCTAAAAGCTATGTTAAAACCTTTGGAGCAAATAATGGTTAAAGAAAGCCAAAGTCTAAAAGGTTCTAAATGAATTTAAAAGTTTTTCTAAAACAAAAAACAAGGGATGTTGAAATGATCTATGGGATTATATAGATACACGCGTACATGTTATATAATCTTGAGTTTGCGCAGAAAAAAAAATACGAATCATTTATGTAATGAATTATAGAAGGAATGCGTTGGCACCATTGAAAGCTACCTTAAATGTAAAAGTACTATACCAAATGAAAATTTACAAAAGGTATACATCGAAAACAAATGGTTTTCGATATACAAAACAAAGATTGTGGAAAAGAAATCAAAAGTTGGCTAAATAGCATATGTAGGTACATGAATAAATGATTATAATCATAAGTTATGTGCATATATAAGATGAATAGATATCATATGTATATCTATGAGCTAAGCGAATGAGATATGATTTTACTTTGTAATTCAAGTATATACGCGAAGAATATATATTTTATTAATATGTATACGTTAAGCATGGAAAGCTACTATACATACGAAATGGAGTAAGTTACTCACAAAAGCAAAGTTAATCCAGAAATGCTCAAAGAAAGGCACAAATGTACTATATAGCTATAAATTTACATATGGATGAATGATAAGTCTATAAATGCATTGTAAATAATATATAGACTATAGATGTAATGAATTGACATTTTAAAAGCCGTGTTGGAACTTTTTGAGAATGTATGGCTATATTAAGCCGAAACCTAAAATATTCAAGAGAAATATGAAGGTTTCTTCGAAATAAGAATATCATATATTGATATAGTTTATGTGAATATTTACTAACCATACAGGTTATGGGATATGAATGTGTGACTAATGTATGCATACATGTGAACATAACTGTGTAGGATTTGTGGAGAAAAGCTAAGTTAAATTTTTCGGTAATCTCCAATCAAGGCAAGTTTCTCAGTTTATTTATGTGGACTTATAATTGCTATAGATAACTGTTAGCATGACTTATGTTTACAAGTATGTAATACCTATTAACTGCATTATTTGCTTTGTGAATGATGAATGTCAAATTATGACTAATTATTGAATTGAGTCGGGGAACTCAATATATATGTGCAATGAATGACAGGTACATGACATGTGTAATATGCTTGAACACCAAGATTATAAATGCATGAACTGAATATGAAACTTATGTGCTACGTGATGCATGATAAACTGTTAGACTTGCTGGGCCGTCGTGCTCAATCTTGCTTAATTTGCAGGTTAAAGCTAGGATGCGATCTATCGTGATTAGGAGCGCATGAAAAGAAGACTAGTGATTTAATTGATATTGTGTTAAATCATTGATGGTATTCTCATGTGTAAATCACAAATGTGTAAATTTATGAATTATTCGATAGATGAAGAATATTTGTTCTAAAAAGGGGATATGTTTGAAAGAATGAATTGTATATATATTCATATCTACTCAGGCTAAATAAGTCATATAATAAATATGATTTCAGTATAAAGAAGCATTGTAAAGGTTGCGATTAAGGGAATGAATGACTAGCAGAAGAAAAAAAAAATTTATTCCGCATTTTTAGCTATTTTAACATTAAATAATGTTTTAAAGCTAGAACAGGATAATATTAACGCACAAGATCGAGAAGGAAAATAGTCTCGATTATGGGGGCTTTCCAATAAGGATTTCTCCCTATTGGCGTGCAATTAGATTATCTAACCTCTCCTTGACAGAACTTCTAGACATTGTCAATATTGTAAATAATAATATGAATAACTTTGTCATCTCAATTATTAATTTAATACTATAACATATTATGCAGATGATACTGTGACAACAATTGAATCAATAATATGAGAGATATGATGTAGCAATTACTGTAGCAATAATTGAGTATATATGAGTGACTTCTCACGTAAGCATCAATAATCAATACCGTGTACTACTATGAAACCACGGGCATTACTGTACTTTTACTACCGGGTAGTTCAACAGTTTTAACGGTAACACTTTCGCCGTTATTTTTAATAAAAGATAATTCTGTCATTTTTTAAATACGACAATACTTCCGTTGGGGGGGGTCCAGCAATGATTATGCCGTCGAACGAATATTCTCTGTGAAAACTAATATTCCCCGACCAATCAAATATTCTCCGACACAACGAATAACAACTTGCTTACTTTGTAAAATTTTCAAATATCACCTTTAACTTTAACCCTTTCTCAATTTAACCATTTACTAAAAATAATAATTATAAGAAATTTGAATACTTTCATTTCATAAAATTTGGGGTCTCACAATTTATATATGGGATGTTTGCTCAATGGGAAGGGCCCCAAGGGGAACCCCACTTTTGTGGAAGGAAGAGGACCTAGCCAAAACTTGGTTCAAACCCACACGCGCGCCGCCGCCGCCCGTCCGGTTGGTTCGGGTTCGAGTTCGGGTCATGATATATAATTTTTTAGTTAAAATATGTTTAATATATTATAAAATTTTGTTTTAAGTTATTATCAATACTACGTAGTTTTGACGCGTGCCAACGGTAATAAACTGTTTACTTATTCTATAAATATAACATCTGGGCGCACATTATGGGATATATTTTTCTCGTTCTGTAGTATACTTTTCCTTCCCGTTCCCGTCCCGTTCTGCAGGATACTTTTTCGATCCCGTTTTGCAGTTCAATATTTCCCGTTCATTCTGCATCAATAGTTTTCCCGTTTCTGTGTGTAAGCATATACATGCAATATTGTTCATGCATCATTACTGTAATTACTGTAAGTTCAGTACATAACATATAAAATTGGTTCGAAACGTTCTTAATTTTGAAGTGCTTCTAATTAAGAACTGGAAATCCGTTTTATCTTGGGAAACAATTATTCAATTAATCCTTAGCACCAATGAGGGAATAAATTTGCTTTAAGGAGACTTTATGAATTCAAAGGACTCGGATTTATATGTTTTTTATTTTACTATATGTTTCTATTTTGCTTAATTTTTATTATTATATTTATATTTATTAAATAATACTATATATTACGGACTACAATCTTAAAGCAAATTTAGTAATTATGTAATTGTGGTATTTATGTAAACCAGAAAATCATTTTTAAAACAAATTTTCTGTACAATTATTATTCTGTGGTTAAAGTAATTAAACAGAATAGAATTACATAGTATTATGTATTCTAGAAATTAATTGCATACTATTATGTTATTATATGTATTTCAGGAATATTATATATGTTAAATTCTGTTATTGCTAATAACAAATCTGCATTATTATTAGCGATATACACAAAACAATTCTGTTATTATATGAATTCCATGTTAATTGATTGCATGTTAACAGTATGTTATTCTGTTATTGCTTAAATTTATATGAGTAATATACATATATAATATTCTGTTTATTTGTTTAAATTTATTTTGTTTGTTAATATATAATATTGAATGTTAAAGATAGTAATATATAAGCATTGTATTAAATTTTAACAAAACCTGTCAAATTATTGTATACAAATCTGTTAAAACAGAAATTTGTAAACTAAAGTTGTAAACAAATTTGTAAATAGAAATTCTGTAAATTAAATTTGGTGTTTGAATTCTGCAAACAAAATTTATTGTTTGAATTCTGTTAAATTTTTGTACAATAGAAATTTATTTCTGTTTATTAAAAATTATCTTCTTGTATAACAGAAATGGCATCTACTAGCACCATTCATGCCGTGAGTATGTCTCATGGAGAAAAGCCTGAAAAGTTCAATGGAACTGATTTCAAGCGTTGGCAACAAAAGATGTTCTTCTATCTCACAACACTGAACTTGGCAAGGTTTCTACAAGAGGATTGTCCTACTCTTGTTGAAGAAGAAACTGACAAGGAAAAGGTGGCTGCAGTTGATGCATGGAAACATGCAGATTTCCTTTGCAAAAATTATGTCATGAATGGATTAAACAATACACTGTATAATGTGTATTTTACAATTCAAACTGCAAAGGAACTTTGGGAATCTTTAGATAAGAAATATAAAACTGAAGATGCTGACATGAAGAAATTTATAGTCAGTAGATTTCTTGATTATAAAATGGTAGATTCTAAAGCAGTCATCACCCAAGTTCAAGAATTACAAGTAATTCTACATGAAATTCATTCTGAAAGAATGTCATTAAGTGAGTCATTCCAAGTTGCAGCAATGATTGAGAAACTTCCACCAACATGTAAGGACTTCAAGAATTATCTAAAGCATAAACGCAAAGAAATGAATCTTGAAGAACTGATTGTGCGACTTAGGATTGAAGAGGATAATCGAGGATCTGAGAAGAAGACTGGGAAAAACTTCATTGAAGCAAAGGCGAATGTTGTAGAACAAAGGCCAAATAATAACAACAAAAGGAAGCGTGAAGGCAAAAATACTTTCAAGGCCAGGAAGAAATTCAAAGGCAAATGCTTCAACTATGGCATTCCAGGACATAAATCAAATGAATGTCGCAAGCTAAAGAAATTCAAGAAAGAACAAAAGGCTCAAGCAAATGTGACAGGACTGGAAAAACTTTCTAAAAATGTTTCAGACATTAATCTTTGTGCAGTTGTATCTGAATGTAACTTGGTAGAAAACCCCAAAGAATGGTGGGTGGACACTGGGGCTACTCGCCACATTTGTTCCAATAAATGAATGTTTTCTACTTACAAACCAGTAGAAAATGATGATCAAATCTTCATGGGAAACTCCTCAAGTTCAAAGGTTCAAGGACGTGGAAAGATTATACTGAAAATGACATCTGGCAAAGAACTGACTTTGAACGAAGTGCTTCATGTTCCAGATATCCGTAAAAATCTGGTTTCTGGGTCACTGCTTAGCAAGAATGGCTTCAAGTTGGTGTTTGTGTCTGATAAATTTTTACTTACTAAAAATGACATGTTTATAGGAAATGGCTATATGTCTGATGGGCTCTTTAAGATGAATGTTATGACTGTTGTACCGAAGTCTATTGATAATAATAAAATTAATTCTTCTGCTTACTTGTTAGAATCTTCAAATATATGGCATGCTAGATAAGGACATGTTAATTATAATACTTTGCATAGATTAATTAATTTAGAATTCCTGCCTAAATTTGATATTAATCAAAAACACTGAGTAAATATTTAATCCTAACCATTCCTATGATGAGACAGTGCACATCTGCCGCGAGAATTAGGATAAGTTACGCTTTTAATGACTTTTATATCTTGAAATACGTTCAAGTGGAGTATTGCAGGATACTCTTGATAGAAGTCACCTACGTGAGTGAGAAGGGGGCCACTTCTGTGAGAATTTTGAAAGGCTGAATTCTCTAATATACTCACAGAACCAAGAGGTGTTTCAAGGCCAAAATGAACACAAACGTGAGAACCAACTATGTTTGAAGAGATATTTTGTGAATTCTATTGTCTTGGTTTATACGAAAAGCTGACAGTTCAAAGACATCAAGTCTACTGATTAGCCAAGTAAATCCGATAGACTTTACTCTGGCAAGTTCAAAGCCACTAGGCTACTTAACCCGATAAAATATCTTTTCTTATGTACTCGAACTAGTGTCTGCATATTCATAACAATTTTTTTTCGTTCTCATAATATGAAGCATTTTGAGGGACCCACATTCCGAAAATGTGGGGTTTTTTCACCAATGTTTTTTACAGTCCGTTTGAGGATTCTGTCATTTTGTGACTTTGTCATACTACATCATACCATAGTGGGCTGACGATCCTTAGATCACATCCAACACTAAGTAATTTTGCATTGATAACTCCATCGTTTTTATCATCCCTACACCAGGTTCCATGATGCATTGATGATATATAAAATACATTTTGATATATTTCAAATCATTTTTGTCTAGCCGAAACAATTAGCATAGACTCTTCTTTAAATGGTTCAAAACTATTGAAAATCAATTTGAGTATTATCATGTCATAATAGATAACGAGGTGTTAGTGGTTCACAATCCACATACACACCTTTGTTACCGTATGTTACTGATAACAAAATTCGTTTTTAAAGGCACCATAGTGCGAATTTAGCTTGATGTCAAAAATTTTGAAGTCTAGCATAGCTAGAAGATTTGGAATACCTATGCTTCCACCATCAACTTCAATTTCTATAATGATCCTTTGCTTAACAAGTCTATCTATTCTTATCATCCTCAATACTCCATTCACACTTAGTTATACCCCAGTTCATCAAACTTACCACACTTTGGAAATCCAGGAACTTGCCATAATCATATGAGTTTAGAAACTTATCCTAGTCAGACCATAAGCGTCCATTCGCTGAGGGGTTCAAAACATACCATATGATTATGAGTCATGAACTTATCAAATGCATTAGTTTTAAGAACCGTACATAATCTTAATATCATCTAACCTAATGATCTTATATTCTCTACCTATCCGTTATACACATGAGAAAAGAATCACCTTCTCAATAGGTATATAACAAATAGCGCGACACAAACATTTCAATGATTATCACTACCAGAAGCTAAGTGGTTGTTACACCAAGTACAATTCCCCGCCCATACAAAGAATCATACAACTTAGCTGCTGACATGAGTTCTCAATTGAAATCCCACCCAATTCTAGCTTCCCCTTACTCAATACAAAATTTATTTAATCTGTATCTCATCATCTACAACTCTTTTCTGAGTCTGCATTGTACATTCTCTTTATAGCTTCAGGCTATATCATTCCAATCATTTCATAGATTTTTTGCTATTCGATCTGATCACGTCGTGATCTTATCTTATAATCGTGTCATATTACGATTCTCTTCTATCTTATGATCGTTTTGTTTTATAATCTCCTTTTCCTTTATGCATTTAGTCTCGTAGACTCTATATATTCATTATTATTTTTTGTCTTTAACACCAGGGTTAGGTAACTCTGGATCTTTATAACTTTTCAAGATTGTTCTTTAAATCTTCTTTATCTTCTTCTTTACTTAATAATGGATTTCCAAAAATTCATCTCTTATCATTTAAACTCTATTCGAGTTTATTGTTTATCATCCTTATCCTCATCTATAAGGTTATAGCCTAAGGTACTTCTACCTAAGGTTTATAACCTACAGCTTTGATACCAACTATAACGCCCCCAAAATCGAAACTATTTTCCTTCCCAATCTTGTGCGTTAATATTATCCTGTTCTAGCTTTAAAACATTATTTAATGTTAAAATAACTAAAAATCCGGAATAAATTTTTTTTTCTTTCCATTCATTCATTCCCTGAATTGCAACCTTTACGATTCTGCTTTATACTAGAATCATATTATATGATTTATTTAGTCTGAGTAGATATGAGTATAAATATACAATTCATTCTTTCAAGCATATTCCCTTTTTAGAACAAATAATCTTCATCTATCGAATAATTCAACAATTTACACATCTGTGATTTACACATGAAAATACCATCAAATGATTCAACACAATCTCAACTAAATCACTAGCCTTCTTTTCATGCGCTCCTAATCACGATAGATCGCATCATAGCTTTAACCTGCAAATTAAGTAAGATTGAGCACGACGGCCCAGCAAGTCTAACAGTCTATCATGCATCACATAGCACATATGTTCACATTCAGTTCATGCATTTATATTCTTGGGGTTCAAGCATATTACGGATGCATTATCACATTTATGTCCTGCTGGTAGCAACATACGTACCGTAACATATACTACGCATGTCCTGTACATGTCATTCATTGCACATATATATTGAGTTCCCCGCCTCAATTCAATAATTAGTCATAATTTGACATTCATCATTCACAAAGCAAATAATGCAGTTCATAGGTAATACATACTTATAAACATAAATCATGTTAACAGTTATCTATAGCAATTATAAGTCCACATAAATAAACTGAGAAACTTGCATGTACCGGGGTTTTACCATTACACCAACTTCTGCGTTCCTTGCACAACCTACATTGTATATGGGATTGATAACAAAACACGTAATTTCAGTTATCATGGTGGTAGTTTAGATTTCTATATCTGAGATATTGTATACATTTTTCAAATACCTCATCCATGTTTTCTCATTAGTCATTTTTCACTTTGATGGGGTTTGGCATGCTTATATTATGCAATAGGAATGACTTTAAGGTTATCATTTACATCTTATTCAAGATTTAGAACATAAAGGGTTCATGTGTTCTCGAGTTCACTAGTTTTGGTCAATTCTTGCCAAATTAATTTCTAGCCACTTTAGTTCATTCCAACACTTGAATTATATCTAGTTAAGACTATTTCTAGCATTCCTTTAGATTTACCAAGCATAGATTGGGTTTTGACCCTTTAAACCTAGCTTTTTCACGCTTTTACACACTAACTTCTCAAGTTCTTGTATACATTAGCATTCCAACACTTGGAATAGCCTAGCATAACTCTAACTCACTTGTCTAAGGTGTTCAAATTGAGTTCTAAGTAGAATAGAAAAATCTCAAGATTTCATACTTAGACAAATTTGCTAAACTGTAGTTTTAGTGATTTTCCATGCTAGTTTGATGATTTGTTTAGACTCCTTGGTTAAGACAAGAGCTTAACCACTTGGCCCTACTTCTAGACCATACTATAAGGTATGTTAATCCAGATTTAGGTTTCTTGTTCATGCCTATTAAGCTCCTCAAAACAGAGCTCAAAATTAGCCATTTTCTTACTTTTTTTTACAAAAACTGATTTTGTACTTTTTCCAATTTTTCCAGTTCTGGCCACTAGGATAGTCTAGGCATGTATATTTAAGTTAATTAAGGTTACTTTTAGCATTACCACACTTTATTTAATCATCTAACTCATTTTGACTTATCAAAGCTCACTTTAGGCTTGAAAAGAGAGCTTATAATGGTTTTCTTGCTAGCTTTTGTAATGGTCATGATTTGGAACTATTATAGTAGGTATTAGGGACTTTATTTGAGTTTATTACAGCCTCTTAACTTCAGGTGCTCACAATTTCCCAAAACAGTCCACTATGTCTCTAAAAATGTGATTTTTAACAAGTCTAATGATCAAAACAGTTTAGACTTGGTTCCCTTAGCTTATGTAGCTTACTTGGGTCATATTTTAGCTATTGGAACTTGTCTATATAGTCCAGATATGGTAGTTCATCATTTAGGAGCTAGTTGCTCTTTAAAGCTTATTTTCATTGATTTTTATGCATGAAATTGCAGGACACACCTGGTAGACCTTAACTATTTTAAGGAACAACTTTTAGATGCTTCTTATGGCTTTTCATGGTCTTCTACATGACTCAGGAGTTCAGTTACTGAACTTTATCCAAATACATTTAGACACAGTTTTGGCTATAACTCCCAAAACAGTCCACAAGTAGGAAAAAGAGAACTTTAGGCATTCAAGCAATCCTTAAAACATGCTTATAACATAGAATCATTTCTCTATTTATGTTTGCAAAATTCAGCCATCTTTTGAATACAAAAACAGTCCATAGAGGACACTTTACATGCTTAGATGTTAAATCCTCATAACAGTCCCAAGCTCTTGAGCACAAGCATTTTCATTTATCAGCTAAAGAATGCATCGTGTCTCTTAATTAGCTCACAACTTAACACATCATGCTTAAAAGCATTTGACTCAACACTTATGCATATATCATACATACTTTAACCCATAACTCTCATACTTAAAACTTACTGCATCATATTACATAATACATAATTCATATACACATTTTTTTATACCCTCCGTACTTATATAGAAATAATAACCCAAACTTCATGGGTAATTTATCAAATTACACCACAAAGCCAAGAATAGGCCGCTAACGCTGCTATTATAGCTGCTCGCTGCCAACTGCTGCTGCCAATTTTATTGTTGTCCACTGCTGCAGCCTCTTCCTCCTTGTTCAAGTGATCCCATATCCTAACTCAGTAATCTAAATGCCAAGTACTCTAGTTAAAAAATATAGAATCATCTATTAGAATAACTTATAAATAGCAGTTAATGCATACACCGCACAATCCAACACCTTAGCCAAAGCAAGCCAACACAGCCTCGGTTATGGAGAAATGGAGACTGCCGCTGACAATGGCAGCGTCTCTCCTCTTTTTCAAGTATTGGCTTGTCAACTCGAAAATTTCTTTATATATATAATGTTACTTAATCTTACAAATTGCAGTCCATGACAATTTTAATGGTACAAGACTGTTAGGCCGGCTCTGCAGCACAGCATAGTCCAGTGCTAAACACTGGCTGCTGCTGCCTGCAGCAGCCTTAGCAATTCTAGCCTCATATATTTAACTCCCCATTTTTGCCATTTTACAACTTTTTAACTTCTAGCTCATATGTCGGATTAAAATCAATTTTAAATATGTTATATATAGCATATTAGACTATTTTTAAAAAATATCAAACTCCCATTTTGGATTTGTTAGGCAGCCCAAACAGAGCGCCAAAAGTGTACGTTCATAACAGTTTTCACCTTCGTTTCAGCTTTACCCTCTCTCGCTAAAATAGTCATGACTTCTTCATTTCAAAACATTTTTGAGCGTTTCTTGAGCCCGCGCGAAGCTAACTTCTGGGGCTACAACTTTTATTCTTTGACCATTTTCAAATTCCTAACACAAAATTCCAAAAAATTCGTGGAAGGGACAGGTTCGAATCTTACTTCCAAATTTTGGACAGATTCAACGCACCCACTTTGGCATGTCATAACTCGACCGTCCGAACTCGAAATGAGTCCGTTCCAGTGGCTATGGATAGCTGGGATTGCAAACCACAAGACCCCAGAAAATTATATCTTTCCAGCAAGTCTAACTAGCCAAAACAGTTGGCCCAAATCTGCCTGACATACAAATTTTCAAATTTTTCGTTTTGGCTTAAAATTACGTCCTCTTCAATTTAATCTGCTCAAAACCCTTAACTAATCATATAAAAGGTTTATACATGTAATCTTAGCTTCGGCTTCATCAAATTCTTGATTTTTAACTATAAAAGTTCATAGAGGACTTATATCAAACATCTTATATGTGCTGTTTTCCAAGGCCATTTTTATAGCTATTGATTTGTTTTACAATCCCCTTTTTAGCCTCCTTATTCCTCCACACAACCAACCTATCTCCTTACTCTAACTTGGCCATTAGCAGTCATGCACATAATTGAAGTTGAACAAAATCAAACAATAAAAAAATAACTAGTTTATCCATTTTTGTTCGAATTCAATTCTTTTGAAATCTCCATCCTTTGATCATGGAATAATTCAGATAATTAATCATAACCAAAGTCGGCCCATATACTCACTGTTATTATTCCAAAACTAATCCAACTCATTTTGCTAAACATTTACATTCATAGCTAATCCAAACGAGAAAACGAAAAGAAAACAATTACCTTCCACTTGTTTATCCTTGAATGGACTGGAGTCTGCTAAAGGAGGCGGGTGAGGCTGAGCAAGGAAGGTGTGGGATGGAAAATATTAGCCAAGTTTTCCTTCTTTTTCTTTTCAATTTCCTGACCTATCCTTCTCTTAACTGATAACTTTGAACCACTGCTCTCTTTTGGTTGTTTTGAGAAGTCAGCTATATACAGAGTTTTCCCTAGCTGATCATCATGATCTTACACATCTAACGTCCCCTGACTTGGCCCCTATTGCCCCCTATTTCTGCCTTACACACTTGGCTTTTGCAGAGTCGTAGCCTCCTAGCAGTTAACTTTGATACTCTAGGGGGCAACTAACTTACTAACTGATGGCTAAATGAACTAACTTACTATTTAACTGATTTCTCTCTTGGAACCAACTATGCTAACTGCTAACTATTAAGACTCAGCTTATTTAACCCAACGTGGGCTGCTGGAATGGGCAATGAAATGGGATGAGTATGAATTTTTAAAGACTTCATGTATTATTCTAATCCTAGTAAAATCCATACATCTTAGAAAATTATGAAGGAGGCTTGCAAGCGTATATATAATACAATTAGGTTAGCCCAATTTATATCTTGGACTTTTAAATAACGTATGGATCCCAAAATCTTGAAACCAATGCAACACATTTGCAAGCATACTTAGCAAAAATTTAGTATGGTCAATGAATATCATTATTGAATTATTTTAATTATATTATAATATAATTATTTCTTTACACATATAGGTAGCTTTATGCCAAGAATCTTTCTCAAGTAAGCCATGTTGGCTTTCCTTTTCATTCTTGATGTTTATATAACATTATATTAATATAATATATACTATTCTTCTCTTCCTTTAATAAATTTCCCCTACAATTTATGAATATATAATACCAATATATTTATTAAGCTTAAGCATCACATATTGTATAGTTCATACTCACTTATGCAATATAATATCATACCACATATTATCTAATAAGAATTTTATTTATTTAATTCTTATTTTAATATTACCCAAAAATTTGGGTTATCACATTCTTTCCCCCTCATAAGGATTCCGTCCCCAGAATCACAATACCGAATCATTCTTAATCGGTTTAGATCTTATTCTTTCTCGTAACCTTATCGTTGAATTATTTCAACATACCATTTCCTTAGATTTTTCTTAAAGATTTTAAATAACCCTCTATTTCCATTCTAGGCTTTAAACTTTAACCCTTAATTTAATTATTCAAGATCTTCTAAATTTTCGGGTTGTTAAATTCACCCCTTCTTCTAAGAATTTCGACCCCGAAATTATAGTCTACTAATCTTTGCATCTCCTATTCATCGAAAATAGGTTTTCAATTTAACCTTTACATTTTCCTCCTCTGAGAATTTCTCTTCTATCATCTCATTCAACCATCTACCCTTTTTAGGAAGTTAAAAACTTTTCATATTATGCTGAGGGGTCATATAGACCATGAACTCTCAGGTTTAACGGTATTCACCGCAACCAATTCTGTAAACATGTTGTACTAGGTGATCAGCCTAGTACAGATACGAGTACGTTAGGTGATCAGCCTATCGTACCCTACGTCGTGCACAACGTATCAATCTTTGTTTAGCGACTATTTGCGCTACTAGATTGGATTATTTTAATAATATATCTAATATATTTTAGTGATAGTATTAGGTTTAGCATATCTAATATTTTATGTAGGAATTTTATATATGTATTCTTTCTTTAGTCTGATTAATTCCTGTTTATAATGTTCTATTCCTTCTACTTCTGTGGTTTTTCTTTTGTGCGTATTACGATTACCTAATATGTTCTCGTAATCTTACTCTACACCTTTCTATTTCTGTTTCTATTAATCAGATATTATTCTTATATATGAAAATTTTTCTGGTTGTATACTTACTGCCATCATAATTGCTTACTCTTGTTGTATAATCTCTTTCTGTAAATATCCTCTTAAGACTATAATTTCTATCTTTAACCTATTAGTTTCTGTTGAACTTTTGATTGTGAACATCTTAACATGTAATTGCTTAAATCTTCTCCAATATACCTGGTTTTATTAATTCTATTTCTATTAATTCTTGAAACTGTCTAATTACTTTTAGGGCTTCAAAATATCTATAGAAATTAACTTTTTTTTTTGTTTTTCCCTTGTTAGGGATTTTATATAAGTTAAGAATTGCTGGGATATATCTGTGATTTCTGTTATAGATTCTTTGTAATCTTGAATACATATATTTTTTATTCTGTGAAGCTTTCTAGCTATGTGACTGGATCAAGTTTTTGTTTGCCTCATTTAAATACTTAATAATTGTTCTATTTGTTTAAATTTTTCGTTTTCTTCAAATATTCTGTTATTAAAATAATTTTCTATTTTATGATTATAATATTTTTCTATTTGTATATACTGGTTCTTTCCTGGTTATCTCATATAGAGTATGCTATCTAATTTGTAATCCTCATGTTTCTGGATAAGGAATCTTATCTGTTTTACTAATGTTCTTAATCTATCAAATTTTGGACAACTCATTTCTAATTCTTCTTTTTAAATTGCTAATTTTCTTAGTAGTTTAATATATGTATTGTCAAAATATCTATTATATTTTTATATATCCCAATGTTCTATGATTAAATATGTCTGTTTTTCAAAGTTGTCTTCATAACTTGTGAAATTCTGGTTTAAAACTTCTTTTAAATTCATAATATTATGTTTATACTGTTTTTTATTTTCTGTTATAATTTTATTATGTCTTTTTATTTCCTTAGAGTATCTTGTTACTGCGTTAGGAATATGATTCATGATTTTCTGTAGATTTCTAAGACGACTGTTTATCTTTTATATCCTGGATTAACTGGCTCATTTCCCAGTTGGCTGCTATTCTTATTTCTATTAACTAGTCTTCTAAAGTGAACATTTCTGGAGTTATTGTTGTTCCTATTTGTTTATATCTAATAATTCTGGCTTTTCTAATAGCTTTTAATTCTTTAATTTGTTGTTCATTTTCTTTTATATTTTTCTGGAAAAGGCTTATAGGTACTTGTTTTCTAGCTTGAAGCGGTATTGTCATGGTTTCCATTATATTCTGTATTTAACCTTATTTTGTTTAATTAAGAATTTAATATTATTTATGTGACGCCCCTACGTTCGGGTACCTTTAAACCCCAACTATGGTGCATCACGGTTCTCTTTACTAGACATAATCATAAAGACAGAAAGGTAATTACTAAATTATTACAAACCATCTGAATCTAACTTCTCAGGTTCTATGACCTTTACAAGTTTGGAAGCATCATAATATAATAATTATTACACCAGTCTACTTAATAAGTATCATTCATAACTTAAACTATTACATCACATCTTTTATTCAGAAACTTTTACTTTTCCTGTCTTTCTTACTCGAACTTTCACTTTTCTTGGACTTCATTGAAAACATTTTAAATAAAGCAAGAATGAGCTATAAAGCTCAGAAAATATAACAGTTGAAAAAAAAACAAAATTAAGAATCATATTTGTCTTAAACAATTAAATGATAGTTGTGAAATTATCTCAAATAAATAGGAATAATAATATTAAATTCCATTTTTAACATCCTTGAAAATATATTCTGGCGGCCAATAGACCTTGAATATTTTCTTTCCCATAAAAGGTTTAACATAAATTCATATGTGACCGTCATTTTCTAAGTACATTAGGGGATCATCCTATTGTAATCATGTTGTGCACAACCTATTTCTTTTAAACGAATATTTGAGTTTACTTTTACACCGCGAAGGTCAGTCAGAAATTCGACCAAAATATTTCCCTAATAATAGGGTTGTTCATCTCAGACTTAAGTTAAAGTCCTCACCAATTTAATTTGGTTTGGATTACATTTAAGAATTCAATAAATCTATTTCATAGCTTAACATGTGTCTAGCCAAAAATAACAAGGCATCGACATAACTTTATAATAGTTCATGACTTATCGAATTTTAAATCATTAAATCAAATGAAGTTTAAGCATACCGAATAACTTGTAAAATTTATAAAATTTATTGCATATGTTTTGATTTCATACAATATACAAATACTGTGTAAATTGGCATTTTTATATAATCTGAATCGAAGCTGAAAAGCTCACAAAATAATGCATACTAAGGATAATAAACTCGCGAAAAAGTTCAAAAATACTTGTATGCGTTCATTATTAATTCCTTTAAACACGTTCTTCAATAATCCTACGTAGTTATGTTCACATACACATGATAGCAATTAGTCATGAAAATACGACCTTTATTGTTTATATTTACTTTACTTCTTATTATAAGTTGTTCGCATTTTATGATTTAATCAATACGTCAAACCTTTACTCTCCATTTCATGCTTCATGTATAAAGCAGACAATTTAACCTATCTACTTTAGCTTTAAATTTTTTGTCTGTTAATTCAGACAGGTTACTAGCGACGCGGAGTGTCTGTTTTAGCTTTAAACTCCCTGTCTGTCAATCTAGACAAATTAACCTGTCTGTTTTAGCCCGTCTTCATTAGTTCAAAACCCCTCGAATGAAAATGAAACATGTGGGTTTTCCTCCTTATTGATGTACCCACTTTGCAACATCATAACTTGACCCTCCACTATCGGAATGAGTCTGTTTTTGAGCCATATTCTAGCTCGTAACATCCTTTAAAACTTTTCCCTAAACGGATTATCATTTCTAATCCTCTAACAAGATGAAATATTGGCTCAAAAGTCCTTACCCGAAACAGTTTTCCAGATTTTGACAACTTTGACTAGCCTCCTTCCGAAGGCATAACTCCCACCTCCGAACTCGGAATTAGAACAATCTTACGTATACAGATTCGTTACTTAACGTACTACATAAACCCCAAAAAGGAAAAAATTTCCAGCAAACCATTTGGAACAGAAAACTGCTCATGGGTCAGGGGTAACACTAATTTCTTTTTTAACTAGTTTTACTTAAAAATTTGTCATGGCTTCGTTACAAAAGCTTTTACTCCCGTTTCAATTGGGTGATGTTCGTGACTCATAACAGTATAACATGACACCCTATAACTTAATTTTTCCATTTCAGAAGCTTCCTCAAAAGGCTATCAAAACACCCCATAACAGTCCGCTAATTAATTGTCTGTTCTTGTATTCCTTTACGCATATGTTTGTATTTTCATTTTTGGTTCCACTTTTCATACAATTAACAAGAATTTTAACATATGATATATATCCATATCACTCCAAGATCCGTTAATGATCTCCAAATAATACCAACCACCAACAAAGCACTTCTTATCATACTAAAGAAATGTAAAAAATGAAGAATTTAAGGTCTAAGACTTATCTTTGCTTGTTCTTGCTTCTTCTTTTTACTTGATCTTGGTAGAACTTGGAGAATCGAAAATAGCTTACTCCTCTCTCTCTCTCTCTTCTCTATCTGAACCTCTCTTTCTTTCTATATCATTTCTCTTGCTTTTCTTTTCTTTTGCTCTCTCTTTTGCTTATTGTTAACGCCAAGTTTCTTCGGCGCGTCCAATCACAGAATCCACGCGCTAGAACCTGCACAGTAACAGATCACACAGAAGCTTGACGGCTTGTGCCGCCGGGGGATAGCTCCGGTGTGAGAATAAGTACAGGCCGTTACAAGGTTTAACAATGTAGGCTAAGTGTTTAGTGCTCAAAAGTATGAATTACCTCATAATGATAATCTAGGCCTTGTATTTATAGTACTCACCACCTTAGAATCCTTTTTCCAGTCGGATTAGGACTCCTAGCGTATAGTAATTACCATAACTTGGGTCCAACACAATCTCCTTAAAAGGTGCAAGTAGAGTCCAACCACATCCCCACCTTTGGAGTTACCTTATATGCATACGAATAGGTACCCAGACTCTGCACGCAGGAGAGCCCACTATGCAGGCCCAAACGGTCCTATAACCCGGTCTAAGTGTTGCTTATGAAAGTGAAATGAATAAAATGGCTAAGTGTTGGATGATTAATTAAATTATCCAACACTTAACTTAACCTTGCTCGAGTCATAATCACATTATACGAAATCTAGGTCAAAATCAACCTTCAATCCCATAAAACACAAACATTTCCATTAAAATATTTATTTTATTTAATAAATATTAATAACCCTTATTACAAGGATGCTACATTCTCGATCATTACAATTTATTTCACTGTTATAATAATATTCTATTTGGTTTGTATATTGTGGATATCCTCCAAACTGTTTTACTAAGTGGATTTTGGCTATTTCTGACTGGTATAATATTTTCCTAAGTTGTCAGATTTCTAATTCTCTTTGGCTTCTAAGTTCCTAATTCATATCATATGCTTATTCTAGCTAGCTATATCTTTTTATCTATTTTAGCCTATTAATCTATAAAATTCTTAGATATTAATAATCTATTAAATTTCTAATTGCTGGAAACATATATTAAAATTTTCAAAGACTTTGAAACTAATATTTTTTATCCTTACTCGGTACTAACCAATCCTATAAGTAGAAAAGATATAACTCAAATTTTCTTATTTCTAAAAATTTTTACTCTTTTTTCTTTTTCTTTTAAAAAAAAATTAATTCAGATTTTCAAAAGATCTCTCGAAATCTGATAAGATTGGACATTCGTATACCCTACAAGATAAATTGACATCTAATAAAGTATCAATCAATCATATATATATATATATATATATATATATAGGATCAATCTTTCTCTAGCACGTCTCTCAATGATATATAACCGAAATAATTAAGGAACTACAACGCCAACGCACGACAACAACGTTCTACCAGGAAACCTGACTTGAGTGATGTCCCACTAGACAGAAATTAATCTAATAAACTATATAATTGAATGATATCTTCATTAGATAAAGTGACCTAAATAGATCATATTTCTGATCAACAACCCTTTAGTTAACGAGAATTTAATAGATCATATTTTTGATCAACAACCCTTCAGAAAACGAGACTTAAATAGATCATATTTGTGATCAACAACCTTTTGTATAACTGAAATAGATCGTGTAAGACCCCAACTTTTATGAATAAAGATTAATTTTTCTCGAAATATATTTTTAATATTATGGTGTGGATTTGATATAATGTTATAGTTGTGAGTAGTATTTATAAATTTTGCAAAGTATGCAAGTTGTCATAAAATATTCGATTGGTCGGGGAATATTCGTTTTAACAGGGAATATTCGTACGACGACACAATTATTGGTGAACCCCACAACGGAATTGTTGTCGGAATTAGAAAACGACATATATAACTTTTTATGAAAATAACGACGGAAGTTTTACCGTTAAACTATTGAAATACCAGGTGGTAAAAGTACAGTAATACGCGTGGTTGCATAGTAGCACACAATATTGATTATTGATGCTTACGTGAGAAGTCACCCAGTTATACTAATTATTGCTACTGTAATTGCTGCATAGTATCTCATATTATTTGATTCAATTATTGTCAATATTTTATATATTATTAAATCAATAATTGAGATGATACAATTATTCATATTATTATTTGCTTGACGATGTCTAGAAAGTTCCGTCGATGAGAGGTTTGGTCACCTAATTGCGCACCAATAAGGAGAAATTCTTATCGGAAAGTCCCCTCTTTCCTGAGAACGATCTGGTTGTTAAATATTGCGAATAATAACAATGATGAATAAATGTTGTTAAAAATATTGAGGGGATTTTTATGAAGTATTTGATGTAAATTTTGCTTATTTTATGGACCCCTATTTACCCATTTTTCAAAATAATCGGTAGAAAAGTTATTCGGTATATATATATATATATATATATATATATATATATATATATATATATATATATATATATATATATATATATATAATGAATGTGGGGGGGGGGGGAGTAATCTGATGATTGTCACGGGTGGTTGAAAAAGTCATGGTTATATATATATATATATATATATATATATATATTTTTTTTGTTTTTACTTGATAATTGCTTTGAATTCAATCGCCTGCAATGTTGGTAAGACGTCCGTGATTTCGTAAATTATTTCGTCCGTGATTTTATTTCTTAACAGTACTCCTTCCATTCTCCTATAAATAGGATGCTTAGTTAGAATTGAAAATTACACCAGAATCAGAGAATTCTTCTTCTATAATCTTGAGCTTATTTATTTAGAGTTTAAGGAAGCTTTGAGCGTAGTAAACAATTCAAGTTTTCTTTAAGAATATTCCCGCTATATCAGTTGGAATACTCTCCTTTTTAAGGTAAGGGATATTTTTTTTCAATATTCGTATGAAATAATATTTTCTTCCATACTCTGTAGTATGTAAGTAATATTATTTTGTTTCAGATTTCGAATTCTACACTCATTTTATTAAAGTTTTGACTTCTATACTCCATGAAATTAGTAGAATATCCTTGATATTTGCGCTTCATCCAGTATCTTTTCATGGAAATATTATTTTGAGCATTCTTGATAAGTTTTAAATTTTTCATGTCGGAGTACTATTCACGGGGTACTATTCCTGAAGTACTATTCACAGGGTACTATTCACCCGGGGTACTATTCATGATAAAAATTTATTTCTTTTCTGTCCAAATCATTTTTGATATAATATTATTCTTGAATTTTACTCCACAAAGCAGTATCATATTGACAATTTGGACATTATTGAATTATGGATAAATTAAATTATAAATCTTGAAAAATTTATCCTTTGCTTTCTTTTAATTGAATTCTTATATCATTGTCATCATCCTCATGCTTATATTGTTATGAAAGTCATCTTTGGCCCGTAGTGCATAGATGGACTTGGTATGATTATGACCAGGGATTATTCGGTATAATCATGACCGTAATGTTACAAATGATGTGGTAAAAGTCCTCATTGGCTCGTAGTGCATTGATGGACAGTTATTGGCATGATTATGACCATTGATGAAAATACGAATATCCTTGGCCCGTAGTGCATGGATAATTTGTGGTCATGATACTAATGAATATCTTGGCCGTAGTGCAGGGGTGATTCGATGATGTAGATTATTTATTAAGTTGAGTCTCAACGATAAAATTGATGATAAACTTTTTAAATCATAGAAGATAATAGATTACATGCTCTACTTGACTCTTCTAATGGATTACTTATTTCGCTGCAGTTAAACTTGATGTCTATTGTATTTTATTAGTTTAACATTGTTGAAGGCTAACGATAAATCATTCTGCATTATCTTAGTCATAATATTTCTTACTGGGCTAGTTGAGCTCACCCTTTTTGCTTTCATTGTTCTCTTCGAGAAATGAAAATGTAGCTGAGACTAGTCGAGGAACGGAGTGACGGTCCAGATGTTTGCATTAGTAGTCCTCACTATTTTATGAAATAGTGTGAAAATAAATGTAATAATATTGAATTTGAGTTTGGATATTGTCTAGAAGACAATATTCGTGTAAAAACTCTCAGCTACGCCTTTGGTCGTATTATATAATTAAGTTTATATTTGAATTATGTACCATGTATCTGGCGACTCAAAATGGTTGATGTATACCTATTTTGGGGGAGTCACAGTTGGTATCAAAGCTTAGGGATATGATCCATGGTTAAGATGTGAGACTAGAACTAGGAGAGAGAGACGGGCAATTCCTTAGCTAGTATGACCTACCTAAGTTTATTTGTTATTTAATTGGTCGGTCATAATATAGGGATAATATGTTGCATGTTAATTACCCTTGTTTTGTGGCAGTATTTGAAAATGACATCCGAGAATGTTGAGAATAGCAATGGAGCACATGAGACCGTTGAATCACCAACGATCAATAACCAGGAAAATGTGCATCAAGAAGGCAGCAATCCTCATGCAAACAACAACACCGACCAAATGATGAACGATGGAATGTTTAGGGGCTTTCTACAATTTATGCAATATCAGACGAGAGAGACTATTGTCCAAAATGCAGGTGGAAACACTGACAACTCTCGGATGGTCATTGCTAAGGAGTTCAAGGAGTTGGGACCACCGGAGTTTTTAGGAGAGCCAAAACCACTTAAGGCGGAGACGTGGATAAAGAAGATCACCAAGATATTTGATGTCTTTGGATGCTCCGAGGACCAAAAGGTTCCCTTTGCCACCTTCATGTTGCGAGGAGAGGCAGATTACTGGTGGTAATCTGTAAAGCGTACCCAGCCTGCCGCACTTAAAATGTCTTGGGAGAAGTTCCAAGAACTGTTCAACAATAAGTACTTTCCCGAAAGTATTCGTCATATGAAAGAGGTAGAGTTCATCAAGCTGGAGCAAAACAATATGACCGTGTCGCAATACGAAGCCAAGTTTGCTGAGTTGTCCCGGTTTGCATCCCACTTAGTTGATAATGAGGAGAGAATGAAGCGGATATTTCTAAGATGTTTGAAGCCCGAGATACGTCAATACCATATCTCTCACAAACTGTGTTTGTATTCAGATGTTATAAATAGGGCTTAGTTATTGAAGCGTGATAATGAGACAACCCAACCAAGGGAGAGCAGTCGGCAAAATGATAATACCAGTGGTAGCAGTCATCGAAGTGGTGACAACAAACGTGGAGGGAATCAACATGCTAGAAATGATAACCACTTCGGTGGTAATCATGGCCAAGATAATAAAAGTGGATATTTCAAGAAGAGGAGATTCAACAATGATGGAAAGACGTCAGCACCAGCAACTGTTGTTAAGGAAGGAGAACGACCACCTATCATATGCTTCAAATGCGGAGAGGAGGGACACATCAGTCCAAACTGTGGATAGCAGTCCAAAACATGTTACAATTGTGGAAGAGAAGGTCACCTAACTCGATTTTTTCATACAATAAAGCCAAGTCCAGCTGGGATGGAGGCACCAAAGGCCGTTCCATAAAAGTCAAAACCAGTAGTTCAAGGGAGAGCGTTTGTTGTGACCTCCCAGAAAGCAAGAAACCCGAACGAGGTCATCACGGGTAAGCTTAACATAAACTCTAGCGAAGTATATACCTTATTTGATACCGGTTCTACCCATTCTTTTATTTCTCCTACTTGCGCTCAATGTTTAAATTTGACTCCGGAGAAATTAGACTTTGACTTATCTGTTGAAACTCCATTGGGAGAAACCTTCATTACATCCACTATTTATAAGTCTTGTTTGGTTCAAATCGGTACCCTCACATTACCTATCGATCTTATTTCCTTAAAAATACTTGCATTAATTCTAGGGATTGATTGGTTAATCATTCATCATGCAAAAATTGATTGTTTTCGTAAGGTTGTTAGCTTTCATATTCCTAACTAACCTATTATGTGAATTCAAGCAACCAAACCATTAAAATCAATCACTGTAATCTCAAGCCATAAAGTTATTCGTTTATTGAAAAACGAATATAAAGCTTTCTTTGCTCATGTCATGGATTTAAACAAAAATACGTCAGCTTTGAATGATATTTCTATTGTTAATAAATTTCCTGACGTATTCCCTGAAGAACTTCCTGGCCTACCCCCGGAGCGTGAAATTAAATTTTGTATCGACCTTGAACCCAGTACAAAACCCATTTCCAAAGACCCCATATCGAATGAATCCTATTGAACTTCAAGATTTAAAGACCCAACTGTAGAAATTGTTAGACATCGGTTTCATTCATCCTAGTATGTCTCCTTGGGGTGCTTCTGTTCTATTCGTGAAGAAGAAAGATGGGAGTATGCGACTTTGTATTTATTATCGGGAGTTGAACCATGTCATTGTCAAAAATAGGTACCCGTTTCCTCTTATTGATGACCTGTTTGACCAGTTATAAGGTGCCAAATTCTTTTCAAAGATTGATCTTCGTTTCGGATATCACCAATTGAAGATTAAAACTGATGACATTCCAAAGACTGCTTTTAGAACTCGGTACGGGCATTATGAAGTCCTAGTTATGTCTTTTGGATTGACTAATGCTCCTGCTGCCTCCATGGATATGATGAATTGAGTATTCAAGGAATATTTGGATCATTTTGTGGTCGTCTTTATTGAGGATATCCTCATTTACTCCAAAAGCCGTAAAGATCATGAGAAACACTTGAGGCTGATACTACAAAAGCTTCGTGAAAACATCCTATATGCCAAGTTGAAGAAATACTAGTTCTGGCTTGAGGAAGTTGCATTCCTTGTGCACGTGATATCAAATCAAGGAATATCTATTGACCCAACAAAGATTAAAGCAATACAAATCTGGGAGCAACCTAAGTGAGTGATGGAAGTACGTAGCTTTCTAGGCTTAGCTAGTTATTATCGGAAATTCGTGGAAGGATTTTCTCGAATCGCTACTCCATTAACTCAGCTGACTTGCAAAGGATGGAGATAGAGTTAAAGACTCCAGTGACCCATATGATGATGGAAAATATACGAATATAACCGACTTTAAT
The DNA here is from genome assembly GCA_020205505.1 of Panax japonicus. Lineage (NCBI taxonomy): Eukaryota > Viridiplantae > Streptophyta > Magnoliopsida > Apiales > Araliaceae > Panax > Panax japonicus. Next base: position 58,093,809 of record CM035102.1, on the reverse strand, counting down.
CGATAAATTTAAAGATGCTTAAACTACAGACCTGGAGCTGATGCGTATGAGGAAAAAGTGCAAGAAGGTGTTATCCCCGAAGCAAGAATTGATGAAAAAGGAATACTATGAGTCGACTTTAGACTTTGTGTTCCTAACAACCCTGATTTAAAGTATAAAATCATGACGGAGATGCAAAACACACCGTTTGTAATCCATCATGGGAGTAACAAATTGTATCGTGATCTTTGACATACATTTTGTTGGAGCAATATGAAGAGAGAGATCGCGGAGTTTATCTCAAGGTGTTTAACTTGTAAACGAGTCAAGGTGGAACATCAAGTGCCCAAAGGTCCATTGCAACCACTTGAAATTCTAAAATGGAAGTGGGATCACATTACCACGGATTTCGTTACTGGTCTTCCTAAGGTTTCTCAAGGCATAAATGCAATTTGGGTCATTGTTGATAGATTAACCAAGTTGACTCATTTCTTACCTATACGAGAAACTTATTCACTTGAACGTCTTGCTCGTATGTACATAAACGAGATTGTAAGACTGCATGGTAAAAAGTTATTCGGTATATATATATATATATATAATAAAGAGGTGGGGGCCACGAGTGCGACCCACATGTTGGAAGAAAATGAATGTTAGGGGGGAGTAATCTAATGATTGTCACGGGTGGTTGAAAAAGTCATGGTTATATATATATATATATATATATATATATATAGGGAAAAATGTATGTACACAGTAAGCTATGGCGACGATTTTTTGGGCTATAGCGACGGTTTCACCCGTCGTCATAGCTATTATGGGCTATAACGACAGTTTACTGTCACTATAGCCCAAAAAATCTGTCGCCATAGGCCTACTGTGTAATACACAGCTGTGTATATACATATAGCCCATATATATATATATATTATTTTAGTTATTTTTGTTTTTACTTGATAATTTCTTTGAATTCAATCGCCTGCAATGTTGGTAAGACGTCTGTGATTTCGTAATCTATTCCGTCCATGATTTTATTTCTTAACAGTACTCCTTCCATTCTCCTATAAGTAAGATGTTTAGTTAGAATTGAAAATCATACCAGAATCAGAGAATTCTTCTTCTATAATCTTAAGCGTATTTCTTTAGAGTTTAAAGAAGCTTTGAGGGTAGTAAACAATTCAAGTTTTCTTTAAGAATATCCCCGCTATACCAGTTGGAATACTCTCCTTTTTAAGGTAAGGGATATTATTTTTGTTCAATATTCATATGAAATAATATTTTCTTTCATACTCTATAGTATGTAAATAATATTATTTCGTTTTAGATTTTGAATTCTACACTCATTTTGTTAAAGTTTTGGCTTCTATACTCCATAAAATTAGTAGAATATCCTTGATATTTGCGTTTCATCCAGTATCTTTTCATGGTAATATTATTTTGAGCATTCTTGATAAGTTTTAAAATTTTCATGTCAGAGTACTATTCACGGAGTACTTTTCCCGAAGTACTATTCACGGGATACTATTCATTCAGTTACTATTCACCTGGAGTACTATTCATGATAAAAATTGATTTCTTTTCGGTTCCAAATCATTTTTGATACAATATTATTCTTGAATTTTACTCCACAAAATAGTATCATGTTGATAATTTGGACATTATTGAATTCTGGATAAATTAAATTACAAATCTTTAAAAATTTATCCTTTGCTTTTTTAATTGAATTCTTATATCATTGTCATCATCCTCATGTTTATATTGTTATGAAAGTCATCGTTAGCCCGTAGTGCATATATGGACTTGATATGATTATGACCATGGATTATTCGGTATAATCATGACCGAAATATTACAAATGATGTGGTAAAAGTCTTCATTGGCCCGTAGTGCATTGATGGACAGTTGTTAACATGATCATGATCATTGATGAAAACACGAATATCTTTGGCCCGTAGTGCATGAATAATTTGTGGTCGTGATACTAATGAATATCCTTGGCCGTAGTGCAGGGGTGATTCGATGATGTGGATTATTTATTTAGTTGAGTCTCAGCGATAAAATTGATGATAAACTTTTTAAATCATAGAAGATATTAGATTTCATGCTCTACTTGACTCTTCTAATGGATTGCTTGTTCCGCTGCAGTTAAACTTGATGTCTATTGTATTTTATCAGTTTAGCACTTAAGGCTAACGATAAATCATTCTGCATTATCTTAATCATAATATTTCTTACTGTGCTAGTTGAGCTCACTCTTTTTGCTTTCATTGTTCTCTTCAGAAAATGAGAACGTAGCTGGGACTAGTCGGGGAACGGAGTGACGGTCCAGATGTTTGCATTAGTAGTTCTCACTATTTTGTGAAATAATATGAAAATAAATGTAATAATATTGAATTTGAGTTTGGATATTGTCTAAAAGACAATATTCATGTAAAAACACTCAGCTACGCCTTTGGTCGTATTATATAATTAAGTTTGTATTTGATTTCTGTACCATGTATTTGACGACTCAAAATGGGTGATGTATACTTATTTTGGGGGGATCACACATCGTATGATTATCTGCACTTAAAAAACTAGTTCATGGCTCTGATATACCAAGGTAGGGATGAACCGACTATGAGCTAACTAGTTATTTAAGCGAATACATATAAACATATGTTCAAACATATAAACCTATATAAACAGACATCTAATATGAACAAATATCTATGCAAACATATAAAATCAAAACTATATACTTGCAGAAATATAAATGTTTTTGTGGGGATTAAGTCATACCTTAAGCTATTGGAAAGGTTTTTCCTTTCGGGAAATCCTTAAGGGAGTAAGGATGGAGAATGGAAATCAAACTGTGGATGAAAATAGTAACTTCTATGATAACTGGGGAATTTTCTTTGGTGCTTTTTGCTTATAGTCAGATCTGGGAATTATTTGATTATGATTTCAATAATTGAACAATGTTTGTGAAAGTTTTTTGGGTGAAATTGTGAATGGGTTGTGCTTGTTCGCATGAATAGCAGGATGATTTTTACCCATCAATTATTCAGGATTTGTAATGTTCCTCAATTATTATAGAGTCGCATACCTATAATATATTATACTAAGGCATTCATGGAGTTTTTTTAATTAGAGTCGCATACCTAAATTATATTCTGCGACTCTATAATGTTGTTCTATTTACTTTGTGGCAAAAGAAAATTCTGCTTCTTGTTGGGTTGAAGGTTCAGTTTTATCATACATGATCGGTGGGTTTACAAGAAGAATTTGATGATAATCTTTAGGCTTTTAAGGCTCAGTTATACAATTCATTAAGCATTCTATAACTGCTAGTGCTAGTGTCTTGGTGTGCAGAGTTTAATGAATATTAATATGGAATTACCTAGCCGTTATGATTTTTGGTTTTTAAATATGTAATGAAATATATTTCATTTGTAATTCCAAACATTTTTGAGTTGCCACAGTTGTATTATTTTGGATTTTGATGAAATTTCATTTTTTTTTTCGATAAAAAAAGATGGATAATTTATAGATAATTTTTTTTCTTACTAGACGTGTATTTTCAATTTAGCACAAATAAAATTGAACGAATGGAGTACAAGATATTAAAATACTCTCCCTTGCACAAATAGTACCATTTGAAATATTTATAATTTTTTACTTAAATACTTTTTTCCCATATAGGTTTCTGATTGTATTGAACCAAAAATGTATACATGTTTACAATGGGAATAAACCCTCCCCCCCCCCCTCCCCTCCCCTCCCCTCCCCTCCCCTCCCCCTCCCTCCCCCTCCCCCTCCCCCTCCCCTCCCCTCCCCTCCCCTTAGAAAGAAAGAGTCATCATAGATAGGGTTGAACAAATAATAAAATTGAAACCAAAACTGCACCAAAAATCGCACGAACCGTACCAACGGTTATGACGTATGTGACGGTTTTAGGTAGGTTGAATAACTAAATTTACAATTCCGATTTGGTTACTAGCCAAAATCGCACACATAAAATCGAAACCGCACCATGTGTGTGTGTATGTATTATCTCTAGTAAATTCTAAAGTTACTTTTCACTTGAATACGCTCAGAGAAAACCTCATTCTTGCATTGTCATTTTTTCACCAATTGAAAGAAGATGGCTAGAGGTTATAGAGTCAAAAATTAAGCATTTGGGTTTTGGGTTTTGGAATTTGGGATTTGTTTGATGCGTTACTGGAGGGGCTTATAGCTGAGGGGCCAAATTCATTGGTTCGAGCACTTGATGCATTAGTTAAGGTTTTTGCTATAATAGTAATAGTCTAATAGATTATTTTTCAAATTAGGTAGAGTTGGGATTATATTCTATAAGTCCTCCCTGCAATATATAAGATAAAATTTCATTTTATCTCCAGTATATACTTTTAATTTTTGGGGAACTAGATAAACCTTCTTGCTTGTTATCGAATATATGGTCTTCGTTGTTTTATATAGCATATGTTTTAGTTTTAAAGCATCATTCCTTTATTATAAACTAAAACTATTTTATGTGTCTCACTGTTCTATGATTTAATGGTGAATTTGACATGTTTGACAGAAGGAGCTTTGTTTCTATGCTTGATATAATTCCTATTGCCGACTCTGTCACTAAGTAAATTGTTCGATGTGAGTTATGTGTTAAATTTTATTCAAGGCTTAGACCTTTTTGTTGTTTCAATTGGATTTGGAACCGAAATCGCACCATTTAAAACCGCACTGTACCAATTTAAAGCAATTTCGTATGCAGTTTTGGGTTTGTCAAACCGCACCTAAGAAGTTTCGGGTGCGGTTTGGACTTCAAACCGCACCATGCTCAACCCTAGTCACAGAGGCCAAATTAACGAAGATGAAAATTATAAATAAACAAGCTCATCGACTTTGCTGCGACATGGATAATAATTTATTAAATTAATAATTAAAAAAATTATTCTTGTTAGTTTTTATTATTTATGATTTTAATAATAACAATGTGAATATAAGTTATGGACTGAATAGATTTTGTAATAGTATTGTTGAAAATGATATTAATTGTAGAATTGTATGGGATATATTGTGTCAAATTAGTTTTCGAATTGGAATATATTAGTTGTGTAGTTTGTTCCAATTTTTTATCTGTAATGCTACGCAGACAGGAAAAAGGGACCGGATTATTGGACAAATTTTTTTTTTCCTAGTGACTTCCAAAAAATTACAGTTTGTATAACTTTGTATGTGTATATGTATCCAAATTACACCTAAAGCACTACATTTTGTAAAAATTCTTGTTGGAATAAATACTATACATTTTTTGGAAGTCACTAGAAAAAAATAACATGTCCAATAATCCGGTCCCTTTTTCCTGTACGGCTAGACTTATTCATTTTTTATAAGAGTTTTTCATGGAAACTAGTAATAGCTATACTAGTTGTTTAAGGAAAGGACTCTTAACAATCTTATCATGCATATTCTAGCTCCTTAATTTTAGCCTGAGTTATTATCATATCCATGACTTATTGTTTTGGTAATATTTTATAGTTGTAAACAATTTCAAAAAGTGCAGAAATCTCTATCTTGTTAGTCATAGACTCGGTATCAAATTTATTTATTTTAATGGTTATTGGTGGATTAATTTGTGTTTTAAATTCAGATCTGAATTGATTGATCTTTGTTTATTTTGAATTGTTGCGGATATTCAATGTATCTTTCAATTTAGTGTTTAGTGTTTTCACTTTTCATCAGTTCGATCGTTACTTACAGTACTCTAAGCCTTTCTCGATTACAACTATTCTATTCCAAGTTTTTATGTTAATAATATCAATTACAATGGTTTTTTTCTTTTATGTTTTAATGGAATTGAAGCTGCTTTACTAGTTTGCAAGAGGTGTACTATTGGTAAGAATTTTATATGAAGAAGGTACATGAGATTGCAAGAGGTGTACTATTGCCTTTTTTTTCTTTTATAGTTGATTTCTGTCTTCTTCCTCCAATTCCCTCAGAAAAACTTTTAATTTTCATTCAAATTTTTTGTGAATCATTTTCATGATAGAGTCAACAAAAGTGATTTGCAATCTTCTTTTCACCTTTTCATAACATCTGGTACAAATTCTTTCAATATATGCTTCCTTTTTTTCTCCTGTTTCAGATTTTCAGCATTTGTTCGTTTCTCTAAGATTATTTTTTTAGTTCTGAAAGCATTCTTAGGGAAGCTTCTTCGAGTCAGTGCGTTAATTTATGGGTTCTTGTGTACTCGATCACTTTCAGATTTTTAACTTTGAAACTCATTCAGTTTTATTGATTGAATAGATGGACAATCAAGAGAGTAAATTTTGAGATTTTATGATTCGACAACATTTTCTAGTAACAGTGATCTTGTCCCTCATAGTTCAATATATCAAATGTCATATGACTAGACCTTGTGGGAATAAGCCTAGTAAAGAAATAACTAAAATGAAAAAAAAAAGTAAGAGATGAATTGCTTCATGAGATAAGGTACAGTGAGAAAAGTCATGATGTTATTCGCATGGGACCACAAACCTTCAAAAAATTGTGTAAGATATTGCATGACGAGGGTGGTCTTCGACCCACTCAATGAGTATCTCTAGAGGAACAAGTCACAAAATTTCTTCACATAATATTATCGCATAATGTGAGAAACCGTTCAATTACATTCTTTTTTCGCAGCTCAACGGGAACAACAAGTCATCATTTTCATAGTCTTAAAAGCAATAATATCATTGGAATAAAAATTTTTAATACAACCAAATGGAGCACACGTACTTTCAGAAGTACTCAACAATAGTAGATTTTATCCATATTATAAGGTAAAACTTACAACTTAACATACTTTAACTCAAGTTCACATTTTTATATATTTAACAAGGTATGTGCATGTTTGTGAGTTTCAGGATTGTGTAGGAGCAATAAACGGAACTCATGTTTGTGTAAAAGTTCCTCACACTGATGTACCAAGAAATCGTGGTAAGAAGGGCTACCCTACGCAAAATGTCTTAGCCGCATGTACATTCAACTTGAAATTTACTTATATTTTGACTAGTTGGGAAGGGACGGCATCTGACTCCAGAATAATTAAAAATGTCCTTGTAAGAGAAGATAAGTTAAAAATCCCCAATGATAATACATTATCAACCTTTTTAGGATTTAATTTAAAAAATTCTTTGTTTTACATGTAACTAATATTATGTTTTTCTAGGAAAATATTATCTTGTAAATGTCGGATTACCATTTATCAATGATTAATGACACCTTCTAGAGGTGTTCGCTACCATTTAAAAGAGTACTCAGCTCGACCTCCAGAAAATCCTAGAGAACTATTTAATCTACGTCATGCATCAGTACGTAATAAAATTGAAAAGGCATTTGGCGTACTAAATAAAAGGTTTCCAATTATTGGGAGCACAACTGAGCCAAAATACGATGTGGATACTCAATCAGAAATTGTTTTAGCATGTTGCATTTTACATAATTACTTGATGTCTGTTGATCCTGATGATGACCTTATTGCTGAAGGTGATCGAGAGCTCCTAGAGCAAATGCATGAACCTGATGATCATGTCAGAGATGTTACGGAGGATGCAACGCATGCTGAGTATTTAAGGACTTCTATTGCAAATGATATGTGGATTGATTACATAAATGAAGTTAATAGTTCTTGAGTTTCATCTCATGTTGACAACTAGTTTATAGTACGTTTGATTTTTTAATTTATTATGTTATTTGACGAGTATTCGTGTTGTAACTAGAATGATATTTTGTTTATTGTTTATATGAGATTAAGTTTTTTACTTTATTATTTATCCATTGTTTTGTGTGTTGTTTATATATATATATATGTGTTGCTTCTTTTAATTTCATGATTATTTGTATAGGATAAACATGACCAAAAGAATAAATGAAATTCCAGCCTCAAAGAACGAAAATTTGAAATGGACAAATAGAATGGATGAATTGTTCATTGAGGCAATGCTTTATGAGCAAGCACAAGGGAACAAATCTGATGGAACTTTTACGACGCATGCCTATGCAAATATGTTGAAATATTTGATAGAAAAACTTGAGATACCATACTTGAAGAAAAGTCACTTGCTTAATCGCCAGAAGACTCTCAAATCTCATTTTGTCGAGTGTTATGATTTGTTTAAATGTTCAATTGGACTTAGTGGCTTTGCTTGGAGCCCAGTTACAAAAAAGTGGGATGCTGAACCTGAAGTCTGGAAAGACCTTATAGAGGTATTTAATTAAGTTTAATTGAATTAGTTTTGTCCAATTTAATTGTGGGTATTAATATAATGTCTTTTATTTGATAATAATGTCTTTATAACTAGGAAAAGCCTAAAGCTGCTATATGGAGGGATAAAGTGATCTACCATTATGATCGCTTGGAAAAATTATTTGCTAAAAATAGGGCAACAAGGGAAGGTTCAGTAACTGCAAAAGAGAAACAAAAAAAATGGAAGGACATGGTTGAGCAAGAATCTACAATTGTTGGAATTGATGGTGCAATATCCCGAAATTAAGTAATTTTAGAAAGTTTCAATTTGGATGATATTGGCGAATTTATGTCAACTCATTCTCAAGCCTCTTCTCAAGAACATTCTCAAGTACCGACAGAAAGTGTACGTACTTCAAAAGAAAAAAAGAAAAAGGCAAAACATTTTGATGATGAAGGTAAATTAACTAATGTGATAGATAAATTAGCTACCATATTGGAAAAGCAAGGGGAGACATTTAAAAAACAGGGAGAATCATTTATCAATTCATCTGTGCGAGTCTATTCTGCAAATGATATCTTTAAAGGACTTATTGAAATGAATTTCGATGAGGAAAAAATTGATGAAGCCTATTTATGGCTACTAGAAAATCAAGACAAGGCACGAGCAGTGTTTGGGTTACCATTAGAGAGGAGGTTGAATTTCTTGAAGAATTTGATGAATAATCTCCGTTAGTATAAATAATACAGATTATATTTGATGACTTTTGGGTATGGTATGATATTGACTTTGTAGAAGTTATTTTTGTTTAACATTTATTTGGATATTTGTATTTAATTATGGAATTTTTTTCTTTGATTAAATTTATCTTGCATATTTTTATTTATGGCTCAATGGTTATAATTAATATAAGGGTAAATTTGTAAAAGTAATATTTTTCTTTTCTTTTCATTAGAACTCAAAAACGCAAGAAAAGAAAATTTTAAATTTTCTATTCTTTTCTATTAAAAACTCAGAAATAACACAAAGGAAAACTTTAAGTTTTCTATTCTTTTCTTTTTTGTTATAATTTAAGTTTTCTATTCTTTTCTTTTCTCTTCAAAACTCAGAAACAGAGTGTTAAAGCTGCAAACCATTTGATAATACATCATAGAGCTTATTTATTGTTATTTCAGCTATTGATTGTATTATTCTTAAATCTTTTTGAGCTGAAAATTGTACTCTTGCATAACTTTTGTAATATGAGTACAAGCCTAGTTTGGCTTGGGTTCTCTTGTAATAGTTTGTCTGTTCAAAGAAAGTTTCAAAGGATTTCAGTGGTGAGAAAAGTTGCAGAGGTACAAACGTTGCAGTGGTGCAAGGGGACATTGGTGTCCAAATCAAAGTTGGATTGCTTTGAACAGGGAAGTTTTTCTTTGTAACTAATTGAATATTAAGTTTAATAAAAAGAGTCGAATACCATTTGGTATTGGACGTGGATGTAGGTCACTAGATTATAGGATAGGGGTTGAACCACAGAAAAATCTTGGTGTGATTTACTATTCTGTTTTCTTATTTCTGGATATTTTGCTTTACATATGTTTCAAGATATACTAATCCAGTCACTAAAGGAGACAGTCATATCTGTCTGATAATAATTGACGAAGAGCATAAGCTAAAGCAGACAGACATATATACATGTGTTATAATTCATCGTTTATCACTTTTAGTTTAAACACCTATTCACCCTCCTCTAGATGTGCTTATTTACATAATTACAATTCTGATTTCGAGAAACATAAGTGCAGTTATTAAATTGTTAAATATTTATTCAAATAAAACTAATGATTGAATTATATATTGTAGGTTCTTTCAATCAATTATAAGCTAAATATTTAAATAGATTATTATAAATGTATTTAGTTATGATTATGTGAAAATAATTATTTTAACTTTATTTAAGTTTGTAATAGATGTTTATATTAGCGTTTATATTGACAAATTTGCTTGAAATTATAATCCGAATAGAATTATGAAACTCTTGTTTTAATAACTTTTAATTTAGTTATGACAATTAGTTAGAAATGAATCCACTATAATTTTTCAAATAATGCTATAGTTATTATGTTTCAAATTAACATATATTTTTAATACAATTAATTGTGTGATTTGATAAATTTTTAAGTTTAATGAATTAAATTAGTTAGGATATTAGATTAATATTCAAATTAATGATTAATATTAATATAATTAAATTGCGTGATATATAGTGAGTTTAATTGATTGTTTGTAATTGTTTTGCAAGTGATTTTTTTTGGTGAAGTGTGTTTTACCAATTTTGTAATAAAATTGGTAAAACTAAAACTAAAAATTCTTTTAGAATTTACTTTTTCTAATGGAGATTGGTTGTGTTTCTTTTGAATACTTTATAGTTAATTATTAATTATTATAAATTTGTATAATACTTCTACTAATTTGAATAGGAAGAGAAAAATCTTCTTCTTCTTTTTCTATTCCTCTCAGAGATAAAAATATTTTTAAATTTGGATAAATTTAATTAATACAAATTAGATTGTTTTTATGCTAATATGAATTAGGAAAGCTGAATTAAAAATTAATGAAACCAAATCAAATTAATTATACGTCATTCACAGCTCGTGCGCTTCTACGTCAACACTGCAACTGGAACCCCATTATACACTTTATAGTGCTTGATCTATATTGCTGCTTCTGTTCATCCCCTTTGTAGATAATAAATGGAAAGTGCATTTGTGCCACTATGCTGTAAAGAGCTAGCCACCATTAGCATACAAAACTAGGTTTAGTGCTTTAATGGATCAAGCACGTTCAATTCTACTTATAATTAAATATATATACACGATCCATTAATTATACTCCTCTGTACTGTTAAGTAATATTTAATAGTAATTACTTTATTTTATTCCTTAATTACATGAGGTATGCATGACATAGAGCAGACCCATTTCCACTTATTAAGGGTCTATCTCTTTTCAAATCATTAGAAAGCATTATGTTCATAGTATAGTGGTCCAATCTGATCAATTAAATAAAATTGTAATTATATTTTGATTAAACAAGGAATATTATTAACCGGAAGATAGATTTGAGTTGCCTTATGTGTTTCATAAAGAAAGGGCACACGGGTTCAGGGAAAAAGTATATATATATATATATATATATATATATATATATATATATATATATATATATATATATATATAGGGAGCCCTTCCATAGCAACCGGTTGCTGTGAGTACTGTGCAACATCCCCTTTTTGTACCGTTGATAAACTTATTGGAAGGCTGAGATGAAACATAAATTTATCCCAGCCGGCACAACTTGTACCGGCTTTTATTTTAATATGAGGACCCCACCACAGTCAACATGTTGTCAGTTTATTGAAATAAAATGAATTTTTAATATTAAATAATGCTCGACCGACACAGCTTGTACCGGCTCTGCCTTTTTTTATAAAATACTACCAACCGGGACAAGCTCTAACGGCTGTAAAAAAAAAAAAAAAAAAAAAAAAAATCAAAACCGGGACAAGTTCTAACGGCTGTAAAAAAAAAAAAAAAAAAAAAAAAAAAAAAAAAAAAAAATCAAAGCCGGTAGAGCCTCTTACGGTTTTGATTTTTTTTTTTTTCCAGCCGTTAGAACTTGTCCCGGTTGGTACCTTTTTTTTAAATTTTTTTTTTCTGTACCGGCCGTAGGAAGCTCATACGGCTGTTGAAGAGATATTTTTTTTTTTTCCGGCCGGTACAGGCTCATACGGCTGGTACCTTTTTTTTAAATTTTTTTTTTCTTTTCCGGCCGTAGGAAGCTCATACGGCTGGTATTAAAAAAATTAAAAAAATTATGTTATTCAAGCAACTCGCTGCTAAACAGACTCGAACACACAACCTCAAACTCCAAACACACGTCATATGACCACCCGAGCACCACGGGCCTAGCTGTCAATATCAGCCAAGGAAATCTCTTTACATTAAAACTTCACCATCCCCCAAAAATCTAAATTGTTGCATTATTATTATTATAGTACGATTTATTATTATTAACAAGTCTATATAATACATATGGGGGTTTGATATTTAGAAATAAGTTAATATCTATATTTATTAAGCAATGATTATTACAAATGATTTTATATATTAAGCAATGATTTTATTATTAAGAAATGATTTTATACAATAATAAAACTAGTGAAGTATAATAATAATGTCACACTATCGAATTTATAAAAGTAGTGAAGTATTATTATTATAATAATAATGTGATTATCAATATTATAAGTTCTAACGATTATACCAATACTAGTACTGCATAAATATATCAAAAGAAATAGTACATATTACATGTTCATTTTCATAAAAAAGAAAAAAAAACATAGAATGATTAATACAACCGACGCCTATTTTTTTGGCTCAGGAATCCCTAGCACTCGATAGTGGTTTCGCTTATCGTGGTCGGTTTCAAAGCCACAAATTGCACATTTTTCGATGAGTTTTAGATGGAATGATTTTCTCGAGTGCACTCTTGAATCTAGATTGTTTTTTGCGGCCCTTTGTTTGAGAAATATTAGGCGGCAAAAACTCTTCTTCTTCTTCCACCTCTGCATCTTCATCGTCATTATCGTATACCATATCATGATTTGGATCTCCAACTGTGCAATCAATGTCGTCATCTGCCAGTTCAGTAATATTCTCATCCGGATCATACTGGTCAACCAACTCTTTTCCTCGTGCATTCAGCTTAAGAACAGTTTTGTAACCTCGGACTGAGCAAGCCGCTTTGCTCGCTAACTCCTGGTAATCAGCCATCAAATGATTGTAGCGCATTCCTTGATTTTGTTCGAAGTCAGCAGGTGTGGAGTTAAAGAGTAAGTCTTCACCATTGCTTTTGTTCGCGTCTCTTGTCCACCGATGAAGGATCATGTCGGTCGGTATTTGTGAAATACTCTTTGCTATGAAATATCTCAAGATGTGCCTGCATAATTCACCAGAGTGAGAAAACTTTTGGCAGTTACATGTCACCGATCCAAGTTGTCGATTGTTGACAACTTCTTTATATCTTCCACCACTTTCAGTTGCATCTGCATTATACACTGCATAAACCTTAGTATCAGTGTCACACATCTCACTAAGTTTACGAACATTGTATTTCATGGAATCGACGAATTGACGTTGGAAACGTCTAAACATCTCTTTTGTGTACACTTGTGCAGCATGAACTTCTAAAGATGAACCGAGTACCATAATCCTTTTACGATGTTTTGTTATGTAGTCGGCCTTCCTCTCCCTGATAAACTGTCTTTCTACAGCCTTTTGACTCTGCAGTACAAAACATAGCATACCTGTTGATGCATTAACATACTCATCAAAAAAGGCATTCATGCTCTCGCTTCTTCCAGTGGTAGTCATTCCTGCGGCAAAATATCTCTTTGTATATGCTGGAATCCATTTCTGTCGTACATCATACAAACTTCCAAGCCATTCATTAGTATACAATTCATAGGAACTTATCAGAATATGCCAACGCTCTTCAAACTCCTCGATGGACAATGAGTTATACACACAGTTGTTAAAATCATTTTTGAACGATGGGTGCGCATAATAAACATGATGCAATTTTTCAGGAAATTTATTGCTAATATGCCAAGAACACAATAAATGATGACTAGTTGGAAGTACCGTAGCAATAGCATTACTCATGGCTCTGTCTTGATCAGTGATGATGGTTGTAGGTGCCTTGTAGTCCATGGCTTCAAGCCATGTCTGTAAAACCCAAACGAAAGTATCCTCTGTTTCGTCTCGTAACAGTGCAAATCCAAACAATATAGACTGATAATGGTGGTTGACCCCGGAAAATGGAACAAACGGCATGCCATACTTATTTGTCCAGTATGTACTATCAAATGTCACAACGTCTCCGAACTGTTGATACATAAACCTTGATCGGGCGTCAACCCACAAAATACAAGCTATGCGGTTGTTTTCACCAGATTTCACTCGAAAAAAAAATTTGCTGGCACATCTGGATGCAAGTTTGTTCAAATGATTGACAGCAGCTTGTGCATCATTTTCATCTGCAGAATCACGCCTTAAATCTCGCACCACATTCTCAACATTAGTAGTAGAAAAAGGAACATTTTGCAACCCACCTCCCATTGTGCTCAAAACATTCATCATCTTACTAGGACCAATACCGGACTTATTTAAAGTGTCAATTAAATTTCTTGCAACAGGAGTAATATTTCTGTGAGTCTCGATCAAATCTACTTTAGTGGGGGTCACTAAGTGATGATTGTGCTCTAATTCTACAGTAGATATACGCCAATTGTCTTCTTTCTTATTGTGGACAACATATATTCTAGCTTTGCACATTGTTCGTCCTATAGAGTCTCTTTGTCTAGTTATTTTATTACTACTATCTTCATCATCAGGTAAACTCTTCCCAACAATTGGTGTACCGGCTTTCTTACATACATACTGCCTAGATCTGATATCATTCGTATTAGCATGTTTATGACTAGTTGCAATTCTAATCTCGAATCCATTTTTGCGAGCATATGATCTATAAAAATATTCAACCTCTTCCAACGTACAAAATAATTGACCAACGTATGGAACAATATCAGATTTATTACTTTCAACTTCACTAACAAATTCAGATGTATTATATGACATTTTTAAAAACTTACTTGTGAATAATAGTGATGAATTTTGCTCGATCAGAACTTCAACAATTTTCTGAAGTGAAAGTGGGCAACTAGATGAAACAAATTATGAGTAGAGGAGAAAAGAGAAAATAATATCAGAGAAAAAATTCTATGGAAGGATAAGAAGACTTCCCAGACAATATTTAAAGGTAAAAAGACCAGCCTGTACATCTTGTCGCGGTTAATGCTCAAGAAGTCAACCTAATGTACTACTCCCAACAAATCAATGTCAGCTTTTTTCTATTCTCATAGTGTTGTATTATTATGTTTGACTACTCATTCACCAGACAGTGTTTATAATAATAATAATAATATATATTTTTTATTTTTCCAGCCGTTATAGCCTCTACCGGTCGAACACTCACCTCGGGAAATTAAAATGCCATATTTATTTTTATATCCAACCGGTCAAGCCTGTACCGGCCGAACACTCACATCACCTCGGGAAATGCACATTGTATTTTTTTGACCACTTTTCTGCCACATCGCCTCGGGAAAGAAAACCTGCAAGCTCGGTAAGCTAAAAAGCTGAGACCATTTTTTTGAATATGGTCCAAAATTAATTCATGTACCGGACAGACATCATGAGCTTATTTAAACGTCTATTGAGAACACATATTGTTAAACTAAAGTTCACTTGCCAAGCTAGATAAAATAAAATAACAGAGAGTAGAAAGGGAGTATTTGTTCAGTAGAAAGGGAGTACTTGCCAAGTAAGTTTTTATTTATTGTTATTTGTTCAGTTTTTTATAATTTCTGTTGATGATTTTTATCACTGCATGTTATTACTGAATTAAAGGGTATATAATACCATGCATGTATTTATTTCGTATAATAACAACAAAATAATGCAAGATTTATACTGATCACTTTATATTTTATTAAAAAGTAATTTTATTTTTAATATATTAATTAGACTAATTGGACATATTTTTACAAAAATAAGAATATATTTTTATATGCAAAAATATTATGTATGTGCACGAACAAATTGGGGTTTAAAATTGTTGATATGATGAGTTATCAATTTGATCTATATTTGCTTATGTGAATCAATAAAAATCAAGGGGCTTTCAAATAATATTATACTAGTTAAAGTTTCAACAGAAACCTGCCGGCCGGTAGAGGCTATACCGGCTTATAAGAAAAAAAAAATTATATTTTTAAAAAAAAATTTCGGCCGGTACAGGTTATAACGTCTAAGTGATGAAATATTTTTGCACTGCTAACCAGACTCGAACCCGTGACCTCAAGCATCAATCCCTCGTCATATGACCACCCGAGCACCACGGGCCTAGCTGTTTTAATTTGCCTTGAATTTGTATATATCTTAAAACAGTTCACTTCCCCCCAAATTAAAATTCTCAATATTGTACCGGCTTATGTACTTTTTTATTAATTTATTACCATTATTATTATTATTACATGCATGTTGTTCAATTTTTAGTGCATGTTAGTGTGTATTGTTATTACTGTCATTTTGCTTAATACTAATTAGTGTGTTGATGTATTTTTTAGGTAAAAGATGGATAGTTGGGAATATGGGCCAATTGATCCAAGTGTTCTGCATGATCAACAAGATCATGTATCAGATGACATATATCATGGGAGAGATAGGGGAAAACTAAGCTCCAGTCAATATACTGATCAGAAATATAATCAGTGGGCTTTGACAAAAGAACAAAAAATCCTTTTAGATAAATGTGGATTTGGAGTATTTAGTTATCAAGGTGTTGTACACCAAACTGATCTTGGTCTGATATCTGCCTTAGTCGAGAGATGGCGCCCGGAGACCAATACTTTTCATTTAAACTGTGGAGAAATAACAATCACGTTAGAGGATGTTCACTTTATTTTTGGGTTACCGGTGGTGGGAAAGCCCTTAACGGGTCCCCATGCTGTCACCAATTTGAATTATCTTAGGGATTGTTTTGGAGATAAATTAGCTGGTGAATATTTTAGTTCAAAAAAACGCAGTGCAATTTCATTAGTGTGGTTGCACGAACATTTTAATAATTGTCCCGAGAATGCAAGTAAAGATGTTGTAGGGCGACACACAAAGGCATACATGTTGTGGTTGTGCGGGGCAATATTATTCCCTAATAGGAATAGAAATAGTGTGCACCCACGATATATGTCTTTTATTGCCAACGCTGAAGATTGTGTAACTTACTCTTGGGGCGCGGCAGTGTTAGCATATTTGTACAGATCTTTATATACTGCTACTAGGAAAGGAGTTAAATACATTAATGGTTGTGTTACGTTGTTACAAATTTGGGCTTATGAGCGTGTAAGTATTGGAAAGCCAAACCCTTGGCCACAATCATCCTTATGGTTACCTAGGGCTTTAGCATGGTCCTATTTTGGAACCCACAGTTACCCTGGTAGACGTGAGAATCCCCATCACCATTTGTCATTTTACCGAGGGGAGTTAGATATTAAGTCTATGTGGGATGTGGTTTGGCGGCCTTACATAGTGTGGGATGATGATATCAGTGGATTTAATTTTGAAGGCAGGTTGTTGGGGTCTGGTGGGGTCCCCTTGATCCACTTTGATATTGTGGAATTTCAGATGCCGGATCGTGTGATGAGACAGTTCGGGTTCATGCAAGGCATACCATCACCAGCCAAAAACCACGGTGACCTCAGGAAGGAGAAAAAGTTTAAATTTATTGATGTCGAGGATTGCATGGACTTGAGAGGGGAATATATTTCGATGTGGGAGGCATACATGGATCATCTCGAAGGACAACAAACTGAAGTTGCTGATTATGTCCCAATAGATGATTACATGGTCTGGTATAGGAAAATTACACGTTGGAAAATCCACCGACCTCGACAGACAAGCGACCACGACAGTTGTTATCAGCCTCGGGCCATTTACAACCAACAACACCTTATTCAAATGGTATAAAATTATATTCTTCTTTAATAAATCATGTATTAGAGTAAATACTTAATATTACATTTATTCATATTTATTGTTAATAATATTTGTTTGTGTTTATCTTACATGACAGGTTGAGAGTGCAAAGTCGTTACTGGATAAATTTTCAGCACTTACTCAGCTGCCTCCCGAGTTGCTTCTACAAAAAAATAATTGGGATTTCCAATACGCTCTATACGACTTCGAAGCAAGAGGTAAACAAATACCTCGACAAGGGGATCCCACAAATTTTGGACCACAGTCGCAATACACACAACTCAGTGAAGGGCTTGGGAAACAAACTGATTATGTTGTACAAGAGAGCTACATACCCACCCCACAAGTAATCGAGGAGAGCTCTATTCCCACCACCCAAGCCTACGAGGAGTGTTACATTCCAACCTTCCAAGCCTACGAGGAGGTATATATAGTTATGTTAATAGTGATGGTTTTAACTATTATTGCTATATAATAATAATGTACATTTGGGTCTCAATCAGGTACAAGATGCGGGAGACGACATCTCTTATGGACCAAAAGGGTCCCTATCCAAAAGACTTAGAGATTGGAAGGAGACATTTGTAAATAAACATATTTTTGGAAACGTCGTGGCACCAGAAGGGGATTTATATCCTTTATCACATCCGCGCCATTTATATGAATTAGAACACAATGCAGTGCAATCCTTAGGGCCTGGGAGTTGGATATTCGAGCATGTCATAGACGCGTATATGCTTTTGCTACGAGATAGAGAGGAATACTACAGGTCGCGGGG
Source organism: Panax japonicus (assembly GCA_020205505.1). NCBI lineage: Eukaryota > Viridiplantae > Streptophyta > Magnoliopsida > Apiales > Araliaceae > Panax > Panax japonicus. The sequence goes on along the minus strand of CM035102.1, from coordinate 58,075,198 downwards.
AATACAAAGGTGGTCCCAATTTGGTTTCATGAATTCATTCTTCATGCATCTTGGGCAGGGCTATGTGACATGCACTAACGTGAATACTGCATGGAGTTTTTGCGATCCGTATGTTAACCAAGATGTGGGTCCACCTTTACACGAATGCAAATACATATTCATGCCGGTGTGTAGTACCAATCAACACCATTTTGTCTTGTTCCTATTCTCAGTTGAAGATTGGATGGTTACCATAATTGACCCGCACTACAATGACACCAAGTATATTAAGTTACATGAAATGTACTCAGAATTCGTTAAAGTTGCGGTATGTTTAGTCTTAAAATATTTTAATTTTATAATGTACTATTATATTAAAAAATTATTAACCAACTACTTTGTACATGCAGGTACATTTGATACCATTTTGTTTGCGAAATGGTAATCCGATGCGTGAGTGGCCCAGCGGTAATCCTACTGTGCAGACATTAAAGATTCGACCGAAACAACACAACAACGCAGACTGTGGCATTTTTGTCTGCAAATATGTTGATTGTTTCGTTAGGGCCAACGGTAATATTTCTGAAGAGAAGTGGTCCTTGGAAGATGTCACAGTTTTTCGTTACCGCGTCGCATGGGAGCTCTACAAGAAATCCGCAAGATTACTTCCGGCCTCTGAGATATAGGCGTCGGTTGTATTAATCATTCTATGTTTTTTTTTCTTTTTTATGAAAATGAACATGTAATATGTACTATTTCTTTTGATATATTTATGCAGTACTAGTATTGGTATAATCGTTAGAACTTATAATATTGATAAAAACATTATTATTATTATAATAATACTTCACTACTTTTATAAATTCGATAGTGTGACATTATTATTATACTTCACTAGTTTTATTATTGTATAAAATCATTTCTTAATAATAAAATCATTGCTTAATATATAAAATCATTTGTAATAATCATTGCTTAATAAATATAGATATTAACTTATTTCTAAATATCAAACCCCCATATGTATTATATAGACTTGTTAATAATAATAAATCGTACTATAATAATAATAATGCAACAATTTAGATTTTTGGGGGATGGTGAAGTTTTAATGTAAAGAGATTTCCTTGGCTGATATTGACAGCTAGGCCCGTGGTGCTCGGGTGGTCATATGACGTGTGTTTGGAGTTTGAGGTTGTGTGTTCGAGTCTGTTTAGCAGCGAGTTGCTTGAATAACATAATTTTTTTAATTTTTTTAATACCAGCCGTATGAGCTTCCTACGGCCGGAAAAGAAAAAAAAAATTTAAAAAAAAGGTACCAGCCGTATGAGCCTGTACCGGCCGGAAAAAAAAAAAAAAAAAATCTCTTCAACAGCCGTATGAGCTTCCTACGGCCGGTACAGAAAAAAAAATTTAAAAAAAAGGTACCAACCGGGACAAGTTCTAACGGCTGGAAAAAAAAAAAATCAAAACCGTAAGAGGCTCTACCGGCTTTGATTTTTTTTTTTTTTTTTTTTTTTTTACAGCCGTTAGAACTTGTCCCGGTTTTGATTTTTTTTTTTTTTTTTTTTTTTTTTACAGCCGTTAGAGCTTGTCCCGGTTGGTAGTATTTATAAAAAAAGGCAGAGCCGGTACAAGCTGTGTCGGTCGAGCATTATTTAATATTAAAAATTCATTTTATTTCAATAAACTGACAACATGTTGACTGTGGTGGGGTCCTCATATTAAAATAAAAGCCGGTACAAGTTGTGCCGGCTGGGATAAATTTATGTTTCATCTCAGCCTTCCAATAAGTTTATCAACGGTACAAAAAGGGGATGTTGCACAGTACTCACAGCAACCGGTTGCTATGGAAGGGCTCCCATATATATATATATATATATATATATATATATATATATATATATAAGGTTTAGGTATACAGATAATTTTTACAGATACTTGCAGATTATTAAATTGTGGTAGACATACTTGTATATTTCTTTTCATTTTCTTTTTTGCTCAGCCAAAAAGAATTGCATTTAATACTATTCTACAAACAGACTTCCCTTTGCCTATTTTTTGATTAAAAAAAGGAGTAGTATTTCTTTTCATGATAATATAAAATGACATAACCTTCTCAAATATATTATCCCGATTCATTATAATGCCAGTAATATTTACTAACAGTTTATCAATTTAGGAATAAACGTGGAATAAAAATGTACTTTTAAATTTATAACTTTTATAAATAATGCTATTTTTGTGAAACCGATAGAGTAATCCAGAGAAAATTTACATGACCAAAAAATGCCATAGAAATTGCAAGTGCACAGCGTTTATTATAGATTTGGCAAATGCAGGTCAAACCACATAGACTAATCAATTCTTTAATATGTCCTTAATTAATATTTTAGGCAAATTAAAAACAAAAATGGTGGAGTAGATTTATTAACTAAATTATGCAAACTATTAATTAATAACGGAAACTATTAATGAGAAAAGATACCTAGGAATTAGAATTCATCAAATATTAACATAATAAATAATTCTTATTTCTTAAATCAATTCCCAAATTATTTCCCCTTCCCTTTAAAATAATGATTCATATAATTAATATGGCAAGCATAAGTTATAAAAAATTCACAGATTAACAATAACATATCAAAACCTCGCAATCAATATAAAAATCATATGCAATTTATGCGGAGGAAAATATGAAGGCGGAAATAATTAGGCATTACTTTTGGAACGGAAAGAAAATATTTTTATGAAATATTTAGTTCATCATAATCCTAGGTATTAGAAATTTAGCTAGCCATGTAATTAAAAACAAAAACAAATAATATTAATTCTACTATTCGCATGAAATAAGAACAATAATTAAAAAGAGAATTTCTATTATATAAATAAAAGAAAGTTACAAATACTCCCTGACAGTAGTACCACACGTGATTGGAATAAGAGAAACGACAAACTCTAAATATCTTACTCCCTCCTACACTAGTGAAAAACTGAGAAAAAGAAAATAACAAGTGGTGCCTTTCTCTCTAAAACAAGAGGCCTATTTATAGGAAAAATAACTTTTAACCCTAATTTAGATTCATTGAATTTGGACACTTTTGTTTCCTTTTCATGTAGGATTCAACTTCCTAATGACAATCAACTTCTCAAAAAGATCTTCTAGATAAAGAGATCTTCAAAATTGACTTTCCTTTCTCTTTGTTGGATTTGACTTGCACATCAAGATTGTTCCACCTCTTTCCTTCTCCTTGTAAGATTCTTCTTGGATATTCCTTACATGAATAAGAGCATTAAATATCGCTTGATCACCAAGATTTTCACTTTATTGCAAAAAATATTAAATCCTACAAAATAAAATAAAATAAATAATTTAAAAAACTAGTATAATTAAAAGGACAAAATTAGGGATAATAAAATGTATGAATTATGTGTATCAAATACTCCCATACTTAGCTTTTACTCGTCCTCGAGTAAAATAAAAATAAAATTAAAACAAAAATTACACTACCCCATTTTCGTAGGAAACACGATTGCACTAAGCATGTGCAACAAGCCTTTAAACCCCAAGTGGACGAGTTGTGTCCCGTGAGGGTTTGCAGTGAATATACCTACAAAATTTAAAAATATTTTTGGGTTCAACAAATTATGAAATTGAAAGAAAGCTTCTAAATATCTATGTGCATTATACATAAGCAAGATTAAATTCAAAATCACACTTTCACTTTATCAAAAATACTCAATCTTTATTTTAGACATCATCCTTCATTAAATCAATTTCATGTGATGCATGCATTGTGTACGTGATGTAACTCTTAGAAGGGATTTTTACCATGAAAATCAAACAAACTTTTTTTTTCTTTTTCTTTCTTTATTTCTTTCTTTCTTTTTTCCATTTCTTTCAATTTTAATTCTTGACTTGTGCAATGTCTAATTTTCTTAGGCTTTTCAGAGTTACCCATGTAGAGGGAGCGTTGGACCAATGACTCTCAAACCAGATGACTTTAGGGCACTAGGTGTAGAGACACCCCTAAGGATTTACTAACTAGAGTAACAAAGACCACAAAACAAGACTAGTTAAGCTGCTTTTATCTATCACACTTTTCAGCGTGAATATCGATGTTTTCCGAGGCTTGGATACCCAGTTATTTCGTTTAATGGACATTGAAGCAGTTATTTATTCCTTTTCTTTATTTTTTTTATTTTTTTTTTAAATGACATGAATCATGGTTTATACCACACAACTAAGAATTAGTGCAAACATGAAGTGTAAAAATGCTTGTGAAATCAATTTTAATCCAGATGGTGTTTCGAACTAAGATTTTGTATCTTATCAAAAATTTCAGAGTTCTAAATCTTTCAATCTTACTCATAAGTTTTGCTCCACAAACACTTATTAGAATTAAATCAATCCATAAAAAGTAAAAAAAAAATTAATTTTTTTCTCAATTTTTTTTGTGTTTTTTACTATTTTTTCCTAAAAAAAATCTAATACAATAATACAAACAAACTTCCCCCATACCTAAATCATGCATTGTCCTCAATGTATGCAAATGAAGAAAAGAGAACAAAGATGTGAAAAAAATTATACCATGTATGTGGGGCATTTGTTCTGCAAGAAAATGTGTTGAGAAATAAAATAAATGTACATATCTACAAATTTTATGCATCCTAACAACTATGCGACTGTAAATGATCAATGATACAAACAGACAACCTAGAGTGGATTTTGTATGATTTTCAGGAGGTCTGGGTAATTGGAGATAGTTAGAATTTGCAATGGAAGAACAATTGTGAGCATACCCGACTGATTCTTTTAAAATTGAGTTAAGGAAGGATAACGAAGAATGATAGTTCCTTTAAAAAAAATTAACTTCATAAAATCTATCCAAACTTGCCATCCATATTCGTTACCAAGGGGCACTAAAACATTTTCATCATTTTGAATAACTGTTATACCATATTTAAGCACCACTAGATTAACACATGCATTATTTGAAATGGGAGATATGATCTCATTTTCTAAACATGGAAGATTATCATTGTCCACAACCTTTGGTTCATTTTTTAAATCATATTTAGTGTTTCTGGAAGGAGCTTCGGATGGACCCAAGGTAGACTTAAAATGATCATAAGAGGATTTAAGGTCAATTTGATTCTCTTGAAAGTGCTCAAAATGTGTCAAACTTGATTCAACTATAGGTTCCAATCTAGAGTAACATTTTTGGGATGTGAAGTCCAACATCTCATTGACCGTATTCAAGAATGCTAGTTGGAGTGTGACACTTTTCTTTTTCAACTCCCTTAAGCCTAAGGTTTGGTACACGAAAAATGGTAACAGGTTCACACTAGCTCCTAGATAAATCAAAGCTTTTTCAATTAACGTGTCACCTATAATGCATGAAATAGTAGGACAACCGAGGTCTTTATACTTCATAGGGACTTGACATGACAAGATAGAACTAACATGGGCTGTTAGAAAAGCTTTCTTAAGAACATGAGTGGTTCTTTTGTGTGTGCACAAATCTTTTAGACATTTAGTATATGAGGGAACTTGTTAAATGACATCTAGAAGGGGAATATTAATTTTCACTTATATGAACACTTCTAGAATTTTGTCCAACTGGGATGGCTGCTTGTTTGAAATAAGTCTTTGAGGGAATGAGGCTTTTGGTTTGAAGACTTTTTCAATTGAATCATAAGTTGTGGTTTGATCATCTTTTGACACAAGCTTAGTAGGTGGACCTATTGACTCAGAGTTTGTGGGCTTTTCAGGCTGGGCTGACTTTGAAGATGGATCGCTAGATTCAACATTTAAAATTTTCTCTTCTTCATTAACAATACCAGCATGATTATTAGAATAATTTCCAGACCTTAAATAAATAATAGAATTCACATGATTGACTTGGTTATTTTAAAGTGAATTAACATGATAAGGTTTTTGAGTAGGGACTAGAAATTTTGGATTGGTCTCGGGTTGACTGGGAAGCTTACCCTTCTCTCTTTCACTAACTATAGTGGCCAATTGACTCATTTGGATCTCTAGGCGAGATAAGGTTTGGTTAGTGCTTTGCATGAAATTATTGAAATTATTATGAGATTTCATTAAAGTTTCTATGCTCTTCTCTAAAACGTTAAGTCTCTTTTCACTTTCATTAGAAAAACCTGGTGGATATTGGGTTGTTGAACTTGAATTTTGGTACGAACCAGGGTTTGGCTTTTGGTAAGGTTGAAAAGATTGATTTAGAGACTGATTGACCTAATTTGAAGAATTATTTGGGTAGGGTCCTTGGTTCCATGCAAAATTAGGATGATTTCTCCAACCTGGATTATACGTGGGTGCAAATGGGTCATTCCAAGGTCTTTAAAACATTGCAGTGACTTGTTCATATCCTTCAAGTTGGGGCATGACTCTAGAACATTCATCAATCACATGGCTTGATGAATTACTTAGACACAAAGGTGTTGATGTTGAGACTTGGTTCACGTGTGATTGTCCCCTAGTTTCTAAAGCTTCAAGTCTTTTAAGTACACCAGCTAACTTAGCTTTGGTAGCAATTGAATTGTCAATTATATGAACACCCCTAGATGAACTAGGTTTATCGGTCTCTCGGGTGGTTTCCCATTGCATGGTTTTTTCTGCTAAGTGTTCTAAAAACTCCCAAACTTTTTCCTCATCAATATTCAAAAAATCCCCTTAACACATTGACTCTAGCATTGTTTTAGTGGGATAGTCTAAACATTTATAAGTTATTTGACACAATCTCCAATTCTCAATTATGTGGTGTGGGCACTGGGATAACAAATTTTTAAATCTATCAAAATATTTCTAAAAAGACTCTTTTTCAAGTTGGCAAAATTGATGAATTTGAGTCCTAATTTTAGTAGTTTTATGATTTGAAAAATATTTTTTTAGAAATGTAACAACAAATCCCTCCCAGGTTGATATGGAATTATTTGGTAGGCTATATAACCATTTTTTAGCATTATCTTTTAAAGTAAATGTTATAAATCTTAGCCTAATTGAGTCATCAGACAATTATTGAATTTTTATTAAGGCACAAACTTCCTCAAATTTCTAAATAAATAAATATGCATCTTCTATCCCCGTAAACCTAGGTAACATATTTATAAAATGTGGCTTAAGTTCAAAATTGTTACCAGTTATTAATGGTAGACTGATACATGAAGATTTACCAGTTATTGGTGGTAGACTGATACATGAAGATTGGGCAGAGTGGGAAGGATAACATCGATCCCTTAAAGAAACAGTTTGGACGCCCTCCGTTTTTGTTAAAGTGAAATTAGAAAAATCATGTTTTCTCACTAATCGGGATGTTTCGTCCCTAGTCCACACTTTTTACATACATTAATTAGCAAATAATCAGATAAGCACAAAAAAATTACTTCTAAGGTTAACCTAAATAAAATCTGGACATCTCCTAAATGTTCCAAGTTACACTGCAAGGTCCACCAAATTCGAAATTAATCATACCACTAGCTAGGTAAGTGTAAGAAATGTGGGAGTCTCTCCGTAGATACGGTGACTAATTGAATAACCACACAATCTTTAGGTGTATACCTTTTGAACCACTTGCCTAGACACTAGTAGTTTGATTAATTTAAAATTGAGACTCCTCTTGGAGTTTATTGTCCTAATTGAGCTCGAGAGTCCTAGGGGCCAACGTCTACTTGATTTTATTAGGTCATGGTTATGCAAAATGCAAATTGGGTTATTTGTGGGCCAGGGAAGGGTGATGAAATCCCCACCTTATCTTGTTATAGGTTGTGCCCTTAATGTTAGATTAAATATGAAAATGCACAAATAAAAAAATAATATAAACAAATAAAGTGTCCTAAAACTATATGAATTATGAAAAAATGAGAAATTTTGACGTACCTCAATCCTCCAGCAATCACCACAGTTTATATTTGACAAAAAAGTAAAAAAATAAAAAATAAAAATCTAACAGGATGTGCTCTACGTGAGTGAATGCATGAATGCGGCAAATAAAAAATATTAAAAAATAAAAAAAACTAAACTATTATTTTTTTATTATTATTATTTTAGAAAAAAAATAAAAATGGGAGATACGAAGTACCGAAGAAAGTGCAGCAACAAAATCTTTATCTTTTCGCTCCTTCGATCCGCTTCAATAATCCTGGAAAAAAAATGAGTTAAAACTAATTCAAATAAATAAAAATTATGGAATAAATAATTAATTCTAGTCCCCGACAGCGGCGCCAAAAATTTGATGAGTTAAAAATATGTACTGTTGCACAACGTCTATTGTAGATTTGGCAAGTACAGGTCGAACCATAGAGACTAGATCAATTCTTTAATATGTCCTCAATTAATATTTTAGACAAATTAAAAACAAAAATGGTGGAGAAGATTTATTAACTAGATTATGCAAACTATTAATTAATAACGGAAACTATTAATGAGAAAAGATACCTAGGAATTAGAATCCACCAAATATTAACATAATAAATAATTTCTTATTTCTAAATCAATTCCCAAATTATTTTCCCTTCCCTTTAAAAATAATGATTCATATAATTAATATGGGCAAGCATAAGTTTTGAAAAATTCACAGATTAACTATAACATATCAAAACCTCGCAATCAATATAAAAATCATATGCAATTTATGCGGAGGAAAATATGAAGGCGAAAATAATTAGGCATTACTTTTGGAACGGAAAGAAAATATTTTTATGAAATATTTAGTTTTATCATAATCCTAGGTATTAGAAATTTAGCTAGCCATGTAATTAAAAACAAAAACAAATAATATTAGTACTACTATTCGCATGAAATAAGAACAATAATTAAAAAGAGAATTTCTATTATATAAATAAAAGAAAGTTACAAATACTCCCTGAAAGTAGTACCACACGTGATTGGAATAAGAGAAACGACAAACTCTAAATATCTTACTCTCCTCCTACACTAGTGAAAAACTGAGGAAAAGAAAATAACAAGTGGTGTCCTTTCTCTCTAAAACAAGAGGCCTATTTATAGGGAAAATAACTTTGAATCCTAATTTAGATTCATTGAACTTGGACACTTTTGTTCCCTTTCCATATAAGATTCAACTTCATAGTAGCAATCAACTTCTCAAAAAGAATTTCTAGATAAAGAGATCTTCTAGATTGACTTTCCTTTCTCTTTGTTGGATTTGACTTACACACCTAAGATTGTTCCACCTCTTTCCTTCTCTTTGTAGGATTCTTCTTGGATATTTCTTACATGAATAAGAGCATTAAATATCGCTTGATCACCAAGATTTTGACTTTATTGCAAAAAATATTAAATCCTACAAAATAAAATAAAACATATTAATTTAATAAACTAATATAATTAAACGGAAAAAATTAAGGATAATAAAATGTATGAATTATGTGTCTATCATATACATAACTATTGTACGATCTTAAGAATAATCTGCTTTATATTCATAACTGCTAAGGAAAAAAAACTAACGTACTTTTACATGATGACTCAAGATAAGTAGCTGAATATATAAATTTATATATATATATATATATATATATATATATATATATATATATAATGTACAAAATTGTTAGAGTATGTATCTTGTTGAGGATTGTATGCTAGACTTGTCTAGTATATAAATATATCAAGCTCTCCACCTCTTTGAACCTTAAGAAATGGATTACAAGTGGGTAAGATTGAAAAAAAAGGGTTAAAGTAGGCCCAAAGATAAACCCACCTTAATAACATGTTAGATTTATGAAATGGGCACATGTTATAAGTATATATTTTTGGGCCAATTACATATTATATTACATTTATGAAAGTAATTACAAAAATCATACACTCATAAAATAATTATAAAAATATGACATTTCATTATATATATTTACAATAGTGAGGATAATTAGGAGTCCTTAATTTAAGGGATAAATACTAATGAGCTGACATGGCAAAAGATTTTTTTTGAAACACATGATAACCGCCTATCATTTGTCTGGGACTCTGCAGTTACCAAACCCCTTGTACATGCTGAAACCCTTGTTTCTCTCATCTGTCGCGACTAATCTCGTAATCGGAGTTAAAAAAGCTTGTTTCCGGTGATTTCATCTCTATTCGTGCATTCTTCATTGTTCGTTTAGTTGTTCTTCATTGTTTCTGTTCGTTTAGTTGTTCGTCATTGTCGTTGTTACTCGTTATCGCTGTTGCAGCGCTGTTGCAGTGTGCTTCAGTTACTCGTTGTTACTCGTTATCGCGATTGCAGTCTGGTTCATTGTCGTTGTTACTCGTTATTATTCTCCATTGATCGAATCTGGTGTTTATTATTGCTTCAAGTGAGTATTTTCTTAATAGTTTAATGTATTATATATTAAAGTAATTTACTAACAGAATGGAGTATTCATTGTTTTGGTTTGTGTTGTTTTTATGTTTTGTATAGAAATGGTTGATACAATGAATGATACAAGAAGAAATGATACAAGTAAGAAGGATGGAAAGAGGAAAAGGATCATGGAGGGTGATTCTGTTAAGAACTTGAAGAAGTTTGTTGTGGAGAGCAAGGGAAAGGGAAAGGGAAAGGGGAAGGGGAAGGATGTAGGTAATAAATCGAGTAAGAATGATAGTAGTTTGGTGATACATAGTGATATCAAACATTCCGAAGTGCAATTAGTTTATGATTTTGATGTCCCTGTTAAGAATGAAGCTTAAGTGCTTATCCAGGAGATAATTCCAACTCAACGAATTTTAAAGGTGTGTTAATTTAAATATTGTTATTGTTTACTGTATAATGTTTACTGAATAATATTACTGACTAATGCTTGGTAGCCACATGTTTGGTAACCAATGCATTATATAGTAACCAACATGTTGCATGAAGGTAACCAAGACAACATTAATAAGTAACTAATTTACATTGGTTACCTTCTTGCAACATGTTTTTTACTGTATAATGCTGTCTTGGTTACTGTCTAATGATTTATTGGTTGCTGTCTAACTATGATATTGTGTAATGATGTCTTGGTTACTGTATTATGTGTGTCTTGTTTAATGTCTAATGATGTCTTGGTTACTATCTAATGATGTTTTGGTTACTGTCTAACCAATATATTGTCTAAAGCTGTATTGGTTACTGTGCAACATTGTATTGGTTACTGTATAATGCTGAAAGGGTTACTGACTAATGCTGCTTTGGTTACTGCATAATTTGTCTGACTAATGATTGGTAAGCACATGGTTGATAACCAATGTATTTGACAATAACCAACATGTTGCATGAAGATAACAAAGACAACATTAATAAGTAACCAGTTTATATTGGTTACCTTTTTGCAACATGCTGTTTACTGTATAATGCTATCTTGGTTACTGTCTAATGATTTATTGGTTGTTGTCTAACTATTATATTGTGTAATGTTGTCTTGGTTACTTCCTAATGCTGGATTGGTTATTGATTAACGATGTTTTGTTTAATGACTAAAGCTATATTGGTTACTTGTCTATGTTGTTTTGGTTACTATCATATGATTGGTTGGTTAACTTTGTAAATTTGATTTTATTTACTTGCAGTTATGGGATCTTTATTACGAGGAATGGAACAGAAAATTCACCAGAAAAGTGATATATTGGTGCAACATGGAAGTCCCCAGTATCATTGCAAAAAAATTGAATAATAGTCAGCTGGATAAATTTAAGGCAATATGTTTTGGGAATTTTCTTGAGTTTGGTGAGCACCAAATGTATTCCCAGATTATTCACCACGCTCTTGTGAGGGAGGTTCACCAGAGGGATGACGGTGAAATGTGGTTTTTGTTCAGAGAGAAAAGGGCCAGGTTCGGTTTGCCTGAGTTTTGTATGATATCTGGGTTGAGATGGAAAGGTGAGGATGATATAACTCCATATAAAGGTATGGAGAACATGCTTATTGGTAAGTTTTTTGGTGACGAAGCTGTGACACGTAGTAGTATAGGTGGGATATATAGGAAGGCAGTTTTTGATGATGATGACGAGGCTATTAAGATGTCTATGATATTTTTAGTCTTTAATTTCATTATATGCACATTTTCTAATAATTACGTTGATGGGGCAATGGTTAATTTTTTGTGTTACGGCGATGTTAGTAGTTTTCCTTGGGGGAAAGTTGTTTTTGAGATGACAAAGTACTCTTTGTCTAATGCTTTGAAGGGGCGTTATAGGAAAGGAAAGAATGGTGTTTCAACATACAATTTTTACATGGATCATTACACCAAACTGTACAAGTTGAATGAGCTTCCGTATGTATTCCAAGTTTTTATGTTTGAAACTATTCCGACATTCAAAAGTCAGGGTATATGCAATGACGAGCATCCGTCAGATGTCCGTTTATTCAGATGGAAGGAGTTAATGAAGCCGCTTTCTAATGACAAGTTGAATGAATTAGTTTTTTGTTCCAAACAGGTATGTTGTTTTACCTTTAGTTATATACTTGATAAATGAAAATATTATGTGAAGTTTACTATCAACAAAGTAGTTAGTTACCTTTATATACACGTTTGGTTACTGATTATTTTATATGCATGTTAATAATAACAATGTTTTTGGTTACTTGAATATTCAAATACGTTTACTGATTAGATTACATTCAGGTTACTAATGACATTGTTGTTGGTTACCAATCATATACACATTTGTTTACATTTATACATTTAGTTGGTTACTACTTATTATACATTTGGTTACCTGTATATATGTATTTGGTTACTGATTATGTTTTATGATTCCTTAATTACTGTTTATTTCAATGTAATTGTACATTCTTTATTAGATGATATACTAAAGTATACTTATTATTTTTCAGCTGAGGATAAACAGTTTGATTCCCATGACCGAGGAGAAGGATCGGCTTGATTTGGGCGATTTTCACTTTTTTAATGGGAAGGATGGTGACAAGAAAGTAGACAAAAAAGTGAAAGCCGACAACATTGGTGTTGATGTATCTGTTGTGAAAGAGGCAATTGATGTACGGTCTAAGCCGTTGGAGAAGAAAGTGTCTGAATTGAAGAAAGAAGTTTCTGAATTGAAGAAAGAATTTGGAAAGTTGCGAACTGATATTAAAGATGAAATGCATCTTTTACATGTCCAATTATGCAGGGACCTTAGGTCCATTATTAGAGATGAGTTATGTGCTATCAAAGACGTGGGGGACAAAAAGCTTGATGGTGATTCTGATGATGACGATTCTGACAATGCTGGTGATGATGATGATGATGATGATGATGATGAAGGTGATGAAGGTTATAAAGGCGGTGAAGGTGATGGTGATGCTGCTGATGACGTTGCTGATGAGAATGCTGATGTCATGGTGGAGGAGGTCCATGTTGATGAGGATGTTGATCATGGTTCAAAAGTGAATAAGAATAATGATGGTGATGATGTGTTGGATGAAGTTGAGAAGAAGGGTGGGAATGAAATTGAATTGGTTAATGAAGTTGGTGATGATGTGTCAATATTCGTGGAGAAGAATGATGTGAATATAATTGAGATTGCTAATGAAGTTGAACGTGTTGCTATGGTTGAAGAACCTGATGAAAAAAAAATAATGATGATAAAGAAGATGTCAAGGTTAGACATATTTGTTTGTTTTGTTATGTGATATATGTCTTTTATTTTAATTATTAAATGGTTCTTTATTTTGCGCAGATTGACAATAATAATGACATGTCGTCTTTTGACATATTAAGCCAATGTACTGAGAAAGAGATTATTGTGTATGATGCTGATAAGGTTAGTGTTATAATTATGTGCCATCATTTATTTAAATGTTATTTATGTTTTGGTTACCATTATATAGTGAATTGGTTACTATGATATTGTATTTTGGTTACCATTATATTGTGTTTTGGCTACTATTATATTATGATTTGGTTACTAGTTTATGTTATTCAAATTACTAATATAACATGTTCATTTTAGTTTGTTGGTTGTTGTACAGTCAGTTGGTTATTAGTTTATTTTATTCAGGTTACTAATCGTATATATTACCTTTTTATGTCAACTGAAAAAGGGGAAGAAAGGTGAGGCAGCAAGCAGGCATGCTCTTGATTTTATAGTTCTCGCCACACAGGACATATCTAAGTGTGATGAGTTGGAGAAGAGTGTCCACAAAGCCAGTGGTAGACCTGTATGTGAACCTGCAAAGAGTGCCATTTTACGGTCTCCATATACAGAAGCGTTCGGATCGGCTGGTTCATCATCTATTGTAGTGGGTGCTGCTAGTCAAACACTTGCATGTTTAAGTGTATTCCCCAAATCATTCATGGAGATGCCCTCAAAATTTGAAGAGGCATTGTTTGAAGAATGGTTCAAAATTGGAATAAACAACAGAAAAAGGTTTGTTTTTTGTTGTTAACAATGCTATAGTTTTGTATGAAACAAATAAGTTTGTATTATTGTAGTAACATATGGTTAATATTAAATAAATGTTATGGTTACTATTATTTATATTCTGGTTACTATTAGATCATGTTTTGGTTACCTAGTAGTTATGTTTCGGTTACTATGTGATAATGGTTTGGTTACCAGATTAATGTTTAAAATTAAGTTGTTGATTAGTTTACTGATTTTGGTATGATGTTTTTGTTAGTGTCTAATGATGTATTGGTTACTATCGAATATTGTATTGGTTAATGTGTAACATTACATTGGTTACTATATAATACTTAATTGGTTACTGACTAATGCTATTTTTGGTTACTGCATAATATTAAATATTTAATAAATGTTAATATTAAATAAATGGTGTGGTTACTATTAAATAAATGTTATGGTTACTATTACTTTATATTCCGGTTAATATTAGTTTATGTTTTGGTTACCTATTAGTTATGTATTAGTTACTATTTGATTATGGTTATGATTTTAATATTTGTTGGTTAGCAGGGTACTGTTTAAAATTAAGTTGGTTGATTAGTATGTTAATTATAGAACGTGCAAGTTTGATTTGTAGTAGTGTGTATATTAATACGGTAATTGTTAATATTAGTTTGTATACTAATATTATATTTTTATATTGAAGGACAGACAAATTTCCTGGAAAGAACGATATTATCATGCCTTCTTTTGTATTTGGATCAATTGCAATTTCATCGAAGATGTAGTTTTATAAATTAAAGACGCCTAGGCAGTGGTTAGATGACGATGTGAGTATTTGTTTAAAAATTATGATTTTGTAGTTATGTTTACATTATTTAGTTACATTAATCACATACTTGTATTTTCCAACAACTGTTAATATCCTATTATTTTTTTTGGCTCAGCACATCAATATTGCCTTGTATTATTACCGTAAATTGGCAAGACATTCCGAAAGTGTTTCTATAAGGGTAACGACCACGGATTGTTGGTTTCACAGCAAGATCACCGCTCTTTTCGAAGAGTATACAAAAAAAATTGCGACAAAATTGTTCTGTCTGGAGAAGGTGATGTTGCTGAATACATGCATGGGCTGTTTATGGATGTCAACACACCATGGAGGAACGTTGAATATGTGTTGTTCCCAATTCATATGTCATCACCGGACCATTGGTTGTTGTTGTCTTTTGATGTGCATCGTAGGTGTCTAACTGTTTACAATTCTCTACAACCAAAAAGGAAATCCATGCAAACTAAAATATCTGATGTTTGTGAGCCGTACATCTTCATTCTTCCCATACTACTGCGCAAGTCTGGTTTTTAGAAGGATAGATCTGACATTGACTTCAGCAGTGACCCGTATCACAACAAGGACGAAGATGATATAATTGAGTTGGAATTTACTGAGATGGTTCCTGAACAAGTAGAGGGGTAAGGGTTAAATTGTGTACATTTTTTTAATTATTACATATAGGTTGATTTTATTTTTGATTTTTGTTATATGTTGTTTGTTGTTACAGTGATTGTGGGATGTTCACAATTTATTTTGCTGAGCATGTCATTCATCAGAAGTTTGATCAGATTCCTATTCCTTTCCCCATTGCAAAGTATCAGAAAAAGTTATGCACAAACCTATTTATGTATGCTAGGAACAAGCAAATGGAGGGCTATGATACTGATAGAGAATTTCCAGGAAGATTTGTTCCAAATTTTGATTAGTTCGAATTTTGTTGTTTTGTCTTTATTAATTTTGTTGTGTATTTTTTTTAAGTTTTGGTATTATACACAACATTTGTGTATGGTTAATGATTTTTTGATGTTCACTGGATCTTATGTAGATGGGATTACATATTTGATTATATTAGCATTAATGAAAGAGATATTTTTGTTGGTTGATATTTTGTTTCTTTTTAAGTTGTGTTTGTTGAATTTTTTTTGAAATATATAGTTGGTAACCAATCATGTATAAAGGGGTAACCAGATAATGATTTGATAGTAACCAGAGTTACAAGATTGTATCAGGACATATATCATATGTTAAGTGGACATGTGTTATGTATAGATGGGTTTCATAAACTTCAATACCCTTTTAATTACAGGTTGCTGAATATACAGGTTGTTTATGTTGTGGTTACCATTATAAACTGGTTCGGTTACTGTTATGAAATTAGGTGGTTATTGTGATGGTTACTGTTATGTAATTATTTGGGTACCATTAAACATTGTTATGGTTACTGTTATGTAATTATTTGGTTTACATTAAAAACTGGCATGGTTACTGTTATGGTTACTGTCATGTATAAAATGGTAGCCAATTATAATTTTGTAATATACAATTGGTAACCAATCATGTATAAATAGGTAACCAGATAATGATTTGATAGTAACCAGAGAGTTACAATATTGTATCAGGACATATGTCATATGTTAAGTGGACATGTGTGAGTATAAATGGGTTTCATAAACTTCAATACCCTTTTAATTATATGTTGCTGGATATACAGGTTGTTTATGTTGTGGTTACCATTATAAAATGGTATTGTTACTGTTATGAAATTAGGTGGTTACTGTGATGGTTACTGTTATGTAATTATTTAGAAATCATTAAACATTGTTATGGTTAATGTTATGTAATTATTTGGTTAAAAACTGGTATGGTTACTGTTATGTTATTAGCTGGTAACTGTTATGGTTACTGTTATATAAATATGTGGTTACCATTAAAAACAGTTATGGTTACTGTTATGTATTTATTTGATTACTATTATTGTTAATGTTTCATTGAAATCAGAAATCAATATATAAATGAATAACAATTTTGTTTACTATACACAATCAAAAATTTACAAACCAATCGTTTAATGGTTACTCAAAGTAAACAATAATACATTCATGTATCTACACTCTTAATTTAACTGCACTATATCAGACCCTTTTTAGTGGTCTTAAAACCGGGGGATTACTGCATGTTTTTCTGTTGTGTCCTTTTTCTTGGCACCTGCTGCATTTGTTTTGAATTTTGATTTCAGATCCGTGTTTGTACCTCCCTTTTTTTGGTCTTCCTGCTGGCCTTATTGTGTTGGGTGGTTTTATACATATGTTTTTTACTTCTTCTGATACATCCCAGTTTTCTTTGTCATCTAATGGCATGATGGAAGCTGAATATGTCTTGACCAAAGTTGCTTTAGTGTAATTTCTTGAGCAAAAATCATAATAGCTCAAATTTCTCTTGCTCATAATAGCAGCAGCGTGCGGGCAAGGCATCTCATGGTACAGAAATTTACGGCATGTGCATGTCTTTTGTTCGATGTCCACAGTATACTATTTAGAGACATCGTAAACAGTAAAAATCGCTAAATTTGATGTCTCAACCCACAACATCCGATGTATACAATCAGATTAACAGTTGCATGCCAAATATACAGTAACCAAGTAACTAGTACACAATGTTAGTCAACAAGTAACCACCAATATAAAAGAAACAATTATAAATCTCATTAACATTATAATGTTACATAGTAACTAAGTCAGTATTGATCAGTAACCAGTATAATGTTACACAGTAACCAAATAAGCATTATACAGTAACCATTATATAATTACACAGTAAACAATTAAGTAGTAGTTAGTAACCAATATAATATTGCACATTAAGTAAGTCAACAATAGTATGTAACCAAGTCAGTATTAGTCAGTAATATTATGCAATAAAGATTATAATTTTATCTAGTAACCAAGTTTCTGTAGTCAGTATAATGTTACACAGTAACCAACTCAGCAATAGCCAGCGACCATTATATGGTTACATAGGTAACCAAGTCAGCAATAGTCACTAACCATTATATGATTAAGAGTTGCATCCCAAATATACAGTAACCAATTAACTAGTACACAATATTAGTCAATAAGTAACCACCAATATAAAAGAAACAATTATAAATCTCAGTAACATTATAATGTTATATAGTAACTAAGTCAGTATTGATCAGTAACCAATATAATGTTACACAGTAACCAAATAAGCATTATATAGTAACAAGTATATAAGTACACAGTAAGCAATTCAGTAGTAGTCAGTAACCAATCTAATGTTGCACATTAAGTTAGCATTAGTCTGTAACCAATAAAGATTCTAATTTTATCCAATAACCAAGTTACTGTTAGTCAGTATAATGTTACACAGTAACCAACTCAGCAATAGCCAACAACCATTATATGGTTACACAGTAACCAACTCAGCAATAGTCAGTAACCAATTTAATGTTGCACGGTAACTAAGTTAGCATTAGTAAGTAACCAAGTTAGTAATAGTCAGTAGATTGCAAATGCAAATTAGGATGCAATAATTTAAATCGAGTATTAATTACCTTAAGTATCTTTGATTTAAAGATATTAGATTGCAACTTTCTGTCAGCTGTTGTGGAAAGTGTTGTGAATGTTGATATGGCTGCTTGTTTGTTTGTGAAATACCATCTTTGAACCAGACAACGTAGGCATTCAATCATTGTCGAAACTGGAAGATCCCTGATAAACTTAATTGCATTGTTAATAGATTTGGCGGTGTTTGAAGTCATTGTTGAGTACCTGCTTACAGTCCCATGGAGCCTGGTGCACCTATCCAACTTGACCTCTTCCTTCAGATATGTCCTTATTCGAGGATCAATGGCATCAAGTTCAGCCATATGTTTGTTAAATTGTTCAACAGTGTAAGCTCTATAAACCCCGTTGTAAGGCTGTTTAACTTCTCCTCCTTTCTTTTTGAATCTGTTTTTTATATGTTTTAGTATATGATATGTGCAGGAACCATGCATGATATCCAGAAACACACAATTCAGTCCTTGTATAATTGCTTCATATATGTCTGAAACAATACATTGACCTTCCCTAACTCCACAAGTAATTCTCAAATTTATATTACGAAAAACCATTTCCAAGACAATTCATTTTCACTGTCAACAACTGAAAAAGCAATCGGAATAATGTTTCGGTTTGCATCTTGTGTACTTGCTATCAGTAATGTCCCCCCGTAAGTTGATTGTATGAATGTGCCATCGATTACAATGATTGGAAAACAATGGTGCCATGCTTGAATGGATGCTCCAATGGCAAAGAATAGATACTTGAAACGACCATTTGTTTCCAACTCAAGGGCTATGACGGAACCTGATATAAAACATCAACACTGTCATTAGAATTACAAGTAGTATACTGTATCCAAATCACTGGTAATCGGTAACCGTTCATGTGGTTAATGGTATACAAATTGTATATTACATTTAGTAACTAAACATGCGTATTAAGGTAACCAAACATGTATAGTAACCGCATACAAATGGTCTAATACTAATAATAACTAAACATGCATACTGTCTAAAGGTGTATTGGTTACTGTGTAATAGTTTATTGTTTACTGTATAATGCTTAATTGGTTACTGACTAATGCTATTTTGGTTACCAAATAATATTACTGACTAATGGTTGGTAACCACATGTTTGGTAACCATTGCATTATACAGTAACCAGCATGTTGCTTGAAGGTAACCAATACAATATTAATCAGTAAACAATTTACATTGGTAAACAATCTATCATGTAATGATATCTTGGTTACTGTGGAACATCATATTGGTTACTGTATAATGATATAAAACCAATAAATGTTTTAAGGTGTTACCTGGATTTGTTTTCTTCAGCATGTGTAACCATGATGGGATGCGTGAGTAGTCGTGTGGATTTCCTCTCACCTTTTCCAACGCTTTCTCCTTCGATCTCCATGCTTTTTGGTAAGAGATAGACACATTATATTCTGACATCATGTCTTCCACAATATCGGTTGGTGTGTATATTTTCTTCAAATTTGTTATTTTTTGCATTATGCATTCACTGACCAACTCACTATTTGCCTGTCTGTGGTCTCCCAACAATACATTGACCGAACAAGTGTGGATATCATTGAATTCTCTAACCTTGAACATACTGGTTTTTCTGAAACTTGATGCTCTCATCTTCCATTTGCAATTTTCATCGCATACACACACTAGCACAAAGTCTCTATAACTTGTTCGTTGGACTTTGTGTTGTCTGTTTTTTCTGATTGAATGCAGCCTCATAGCTTGTGAGAGGATTTTTTTGTCTGTGTAGGTTTGATGTAATTTTACTTCACGTTCATTCGGATCCGATATTACATCATCATATCGTTCTTCTGCGTATGATTTGTCATGTTGTCTGTCTCGTTGTTGTTCAATAATTTCCATTGCAAGCTGATCAGCATATTGCGTTCCAAATTGGCATGATTGGCTTGCTAGTAGAACTAGTGCTGAATTCCCTTGTGTTGATCTAATTGGCATTACATCATGAATTGTAGATTCTTCTACAATTGTCAAGTTATGCAAGATCGTTGTGCGTCTCATTCTGTGTTCAATATCCACAATCAGTGGGAATTTACCTTGTTCATCAGATTTTCTACTCATTTCCAGAAAGAATTGTAAGGTTGCTTCATCTGATATACTGATCGGTGGAATGTCGTTTCTAATCTAAAATTTGATTGACAATGTTGTTGCGTTTGTGTCTAGCCGTAATGCACTGCATATTTTGGTTAGCATTTCTTTGAACGAAATTGTTGATGGAACTAATATGCTAGTAACTTCAAATTTGGTGTACTGGTTACTATCAGCCCATGTGCCGTTGAAATAAAATACAACTGGAATCATCTCCATTGTCTATCAATAGAATAAGTAATGGTAAGTAACAAAATCAATGTTATCCGGTAACCAATATAGTGTTAAACAGTAAACAAGTCAGCATTAGTCAGTAACCAAGTCTTCATCAGCAACCATTATAATGTTACACGGTAACAAAGTAATTATTAGTTAGTAACCAATGCAATGGAACACAGTAACCAAATCATTATTAGTCAGTAACATATACATAGTCAGACAGTAACCAATGTAATGTTAAGCAGTAATTAAGTCAGCATTAGTCAATAACCAACTCTTCATTAGTAACCATTATAATGTTACACAGTAACAAAGTCATTATTAGTCAGTAACCAATGCAATGGTACACAGTAGCCAATTAATTATTAGTCAATAACCTATGATAGCCTGTATCCAATATAATGTTAAACAGTAACCAAGTCATCATTAGTTAGTAACCAAGTAATAATCAGTAACCATTATAATGTTACATAGTAACAAAGTCATTATCAGTCAGTAACCAAAGCAATGGTACACAATATCCAATTCATTATTAGTCAGTAACCAATGTAATGGACACAGTAACCAAATCATTATTAGTCAGTAACCAATGCAACATTAGTTAGTACCATTATACATTAACCAGTCCAGCATTAAACAGCAACATAGACATAGTTAGACAGTAACCAATGTAATGTTAAGCAGTAACCAAGTGCATTTTTACATGCAATTGCAATCAAAACATTCATATTGCAATTAAAACATTCATTATTCTTACCG
Organism: Panax japonicus; assembly: GCA_020205505.1. NCBI lineage: Eukaryota > Viridiplantae > Streptophyta > Magnoliopsida > Apiales > Araliaceae > Panax > Panax japonicus. The sequence goes on along the minus strand of CM035102.1, from coordinate 58,053,355 downwards.
TGTGACCATTTTAAGTGCAAAAAACTTAAGAAAGGTAACCAATATAGTAATTCGTAGTAACAATAGGTAACTATTTGATTATAAATTTTAAACTCACATATCTCAATATTTTTTGATCGAAATTGATGTTGATCTTGTATTCAACAATCACTACAGTATTTGGTTTTTGATCTTGAAGGCGTTATTGATTTTGTATGTTATTTTCGATCTAAAGATGCGTCGCGATAACCGGCTTCGTCTTCTCCGATTAGTGTTTTATAATTAATTTACAATTGTTATTTTTGTTGTATTAAAACTAAATAACTTCATATCAATTTTAAATTTTAGAATTTTTTGAATTGATTTTAAAAAGTCAAAATGTATCTCTAATTTCGGAACGGATATAATATTTTTCAATCTAAACTTTAAATTTTTTATTAAACACCCTAAAATTTTACTCTATTTTTTTGACCCCTAAAACTTCAGTGGGATCAATTGGCCTTGCCCCCTGAGCTAGATGACATAATCAATTTCATGCAGACAGTAATAGCATAAATTGGAGGAAATGAGTACTGAAACCAAATAGATGGAGGAGAAAATCTGGTAGACAATTGGAATGGAGGAGGAAAACGATGGACGATAGTGAAGAAAAGAATAATCAGATAACACAACCTCCCTATACGCGGAGATAGATGAAGGTAAAGGGCAGCATAGACACTTGCCTATGTTCACTTTTTTTATAGGTAATGTGACGCTCCCAAAATAGGTATACATCATCTATTCTGAGTCGTCACATATCACACTGCATAAATCAAATACAAACTTTATTTATACAACTGTTGAACTGTCGTGCAGAGTACGACAACACATAAGCTTTAATTTTTAATAAAAAAAATATGTAACTCTCATGGTGCCTTGACCACAACACCTTACAATGGTACTTTACATAAAAGTACAGTCAATAACTGTTTTAGAAATTAAAATCTTTGGAAAATGCTCAAGAATACTTTCGTACATGGGAGGCCATGTGTGATGCCCCCAAAACAGGTATACATCACCCATCTTGAGTCGTCAAATACATGGTACAAAATTCAAATACAACTTAATAATACAGATGTCGTGAAACAATACGACAAAACATAGACTGAGAGTTTTAATAAGAATATTGTCATCTAGACAATATCCACACTCAAAGGAGTCCTCATTACATTTATTGTCACACTATTTAACAGAATAGTGAGGACTACTAATGCTATCATCTGGACCGTCACTCCGTTCCCCAACTCATTCTAGCTATATTCTCATTTCCTGAAGAGAACAGGTGAAAGAAAGGGTGAGCTCAACTAGCCCAGTAAGAAGTATTATGACTAAGATAATGCAGAAAAAAATTTATCATTAGTCTTCAACAATGTTAAACTGATAAAATATAACAAACATCAAGTTTAACTGCAGAGGAACAAGCAATCCATTAGAAGAGTCAAGTAGAGAATAAAATATATTATCTTCTATGATTTAAAAAGTTTTTCATCACTTTTATCGCTGGGACTCAGCTTAATAAATAATCCACATTATCAATTCATCCCTGAATTACAAGCCAAGGATATTATTTAGTATCACGACCATGAATTATCCATGCATTGCAGGCCAAAGATATTTGTGTTTTCATCAACGGTCCTGATCATGTCATAAAACAATTCATCTTTGCTCCCTTGGCCGAAGAAAATCTATAGCCATAATCATACCAAAAACTGTCCATCAATGCACTACGGGCCAATGAAGACTTTTTTTCACATCATTTGTAACATTACGGTCATGATTATACCGAATAATCCTGGTCATAATCACACCAAGTCCATCTATGCACTACAGGCTACAGATGACTTTCAACTAAAATATAAACATGATGATGATTACAATGATATAAGAATTCAATAAAACAAGTTCAAGGATTAAATTATCCAGGAACTAATAACGTCTAAATTGTTAACATGATATTTCTTTGTAGAGTAAAATTCAAGAATTCTCAGAAGAATATTTTCATGAAAAGATACTGGATGAAGGCGCAAATATCAAGAATATTTCACTAATTTCATGGAGTATAGAAGTCAAAACTTTAACCAACTGAGTATAATAAAGAATGGAATAACAAAAGAAATCACCATGCATGCGGTACTTCGCATAGACAGGTTATTCCAACAGAATAATAAATAACGGAACCAGGTCAGGTAAAATTCGCACCGATAGGATGTTTCAATAGAATAATAAAGAATGGAATAACAACAGAAATCACCATGCATGCGGTACTTCGCATAGACAGGTTATTCCAACAGAATAATATATAACGGAACCAGGTCCGGCGTAAAACGCACAGACAGGATATTCCAACAAAATAATAAAAAAATAGAATAACAGAAAATTTCACCAAGTATAGGGTAGCCCGCGTATACAGGTTATTCCAACAGAATAATAAATAACGGAACCACGTCCGGCGTAAAATGCATAGACAGGATATTCCAATAGAATAATAAAGAATGGAATAACAGATGTTCTCTTCATGAATATGAAAAAAAAATACCCCTTACCTTATAAAGAAGAGTACTCTGACGGTAAGACGGGGATATACTTGAAGAAACTTGCACTACGCTCAAAGCTTTCTTAAACGCTAAAGAAATACGCTTAAGATTATAGAAGAAGAATTCTCTGTACAGTTTCTCTATCTAGAGTTTCAGTGAATTCGTAAGTAATAATGAAGGAATGAGCTTCTATTTATAAAGAATGGACTGAATAGTAACCAATCCATGAACGGTCCAGATTGATTTACAATAAAATATAATATATTATATTTATAATCTAATAAAACGAATAACTTTATAAAAGTATTATATTTTATATAAAAAGATTTTACTATGCAAACATTATGCAGGCACTATGCAAACACTATGCATAATAAAATATAATATATTCTAATTATTGTCTAATAAAACAAATAACTTTATAAAAGTATTATGTTTTATATAAAAAGATTTTACTATTAGCCTAATAAAACGAATAACTTTATAAAAGTATTCTATTTTATTACATTAATAATACTAATAAAACAAAACTCATATATATATATATATATAACAATCAACAATAATTGAATCCAATAACGTAAGATACTATACAGTAACTACTGTAGCAATAATTGAACAAAACTGAGTGACTTCTCACGTAAGCATCAATAATCAATATCGTGTACTACTATGCAACCACGTGTATTACTTGTACTTTTACCACCAGGTAGTTCAACAGTTTTAACGGTTAAACTTTCGTCGTTATTTTCATAAATATATTTTTATCGTTTTCTCATTCCGACAATAATTCCGTTGTGGGGTCCACCAATGACTGCGCCGTTGTACGAATATTCTCTGCTAAAACGAATATTCCCCGACCAATCAAATATAGTACAACAACTTGCATACTTTGTAAAATTTATAAATACTACCCACAACTATAACATTATCTCAAATCCATACCATAATATTAAAAAAATTATTTCGAGAAAATTAAATCTTTATTCATAAAATTTGGGATTTTACAATCTGCCCTCCTTATGAAATTTCACCCTCGAAATTTACGTACGTACCTGATATGCTGAATAGATGAGGAGACTTCGTCATATTCTAACTCTTGAGGTATAACCTTTAAGCGTAGAATATATTCTAGGATTTTAATAGGTACATCTTCATATGTTAAATTATTCGCTATCTCGTCTGGTTCTAAATTAATAATGTGGTTCGGGTCATCCACATATTTACGTAACATCGACACGCAAAAAACGTTATGAACACGCGACATACTTGGCGGTAAAACGAGTCTATAAGCCACAGTTCCTACTTGATCAAGAATTTCAAATGGGCCAATTAAATTGAGGGTTGAGATTTCCTCTCTTCATTGATTCTTGCTTCTAGAATAACGCCCTCTTGAACCTTCTTCTTCACATTCATCAGCTCTGAGTATGTAGCTTGCACGGTTTTAACTTTATCGACTAAAGTCAATTCTAATCGTATATTCGTTATCTTCACGTAGGTCCCTAAAGTCTTTAACTCTATCTTCATCATTTATACGAAATGGGTCTTTGTGTTAACAACATCGCACTCGTAAACACATATGATCTTCTACTCAACGCGTCAGCTACCACGTTCGCTTCTTCCACAATGATATTGAACTGGTACGATCATAATCTTCAACATCTCGAGCCAACATCCTTGGCGCATGTTACGTTCGTTTTGGGTGAAGAAAATATTTGAGGGTTTAAGAAATGGGTTTTGTACTGGGGTCAATACAAAATTCGATTTCACGCTCTAGGAGTAGGCTAAGAAGTCTTCAAGAATACGTCAAGAAATTTATTAACAATAGAAATATCATTCACAACTGTGACTCTCATCCAAAACTTGGATAACACGTCACCTTGATACCTATCTACTTGCCATCGTTATTCACAATGTCCCCTACGAAAAGTCTGGCTTTGGTGCATTCCACACAAGGAAATCAACAACGAAAGGACCAGGGCTCTTTACTTATGGCTTGTTATGACAATGATTGACTTTAGTGGTTTGGTTGCTTGAATTCGCATAACAGGTTGGTTAGGAATATGAAAGCTATAACAACCTTACTAAAAGTATGATGAGTAGTTAATCAATCGATTCCTAAAATCACATCAAAGGCAAGTATTTTCAAAGAGATAAGATCGACAGGCAACGTGAAAGTGTTGATTTAAATCAAACAAGATTTATAAATAGTGGAGGTTACGAAGGTTTCTCCCAACTGAGTTTCAATAGATAAATCAAAGTCTAACTTCTCCGGAATTAAATTCAAATATTGAACACAACTAGGTGAAATGAAAGAGTGAGTAGAACTGGTATCTAACACGGTATAGACTTCGCAAGAGTTTATGATTAACTTACCCATGATAATTTTATTCAGGTTCCTCGTCATGAAAAAAAAATGCTCTCTCTTAAACTACCGACTTTGGCTTGTCTGGGACATCCTTTGGCATCACCATCCCAGCTGGACTTGACTTCACCATACGACAAAATCGAGCTAGGTGACCTTCTCTTCCGCAATTAAAACACGCTTTGGATTGTTGCGCACAATTTGGTCGGATGTGTCCCTCCTGTCCGCATTTGAAAGATACGACCGATGGTCGTTCTTCTTCCTTTGAAATGGGTACTGGTGTTGCTGTATTTCCATCATTATTGAACCTTCTCTTCTTAAAATTTCCGCTTCTATTATCTTGGCCATGATTACCACCGAAGTGGTTACCATTCATGGCATGATAATTTCCCCCACGATGGTTATCATTGTTCCGATGATCGTTGCCACCAGTACGATTATTATCGTGTTGTTGGTCGTTGCCTTTTGGTTGTGCTGACTCATTATCACGCTCCAATAACTGAGCCCTATTCACAACATCTGAATATAAACAAAGTTTGTGAGAAATAAGGTATTAACGTATATTGGGTTTCAAACCTCTTAGAAACATTCGCGTCATTCGTTCTTCATTATTAACTAAATGGGACGCAAACCAGGACAACTCAGCAAACTTGGCTTCGTACTACGACATGGTCATGTTGTTTTGCTCTAGTTTGATGAACTCTACCTCTTTCATGTGACGAATACTTTCGGGAAAGTACTTGTCGTTGAAAAATTCTTGGAACTTCTCCTAAGTCATCTTCAGTGCGTTAGGCTGGGTATGATCTGCTTCTACACGCAACATAAAGGTGGTGAATGGAACTTTTTGCTCCTCTGAGCATTCTAAGACATCAAATATCTTGGTGATCTGCTAAATCTACGTCTCTGCCTTAAGTGGGTCTGGCTTTCCCAAAAACTCCGGTGGTCCCAACTCCTTGAACTGTTTAGTGGTGACCAACCGTGGGTTGCCATTGTTTCCACCTGTATTATGAACAAGAGTCTCTCTCGTTTGGTGTTGCATGAATTCTAAAAAGCTCCTAAACGTACCATCGTTCATCATTTGATCAGTGTTGTTGTTTACAGGAGGATTATTGTCTTCTTATTGCACATTATCCTGATTATTGATCTGTGGAGACTTAATGGTCTCCTGTGCTCCATTGCTATTCTTAATATTTTCGGATGCCATTTTCAAATACTGCAACAAAACAAGGGTTAAATAACATATCACATAGTATCCCTATACTCTGGCCGACCAATTAAATACCAAATAAACTTAGGTAGGTCATACTAGCGAAGGAATTCCCCGTCTCTCCCCTCTTAGTTCTTGTCTCACATCTCAGCTATGGATCATATCCCTAAGCTTTGATACCAACTGTGACGCCCCCAAAACAGGTATACATCACCCATCTTGAGTCGCCAAATACATGGTACAAAATTCAAATACAGCTTAATAATACAGCTGTCGTGTAAACAATACGACAAAACAAAACTGAGAGTTTTAATAAGAATATTGTTATCTAGACAATATCCACACTCAAACGAGTACTCATTACATTTATTGTCACACTATTTAACAGAATAGTGAGAACTATTAATGCTATCATCTGGACCGTCACTCCGTTCCCCGACTAATCCCAGCTATATTCTCATTTCCTGAAGAGAACAGTAAAAGAAAGGGTGGGCTTAACTAGCCCAGTAAGAAATATTATGACTAAGATAATGCAGAAAAAAATTATCATTAGTCTTAAACAATGTTAAACTGATAAAATATAACAAACATCAAGTTTAACTGCAGCAGAACAAGCAATGCATTAGAAGAGTCAAGTAGAGAATAAAATCTACTACCTTCTATGATTTAAAAAGTTTTTCATCACTTTTATCGCTGGGACTCAGCTTAATAAATTATCCACATTATAAATTCATCCCTGCACTACAGGCCAAGGATATTATTTAGAATCACGACCACGAATTATTCATGAACTACGAGCCAAAGATAATTGGGTTTTCATCAACGGTCCTGATCATGTCATAAAACAATTCATCTTTGCTCCCTTGGTCGAAGAGAATCCATAGCCATAATCATATCAAAAACTGTCCATTAATGCACTACGGGCCAATGAGGACTTTTTCCACATCATTTGTAATATCATGGTCATGATTATACCGAATAATCCCTGGTCATAATCATACCAAGTCCATCTATGCACTACAGGCTATAGATGACTTTCAACAAAATATAAACATGAGGATGATAACAATGATTTAAGAATTCAATAAAACAAGTTCAAGAATTAAATTATCCAGGAACTAATAACGTCCAAATTGTCAACATGATACTTCTTTATAGAGTAAAATTCAAGAATGCTCAGAAGAATATTTCCATGAAAAGATACTAGATGAAGCACAAATATCAAGGATATTCCACTAATTTCATGGAGTATAGAAGTCAAAACTTTAACCAACTGAGTATAATAAAGAATGGAATAACAAAAGAAATCACCATGCATGCGGTACTTCGCATAGACAGGTTATTCCAACAGAATAATAAATAACGGAACCAGGTTAGACGAAATTCGCACCGACAGGATGTTCCAACATAATAATAAAGAATGGAATAACAACAGAAATCACCATGCATGCGGTACTTCGCATAGACAGGTTATTCCAACAGAATAATAAATAACAGAACTAGGCCCGGCGTAAAACGCACGGAGAGGATATTCCAACAGAATAATAAAGAATTTAATAACAACAGAAATCACCATGCATGTGGTACTTCACATAGACATGTTATTCCAACAGAATAATAAATAACGGAACCAGGACCGGCATAAAACGCACAGATAGGATATTCTAACAGAATAATAAAGAATGTAATAACAACAGAAATCACCATGCATGCGGTACTTCGCATAAACAGGTTATTCCAATAGAATAATATATAACGGAACCAGGTCCGGCGTAGAACGTACAGACAGGATATTCCAATAGAATAATAAATAATGGAATAACAGAAGAATTTCACCAAGTATAGGGTAGCCCGCGTATACAAGTTATTCCAACAAAATAATAAATAATGGAATAACAGAAGAATTTCACCAAGTATAGGGTAGACCGCGTATACAGGTTATTCCAACAGAATAATAAAGAATGGAATAACAGAAGTTCTCTTCATGAATATAAAAAAAATAATACCCCTTACCTTATAAAGAAGAGTACTCTGACGGTAGGGCGAGGATATACTTGAAGAAACTTGCACTACGCTCAAAGCTTTCTTAAACGCTAAGGAAATACACTTAAGATTATAGAAGAAGAATTCTCTCTACAGTTTCTCTCTCTAGAGTTTCAGTGAATTTGTAAGAAATAATGAAGGAATGAGCTTCTATTTATAAAAGAATGGACTGAATAGTAACCAATCCATGAACGGTCCAGATTGATTTACAATAAAATATAATATTCTATTTATAATGTAATAAAATGAATAACTTTATAAAAGTATTATGTTTTATATAAAAAGATTTTACTATGCAAACATTATGCAGGCACTATGCAAACACTATGCATAATAAAATATAATATATTCTAATTATTGTCTAATAAAATAAATAACTTTATTAAAGTATTCTGTTTTATATAAAAAGATTTTACTATTAGCCTAATAAAATGAATAACTTTATAAAAGTATTCTGTTTTATATAAAAAGTTTTTCTGTTTTATTACATTAATAATACTAATAAAACAAAACTCATATATATATATATATATATATATATATATATATATATATATATATATAACAATCGACAATAATTGAATCCAATAACGTGAGATACTATGCAGCAACTACTGTAGCAATAATTGAACAAAACTGAGTGACTTCTCACGTAAGCATCAATAATCAATACTGTGTACTACTATGCAACCATGTGTATTACTGTACTTTTACTACTAGGTAGTTCAACAGTTTTAATGGTTAAACTTCCGCCGTTATTTTCATAAATATATTTTTGTCTTTTTCTCATTCCGATAATAATTCCGTTGTGGGGTCCACCAATGATTGCGCCGTTGTACGAATATTCTCTACTAAAACGAATATTCCCCGACTAATCGAACATAGTACAACAACTTGCATACTTTGCAAAATTTATAAATACAACCCACAACTATAACATTATCTCAAATCCATACCATATTATTAAAAAAAATTATTTCGAGAAAATTAAATCTTTATTCGTAAAATTTAGGATTTTACACCATGCATCTAAGTTATGATAGATATCATATGACTCGAGAATTATCCTTGGTTGACCCAATAGACCCCAAAGAAAAAAAAGAAGATTACTGTCATGTTCTTTCTAATGGTGAGTCTTCTCTTGACATATAATTATCTCCATTGTCTCCGATTGAGAATTATATTTTAACCAAACTCCAAGATTATATAGGTAGTACTCATAGATATAATCAGCAAGTGCATGTGCAAAACCCTGTCTTATGATAACATAAGTCATCTGTCATTAGACATCTTGTTTGATAGTGGCAAAATACCCTTCTAAAGTTGGGTTCACCTCACCCTATTCGGTTCACCAAAATCAACGGTTAAAATGACGTATAAAATATGACACACTTATCTAAAATTCTCAATAAAATTATTTTCATACTGTTTTAGGAGAAACCTCAATAGTTATAGACCACCGTTCTAATCCCTTGTTACCCCCGCTCGACCCAGCTACACTCTTATTACCTGAAAGGAATTATGAAGTAAACGGGTGAGCACAACTAACCCAGTAAAGAATACCATGACTAAAGATAATTAAATTATCAATATCCTTCGTCAATAATAAATCAGAGATTTAGAACATATAGTAGATGATAAAACTTTTCAACCGTAGTGGCAGCGGAACGAGCATTCCATTAGAAGAGTCAAATATACCATAAAGTCTATTATCTTCTCCACGTTAAAAGTCAACCAACAATGTTTTATCCCTGTAACATCAATCAACAGTTCCTGTCCACAATCATGTGAATAACTCATAATCATAATTGTGATTCTAAACTCCTCTTCGTACCCAGGACAAAGATAATTTTCATCACATGTCTCTACCTGAAACATCAAAGATCATGGTTATACCAAATCACAATTCATGTTCAAAATCATACTAATAAGTTCATATTTGCATTACATGCCAAAGATATTAATTAATAGTTCAACTTTGCACTATAGAGCAAAGATATTCAACAACATGTCATCTTTGCACTATGGCCAAAGATATTAATATCTCAAAGAAATATATAATCATTTCAGAATTTATATAAACAATAATTATAACCATGTTGATCAATTCACCTTCGCACTTAAGTTAAAAATATTCAATTACAAATTCAATGGTCATGATCATACCAGTCAACAATTCATCTTTGCACTACTGGCCAAAGAGAACCCATAGTCATGATCATACCAATAATCTACCCATCTTTACACTTAAGTCAAGAAGAAATTTCATCACCAGGATTATAAAAAGGTTATATATGATAATAAAAATAATATGATCAAATCATGGATTTAATTTCAAGAGTAAGATTCATAAATCAACAATAATTTGGTCAGAAAAAGAAACCAATTTTATCGTGAATAGTACCCTATGAATATTAACTCGTGAATAGTAACTCATGAATAGTAACACATAAATAGTAACTCGTATTCGTAAATAGTACCGTATACGTGAATAGTACCCATGAATAGTACTTCATGAATAGTACTCATAAAAGGAAAATACAAAAGAAAATGATATTCTATGACGAGTACAAAAGAAATGATATCTCATACAAATATAATAGAATATACGAAACTGCAAATAGATTTTCACCTGCTATGCGGTAATCCACGTAGACAGATCATTTCCACAATTTAATAAAGAATGAATACGAAGGGTCATTCACCTTGCATGCGGTAGTCCGCGTAGACAGGTTATTCCAACAGAATAATAAATAATGGAATAACAGAAAATTTTCACCATGCATGCCGTAGTCCGCGTAGACAGGTTATTCTAACAGAATAATAAAGAATGTAATAATAGAAAAATTTCACCATCGTGCGGTAGTCCACATAGACAGATTATTCCAACAGAATAATAAAGAATGGAATAACAGAAGAATTTTACCATGTATGTGGTAGTCCGCATAGACAGGTTATTCCAACAGAATAATAAAGAATGGAATAACAACCTTTATGAGTATTGAAAGAATTACTCTCTTCATGAATACGAAAAAAATAATACCCCTTACCTCAGAAGAAGACTGGATACTAGAATAGTGAAGTAGCAGACTTCTCTTCTTCTTTCTCTCTATAGCTTCTTTCTCTATAGCTTCTCTCTCTATAATTGCTCTTGTGAGTCTTAGTGAATTGGTGAGAATGAAGGAAGAATGAGCTTCTATTTATAGAAAAATATAGTTTTGATAATTGCACGTTTTGGGGCTCAAAATATTACAGTATAATACCTTCATCTTTTCTTTCATTTTTAATTTAGTCCTGCAAGTATTATCAAACCTGCACCACCTCCCCTAATAGTATATCATGTGAATCAATAGTACAATAATATGACTCAATAGTTCTATACATGTGAAAAAAATAATTACAGTATAGTACCTTCATCTATACCTTTATTTTTAATTTAGTCATGCAAGTATTATAAATCTTGCACCGCCTCCCCTAATAGTACATACATGTGAATCAATAGTACACACATGTGAACACATAGTTATACGCATGTGAATTAATATCAATTAATTGCTCATTTATCCGATTAATTACCCGATTGGTCAATATAACTTCCAGACATCAATTATTATCAAAATAAATGTCGATTCCCACTAACACTTTCCATATTTTTATCAATAATTTTATTTTAGAATTTTTAAAGTTTGACTTTTTCCAAAAAAGTTAATTGTTGACTTTTTGATCAAAAAGTCAACCCCGGTAAATTTTGTGTTTATAGTCTATTTTTACTAATTTCATCGTTCTGAGCTCAAATATCACGTCTGCGTCTCCAAATTCAACTCCGAGCTCAAATTTGATTTTTAATAATATTCATAATTAATATTATAACTCACAATATTAACAATCAGATCGTTCCCAGGAAAGAGGGGGCTTTCTAATAAGGATTTCTCTCTATTGGCGCGCAATTAAATAACCTAACCCCTTTCCTCGAAAGAACTTTATAGACATCGTCAATAATGCAATTAATAATATGAACAACTTGTCATCTCAATTATTGATTTAATAATATAAAATATTATGATAATAATTGAATAAAACTGAGTGACTTCTCACGTAAGCATCAATAATCAAAGATACTTACAATACCGTGTGCCACAGTGCAACTACGTGTATTATTGTACTTTTATCAATTTAACCATTTACTAAATAGAATAATAATTATAAAAATAGAATACTTTCATTTCATAAAATTTGGGGTCTTACAGGTAAACTCAAGTAACATAATTTATAAGTCAGTAAACTCAATGGAGCAGGTTAATAAAAAATTTAAACTTGGCGGGAAAAAGAAAAAATTTCATTATAATCTAATTTTTCAAAATATGTTTATAGCTTACAGAAAGTTAGAGAAGGCGATAGCTCATACACTTGAAAAAATTTAGTTACAATTCGTCTATGTTGGAAAATTTTCTAGATCCGCCCTTGCCTGTGTTAGTTACGCATCAAATATCCTAGTTTACCAAAGTCCCACATTGCTCACTTTGGAAACTTTCCTTTGGTATATTAGTACATTATGGTGTGGGCTTAGTAACATGGTTGAGGAAGTAGGGGTGGGCTTGCTATCATGAGGATGCCTAAGGAAATGGGCTTAGCTTTGCTTGGATATTAGAATTTTGGGTGCACCTAGCTAGGTTGCTCTCTGTTTTGCTAAAATTCCTAACTCAGTTTTTTGATTTCTTTCATGTTTTTGTTCATTAAGTCTCAACCAATGTTTTTCTGTTACTTAAGCTCCATACACGTTTTTAGTTACTTAAGTTATTTCCTTGCTTTCCCATATTTTTTGTTGCTTAAGTTATTTATGTGAGATCCCGAATTTTATGAAATGAAAGTATTCAATTTTCTTATAATTATTATTTTATTTAGTAAATATTTGGTTAAATTGAGAAAGGGTTAAAGTTAAGGGTGATATGTGAAAATTTTACAAAGTAAACAAGTTGATATAAAATATTCGTTGTGTCGGGGAATATTTGATTGGTCGGGGAATATTCATTTTAACAGGTAATATTCGAACGGCGCAACAATCATTGGTGGACCCCACAACGGAGGTACTGTCGTAGTTAGAAAACGACTAAAATATTTTTAAAAATAACGACGAAAGTTTTATCGTTAAACTGTTGAACTACCTAGTAGTAAAAGTACAGTAATACGCGTGATTGCATAGTAGCACACGGTATTGATTATTGATGCTTACGTGAGAAGTCACTCAGTTATTTTCAATTATTGCTACAGTAATTGCTGCATAATATCTCTCATATTATTGAGTCAATTATTGTCACAGTATCATCTGCATAATATTTATTATTATTAAATCAATAATTGAGACGAAAAAGTTATTCATATTATTATTTGCGATATTGACGATGTCTAAAAAGTTCTGTCGAGGAGAGGTTTGGTCACCTAATTGCGTGCCAATAGGGAGAAATCCTTATCGGAAAGTCCCCTCATTCATGGGAATGATCTGGTTATTAAATATTGTGAGTTATAATATTAATGATGAATAAGTTCGTGTTGATTAAAGATGAAATTGATATTTTCATTGTGTTGGAATTATTAGTGTTAGTGGAAATCGACATCTATTCCGATAATAATTGATGCCTGGAGGTTATATTGACCAATCGGATAATTGATCGGATAAATGAGCAATTAATTACTATTAATTCAAATGCTTATGACTATTTGTTCAAATGTGTGTACAATTGATTCACATGCATGTACTATTAGGGGAGGTGGTGCAAAATTTATAATACTTGCATGACTAAATTAAAAATAAAGGTATAGATGAAGGTACTATACTGTAATTATTTTTTTCACATGTATAGAACTATTGAGTCACATGATTGTACTATTGATTCACATGATATACTATTAAGGGAGGTGGTGCAAGTTTGATAATACTTGCAGGACTAAATTAAAAATGAAGGAAAAGATGAAGGTATTATACTGTAATATTTCGAGCCCCAAAATGTGCAATTATCAAAACTATATTTTCCTATAAATAGATGCTCATTCTTCCTTCATTCTCAACTATTCACTAAGACTCACTGTAAGACCCCAAATAATTAATAAATGAAATTTAATTTCCTTTAATTATTATTTTGAATAGTAAGGGTTGATTTGAATAATGTGGATAGTTATGGGTAAAATACGCAAACATTTCAAAATAAGCAAGTGGTTATAAAATATTCATTGTTGTCGAGGAATATTCGTTTGGTCGTGGAATATTCGTACTGTCGGGGAATATTCGTACGACGGCGCAGCTATGTGTGGGCCCCATAACGAAAAGCGATTGGAGGAAGAAAACGACAAATATAAGCTGTTTAAAAATAACGGCGTAGTTGTTACCGTTTACACTGTTGGAATACCCGGTGGTTAAAATACAGTAATACGCGTTGTTGCACAGTGGCACACGGTATTGCACAGTATTTTGAATTATTGATCCTTACGTAAGAAGGCACTACTCAATAATTGCTACAGGAGTTACTGTTCATTACTTTATTGATTCAATAATTGCTGCGTTGATATTTATATTTTTATTGTTTCAGTAATTGTCATTGCACAGTATTTTTCATTATCAGATCAATAATTCATATTATTTGAATAATATTATCAGATAACATTATTGGCAATGTCTAGAAAGTTCTGTCAAGGAGAGGTTTGGTCATCTAATTGCGCGCCAGTAAGGAGAAATCCTTATTGGAAAGCCCCCTCTATCCTGGGAACAGCCTGGTTGTCAGTACTGTGATTCTGTAATATTATTTTTAATAATTAATTATTGATTATTATGATAAAGAAAATATTTATTTATGTGGATATAGATGGAGAAAAATTTTTAATGTAACAATTGTTGAAAATTAATATTTTATCTTTTTCTGATAAAATAATTCATTTAAATATATTATTTTAATAATATATTAACGGTGATATTTTTATAATGAATGTTGGATATATGAGTATATGAGGAGGTAGAGTATTTTTGTGGCATTAAATGTTTAACACATGTTTTGTGTGTCGGTGGACAGAATTTTTGACCGAAAATTGAGTATAGACTGTAAAATCGTCCGTTTGTGAATTTTGGTCAATTTCTATTTGGAATTTGGAAACTTTTCTTCTGCAAAGTTGTAGAGAATGGAATTTCCCATGGAAATTCGCGAGATTCGAATTTTCTGACAAAGGAGCTATTTATTGTGAATTATTAAAGTTCCGGAGTTCCGAAATAATTGATTTTTGGAAGTTTTAATTATTATTATCAACAAAAACGTTTTTCAAAGGTTGGTGGGCATCTTTAACATGTGTTTGATGGCTAAAATCAGATTCCTTGGTGGTTGGCTTGAATGTTTTGTAAATATTAATATTATATTAATTTAGTCTCCTTTGGCGTTCTAACATTTTCCTATAAATAGAGGGCTAGGTTAGAATTGAAAATCACACCAGAAACAAAGTTTTCTCTCTTTCTCTCTCTATATTATCGAGCGTATTCTTGTGAGTATACTTTGAGTGTTGCTATACGGTGTGAGTTTCTGTCAGCACTATACCGAAATTCAGTCAGAAGTACGGCTATTTTGAGGTAAGGGATGTTATTTTCTTCTCAAATGATATTTTTTCTTCAATATCATTATGCCGGAATATTGGTGAACTTTTTTATCAAATTTGGAACTTTTTGTGCCGGAGTTACTATTCACGTATACGGTACTATTCACGTATACGGCACTATTCACGAATACGGCACTATTCACAGAAAAATTATTTTTTTTCTTTTCATCCAAAATATCTATTGTGGATACTAGCTTTGATTGTATCCATGTTTTGATCATTCTTGAATTTTACACCACTATGATTATTTTTGAGGTATTTTTGGACATGGATAAACAAAGTACGAATCCTTAATCCTTGTCATTTTGTTTCACTGGATTCGCTTCTTTAAAAATATTTTTTTTATCATCTTCAGTCTTAAAGGAGGTTATTATTGAATATCTTTGGCCTGTAGTGCAAAGATGAATGATTTCTGATGAATATCTTTGGCCCGTAGTGCAAAGATGAACAGGTGTTTAGATGAACATGACCAACAGATGAATATCCTTGGCCTGTAGTGCAAGGATGAATATATGATTCAAGATGTGCATTGATTGATGTTACAGGGATAAAAAAATACTGTTGATGGACTGTTAAATTCATAGACATTAGTAGATTTCATCCTCTACGTAACTCTTCTATGAATTAATATTTTCCGCTGCGAATATTGATTTAAAACTTGTTGTCTATTGTATTCTATCAGATTTTTCCCTGTTGAAGACTAACGATAATTTGTTATATATTATCTTAGTCATAATATTCTTTACTGAGCTAGTTGAGCTCACCCTTTTCCTTTTTGTTCCATTTTTCTTCTCAGGAGACGAGAATATAGCGGGTACGAGTCGGGGTATGAATTGATGGTCCTTGAGAGAGTTGTTTAGTAGTCCTCACCATTTTTGTAAAATAATATATCAATAATTGTATTGAGGACATAGTTGGGTATGTATATTGTCTAGATGACAATGTTTGTATTCAAACTCACAGTTTATGGGTTGTAAAAGTTGTGGTTGTTTCTGTACCATATATTTGGCGACTCAAAATGGGTTGGATGGAATGGACCTATTTTGGGGGCGTCACACTCACAAGAGCAATTATAGAGAGAGAAGCTATAGAGACAAAGAAGAAGAGAAGTCTGTTACTTCATTATTCCAGTATCCAGTCTTCTTCTGAGGTAAGAGGTATTATTTATTTCATATTCTGAAGAGATATTATTTTTCGTATTCGTATAAATATTATTTTTGTTCAATATTCAGAAAGAATATTATCTTCGTTCAATATTCGTAGGATCTTCGTTAAATACTCGTTGGAATATTATTTTCGTTCAACAGTTGTAAAGGATGTTATTTTTTTTCAATACTCATTTGAAATAATATTTTCTTTTATATTTTGTAGTATGTAAGTAAAATTATTTTGTTTCAGATTTTGAATTATATACTCATTTTGTTAAAGTTTTGTCTTCTATACTCCATGAAATTAGTAGAATATCCTTGAAATTTGCGTTTCATCCAGTATCGTTTTACAAGGATATTTTTGAACATTCTTGTTAAATTTTAAGCTTTTCATGCCGGAGTACTGTCTATGAGTACTATTCATTTATACGGTATTATTTACAAAAGTACTATGCACGGTTACTATTCACAAAGTACTATTCATAAAGTACTATTCACAAAGTACTATTCACGAGTATTATTCACAAAGTACTATTCACGAGGTACTATTCTCGAAGTACTATTCACGGGGTACTATTCACCCGGAGTATTATTCATGACAAAAATTGATTTATTTTCAGTTCAAATTATTTTTGATACAATATCATTCTTGAATTTTACTTCACAAAGCAGTATTGCGTTGGCAATTTGAACGTTATTGAATTTTGGATAAATTTAATTATAAATCTTTAAAAATTTATCCTTTGTTTCTTTTAATTGAATTCTTATATCATTGTCATCATCATAATGCTTATATTGTGATGAAAGTCATCTTTGGCTTACGTGCATAGATGGACTGTTGATTTATATGATTATGATCAGGGATCATTCGGTATAATCATGACCCGTAATGTTACAAATGATGTGGTAAAAGTCCTCATTGGCCCGTATTGCATTGATGGACAGTTGTTGGTATGATTATGACCAGGGATTATTCGGTATAATCATGACCATTGATGATTACATGAATATCCTTGGCCCGTAGTGCATGGATGATTCGATGATGTGGTTTATTTATTAAGCTGAGTCTCAGCGATAAAGTTGATGAAAAACTTTTTAAATCATAAAAGATAGTAGATATCATGCTCTACTTGACTCTTCTAATGGATTGTTTGTTCTGCTGCAGGTATTGATCTAAAACTTGTTGTCTATTGTATTCTATCAGTTGTTATACTGTTGAAGGCTAAGGATAATTTATTCTGCATTATCTTAGTCATAATATTTCTTACTAGGCTAGTTGAGCTCACCCTTTTCTTGTATTGTTCTCTTCAGGAAATGAGAATATATCTGGGACGAGTCGGGGAATGGAGTGATGGTCCAGGATAAGTGGCTATAATAGTCCTCAATATTCTATGAAATAGTGTGATGAAAATTGTAATGAGGACTCCATTAAGAGTGGATATTGTCTAGAAGGCAATATTCTTGTTTAAACTCTCAGCTATGTTTTGTCGTATATTACCCGACAGTTGTATAATTAAGTTTGTATTTGATTTATGTACCATGTATTTGGCGACTCAAGATGAGTGATGTATACCTATTTTGGGGGCGTCACAGTTGGTATCAAAGTTTAGGGATATGATCCCTGGCTGAGATGTGAGACTCGAACTAGGAGGGGAGAGACGAGTAATTCCTTCGCTAGTATGACCTACCTAAATTTATTTTTTATTTAATAGTTCGTTCAGAGTATATGGATAATATGTGGTATGTCAATTAACCCTTGTTTTGTGACAGTGTTTGAAAATGGCATCTAAAAATGTTGAGATCAGTAATGAAGCACATTAGACCGTTTAGTCACCAACAATCAATACCAAGGATAATGTGCAACAGGAAGACAATAATGGTCAGGTAAACAATAACACCAATCAGATGATGAACGATGAGATGTTCAGAGGCTTTATGCAATTCATGCAACATTGGGCAAGAGAGACTCTTGTTCAAAATGAATGTGGAAACACTGGCAACTCTCGGTTGGTCACCGTTAAGTAGTTCAAGGAGCTGGGACCACCGGAGTTTTTGGAAGAGCCAAAACCACTTTAAGGCGGAGATGTGGATAAAGCAGATCACCAAGATATTTGATGTCTTGGGATGCTCCGAAGAGCAAAAGGTTCCCTTTGCCACCTTCATGTTGCCATGAGAGGCAGATTACTGGTGGGAATCAGTAAAATGTACTCAGCCTTCCACACTGAAGATGTCTTGGGAGAAGTTCCAAGAACTGTTCAACGACAAGTACTTTCCCGAAAGTATTCATCACATGAAGGAGGTAGAGTTCATCAAGCTGGAGTAAAACAATATGACCGTATCGCAGTACGAGGCTAAGTTTATCGAGTTGTCCCGGTTTGCATCCCATTTGGTTAATAATGAGGAGAGAATGGCGCGGATGTTTCTAAGAGGTTTGAAACCTGAGATACGTCAATACCTCATTTCTCACAAACTTTGTTTATATTCAGATTTTGTGAATAGGGCTCAGTTATTGGAGCACGATAATGAACCAACCCAACCAAAAGATAATGACCAACAAAACGATAATAATCGTATCGGTGGCAACAGCCATCGGAACAATGATAACCATCGTGAAGGAAATTATCTGGCAAGAAATGGTAACCACTTCGGTGGCAATCATGGCCAAGATAATAGAAGAAATGATTCAAATGGAAAATTCAAGAAGAGAAGATTTAATGATGATGGGAAGACGTTGGTAGCAACACCAACACCACCAAAAAATTTTAGGGGAAGAGAACGACCGCCAGTTAGATGCTACAGATGCGGAGAGGAGGGACACATAAGTGCAAACTGTTCACAGCCTTCCAAGGTATGTTTTAGTTGTGGAAAAGATGGTCACATAGCTTGATTTTGTCCTGTAGCGAAATCAAATCCAGCTGGGACGTTGGCACCAAAGGCGGATATGGACAAAACAAGGTCGGTGGTTTTAGGAAGAGCATTTTTTGTGACTTCTTAAAAAGCGAGTAACTCGAACGAAGTTATCACGGGTTAGTTAATCATAAACTCTTGCGAAGTCTATACATTGTTTGATACCGGTTCTACCCATTCTTTTATTTCTCCTATTTGTGCTCAACGTTTAAATTTAACTCCGAAGAAATTAGACTTTGACTTATCTATTGAAACTTCGTTAGGAGAAACCTTCAGTACATGTGTTATCCAAGTCTTGGATGAGAGTCACAGTTTTTAAATGATATTTCTATCGTTAATAAATTTTCTGACGTATTCTCTAAAGACTTCCTAGCCAACCCCAGAACGTGAAATCGAATTTTGTATTCACCCCAGTACAAAACCCATTTCTAAAACCCTTAAATATTTCTTCACCCAAAACGAACGTATCATGCCCCAAAGACGTTGGCTCAAGCTATTGAATATTACGACCATACCATTCAATATTATCGTGGAAAAAGCGAACGTGGTAGCTGATACATTTAGTAAAAGATCGTATGCGTTTACGATTGTAACATTATTAACACAAAGACCCATTTCATATGACTTGCAAATGATAAAGATAGAGTAAAAGACTCTAAAGACCCACGTGATGATGTCAAATAATACGAGTAAAATCGACGTTAACCGATAAAGTTAAAACCGCTCAAGCTACACACCCTGAGTTGATGAGTGTGAAGAAGAAAGTTCAAGGGGGCGTTATTCTAGAAGCAAGAATCAACAAAGAGAGTAAATCTCAACCCACATTTAATTTGGCCATTCAAAATTCTCGATCGAGTAGGAACTGTGGCCTATAGACTCGCTTTACCGCCAAGTATGTCGCATGTTCATAACGTTTTCCACGTATCGATGTTACGTAAATATGTGGACGACCCGAACCTAGGGGTGCTAAAAAATTCAGTTTTTTGGTTTTTTTACAGAACCGGTTGAAACCGGTACCGGCGTTACCGATTTTTTTTGTTTCGATTTTTTCAGTACCGATTTTTCAGTTTTTTTATACATTTCGGTACCAGTAGCGGTAATAGAAATTTTAAATTCGGTAAAACCGAAAAATCAAAAAAAAATGAAAGTCACTAATTACCGAAAAAAGTTGATGATATCAAGTGTGATGCTCCAATTCCAACAAATTTACGTGGGAACGTGAGCTATCATCCACTTTGAATGCCATTAGCGGCTCAAGCAGCTGCAACAGTATACTATTTTTGCAGTTAAAATTTAATACTCATTAATATTTTCATAAATAAATTTAATATTTTTACAAGTTTATTTTCATATAAATAAATTTTATGTGAGAGTGGACAAACTATTATATCAGTAGTAAGTAGAGTTCACCTCATATGAGAGATGATGTGAAAATATAATTTTCTAGCTCTCCTCTCTCAATTTTTTTTGCCGTAAATAAACAATTTTATTATACATAATCTTAAAATTATATAATCATGAAAAAGGTGGTTCTAATTGCCATCTTAAAATTATATAATCTCGAAAATAGCAATTCTAATTACCATCATTATATATTTTTACAAAATACGTTGCACAACCTTTTCAATAACTAAAAAAAAGAGCAAGAGGAACATGGTAGTAATTAATATGCCTCCCATCCCACCGATTAAAGTAGTGGTAAATTACTAAGAAGTACTACAAGACTCGGTCAACACAAAACAATTGAGCAGCTAGATTATAAGGTTAAGAGAGACAAATTATAATAAGAAAAGAGAATTGAAATTCTTTTCACTTTTTTCCCCAAAAGGGTAAACAAGTAACATCAATAATAATAATAATCCACGAAGCTTTTATTTGGTGGGTGGGAGCCTGTAGTGCATAATAAATTAATAATCAAGGCAGAGAGCACCAAAATGATCTAATATTCCAAGAATAAGTGAATAACCGAATAATGACATTGCCTAAAGTCTACACACAGAAGAGTAGCTTACTAGCTTGAGTCTTGAGTCTTGAGTCTTGACTAGCTTCAGGCTTCAGCTGCCTTCAATTGATATATAATTGTAGATGATTTTCTTAGTTTTAAAATTTTTTTGTTAATATATTAAAAAAAATTATTTAATTATTATTATTTATTAATAATTATAAATATTATCATGCATGCGGTATAACCGAAAATCGAACTGAAAAAACCGGTACCGCTTTTGTACCGAATCGGTACCGAAACCGGTAATTCGTTACCGGTTTGGTTCTTGTTTTTTCGGTTATTACGGTTCGGTACCGGTTTGGTTTTTTCGGTACCAGTTCAGTTTTTTACCGATGAGCACCCCTACCCGAACCACATTATTGAATTAGAAATAGACGAGATAGCAGAAGATTTAACATATTAGGAGATACCTGATAAAATGTTGGATAAGAAGAATTATATTCTACACTCAAAGGTTATACCTCAAGAGTTAGAATCTGACGAGGTATCATCATCTCTTCGACATACCAGGTACGTATATAAATTTCGAGGGCGAAGTTTCATAAAGAGGGGAGATTGTGAGATCCCGAATTATATGAAATGAAAGTATTCAATTTTCTTATAATTATTATTTTATTTAGTAAATGGTTAAATTGAGAAAGGGTTAAAGTTAAGGGTGATATGTGAAAATTTTGCAAAGTAAGCAAGTTGATATAAAATATTCGTTGTGTCGGAGAATATTCGATTGGTCGGGGAATATTCGTTTTAACAGGTAATATTCGTACGACGACGCAATCATTGGTGGACCCCACAACGGAGGTACTGTCGTAGTTAGAAAACAACTAAAATATTTTTTTAAAATAACGGCGAAAGTTTTACCGTTAAACTGTTAAACTACCCGGTAGTAAAAATACAGTATTACGCGTGATTGCATAGTAGCACACGGTATTGATTATTGATGCTTACGTGAGAAGTCACTCAGTTATACTCAATTATTGCTACAGTAATTGCTGCATAATATCTCTCATATTATTGATTCAATTATTGTCATAGTATCATCTGCATAATATTTATTATTATTAAATCAATAATTGAGACGAAAAAGTTATTCATATTATTATTTTATGATATTGCGCGCCAATAGGTAGAAATCCTTATCGGAAAGCCCCCTCTTTCCTGAAAATGATCTGGTTGTTAAATATTGTGAGTTATAATATTAATGATGAATAAGTTCGTGTTGATTAAAGATGAAATTGATATTTTTATTGTGTTGGGATTATTAGTGTTAGTGGAAATCGACATCTATTCCGATAATAATTGATGTCTGGAGGTTATATTGACCAATCGGGTAATTGATCGGATAAATGAGCAATTAATTGCTATTAGTTCACATGCTTATAAATATTTGTTCACATGTGTGTACTATTGATTCAAATGCATGTACTATTAGGGGAGGTGGTGCAAGATTGATAATACTTGCATGACTAAATTAAAAATGGAGGTATAGATGAAGGTGTTATACTGTAATTATTTTTTCTCATGTATAGAACTATTGAGTCACATGATTGTACTATTAATTCACATGATATACTATTAGGGGAGGTGGTGTAAGTTTGATAATACTTACAGGACTAAATTAAAAATGAATGATAAGATGAAGGTATTATACTACAATATTTTGAGTCTCAAAACGTGCAATTATCGAAACTATATTTTTCTATAAATAGAAGCTCATTTTTCCTTCATTCTCAGCAATTCACTAAGACTCACAAGAGTAATTATAGAGAGAAAAGCTATAGTGAGAAAGAAGAAGAGAAGTCTACTACTTCACTATTCTAGTATCTGTCTTCTTCTGAGGTAAGGGGTATTATTTATTTCATATTCTGAAGAGATATTATTTTTTGTATTCGTATGAATATTATTTTCGTTCAATATTCATAAAGAATATTATCTTCGTTCAATATTCGTAGGAATATATTATCTTCGTTAAATATTCGTTGGAATATTATTTTCGTTCAACAGTTGTAAGGGATGTTATTTTTGTTCAATACTCAATTGAAATAATATTTTCTTTCATACTCTGTAGTATTTAAGTAATAATATTTCGTTTCAGATTTCGAATTCTATACTCATTCACCAGTACAAAGTACCTAATAGACAATGCTTAATAGACAACGTTTTTTATAAAAACGTTGTGGTTTTTTTTTACAACGTTTTTAGAAAAAACGTTGTAGATATATATACAAAAACGTTATCTATTTGAAAGAGTATTTTTTTAGTTTTAATTAGATAACGTTTTTTTTTAAAAAACATTGTCTATGAAGAAAAACACGGAGCTAAATAAAAAAGGTGGTGCTCTCTTTTGCATTTGTCACCGAGTATCTTCTCTCTCCTATCCTATCTCTGTACTCTCTATGATGGAGGTACTTTCTGTGCGAACGAACGCCTCATCGGCGACACTCAAGTTGTGTCTCCGTTCGATTTGATGACGACCTGTCCAGTTCGTCGAAGTCTGGTGTGTCGATGCCGCCGTCGCTGGCGATGTTTGTAGAGAATCGGGAGTTGATAATGATGCTCACAACTTCGGTTTCTCCTCAAAATCTCGCCATTTTTGAAGCTTCAGAATCATTAAGGAGCATTAATTCTGTTTGTTTCACGGTTTCAAGCATGGAATTCGAGGTTTTGGTTTGAGAAATTTGGATAAATCTAGGGCTTTTATGAGCGTCTCAATTGGATATCAAACTGCTGCTAATGATGCCTTTTTCTCGGATAAATCTAGGGCTTTTAGGGTGTTGGCTGGCGATCTCCGGTCAGTGTTAGGGCTACTGCGACTTCTGGGCTCGAACGTTTCCATCGAAAGATCGTTACTATGGGTATAGTCAGCTCTTTTGTATTCAATTGTTGTATATTTCATGTTTTTTGATTGTGAAAACGGATAGCATTTTTTTTATTTGCTCCGGTGACAAATGTTGAGAAAACATGATGTTGTTGGCAAATTTGTTGAGTTCTATGGTAATTTCATGTTCATGAAATTGAGTGACTAGGTTCACTTGAAGTTCAGTTCTTTATATATCTATCTGTCATCTTTAAGGTTTAATTATCTTTCTATGTGCATACAGGTGAAGGTATGGGCGAATTGTCACTGGCTGATAAGGCTACTATTGCAAATATGATTTCTCTTTGTGGTTTATGTTTATTTAATTCTATGTAAATTTTATCATATGAACAATAGTCTGCTGGGAATATATATTAAGAGTAATGACGGGCCTGTTTTCCCACCAAATTTGGGCGTACGATGTGTCATTAGCTAGGTCACAATTCACCTAAATTGGGCCTCACTGTGTTGCTCTGAGCAGAAATTCGCCCTTTGAGAGCGAATTCGTCTCAAATTCACATACTGAATACCACATTGGATTTGTTTGAATACCCTGAATTTGGTAGAAGATTTGGTATCCCTAGAACTTAACATGCTTAAGTAATTTATGTGTTGAAACATATGTGATGGGAGAGAGAACCCCAAATTCTGTGAAGGAACTTGGTAGGCAAAATAGTTACAGTGTTGCTAAGCGGCATAAGCCATTAAATCTAAATCGAAATAAAATTTAAGTTGTTGCAAATAGTTCTTTTGTGTTAGCATTTTATTTGCCTTGTACTGCATTTAATGAGAATTTTCAAGACCGTAAGCTGTTAGTTTATAGTACAAAAAAGAAGAAGAAAAAGGTAGCAATCTATGTATCATACGCATTTATGCAAATGCATATGCTACCTATTTATGCATTTATGTATTTATACAAATGTATATGCATTTTTAGATTATACGTTTTACAATTGTGCGTTTCCACTGGTATTAAGTTTGTGGATTGATTATGATCTCTTTCTGTTCACAGAAACCTGAGCTTCTAAAACTAACAGAGGAAAGATCTCGGATAGCTAAAAAAATCAAAAGCACGGATAAAGATCTTGAGAAGAAGAAGGTAGAAAAGCGGAAGCATGCAGATGAGATAAAAAAGCTTGAGAATGACTTGCGGGATCTCACTAGACAACTGGATGAGTTGAAGGAAAAGGCTCAGGATGCTGGTGAAAAACTTCAGCTAGCTGACAGTCAATTAGACACGTACCACTAAATGTAAGTCCTAAAGCATCTATTCGTGTCAACTTTAAAATATATGGTTCATATAAGCAGTCATGTTTCTCTGTATCAATGTTCTAGCTTGAGCATCATTTTTTCATCTCTCTTTCTCAAGATTATGTACTGATGTCTGACCGATTACGGGCTTACCTTTCCCTTGTCCATCTTTTCCTTGTCTACCTTCTATCAACATTCTAGCCTGGGCTTACGTAATGATAGTTTAGTTTTCAGAAGAAGCAAAGTGAATTTAGATAAAGGGTTGTCGTTACTTTGGCGCGTTGCGATATGTTCACTTAAGAAAAGAAAGATAAATGCGATGGTCATGATTCAATTCTTTAGAAATTTTTTAGGGGCCAGTTTCTTTTCCTTCTGTTGTTGATGGGTACTGTACTTCAACATATTTAATCTGAAGTTTGTCTTGTAAATGAGCCCCAAACTGTCAATCTGTCATTGAAAATTTTAATTTGCAGTAAAGAGGAAGCTGGAATGAAAACTGCCAAGTTAGGGGATGAGAAAGAGGTTCAAGATAGGCAACAACATGCTGATGTTGAGGCCCTAAAGAATTTGGAAGAAAATCTTCAAAAATTTGGAAGAATTTGGAAGAAAATCTTCAACCTGTTTCCTGGTGTTCATGGTCGTATGACTGAGCTTTGCAGGCCAAGACATACAAAGTATAACCTTGCTGTCACTGTAGCTATGGGAAAATTTATGGATGCAGTAGTAGTTGAGGATGAACATACAGGAAAGGAATGCATCAAGGTAATACTTAAATATTTTCCTATGATGCTTTGTTTGATATATCTTGTTTTAGGTGTAGTTTGGTTCTTAATCCAATGATTCTTCACACTATAAACATGGATTTTCGAGACACCTTTATGACATGGCTATTTCTTCGTTTTTTTCTCCCTTCGTTTCTCTGCAGGTAGCAGTTTTGACTCAGAGTCTCTGACTGCTGTATATATAATTATCGTGTAACTGTAGCAATCAGTATTTGAAAGAACAAAGGCTTCCTCCTCAGACGTTTATACCTCTTCAGTCAGTCCGTGTAAAGCCTATCATTGAGAAGGCTTCCTCCTCAGACGTTTATCCTTTTTTCCAGAAACAGCTATATTTTAAATTTATTCATGTATTTAGTTATAAGAAAAAGTTAAGTTCAAAATTATATTCCAAAGATATGCACTTTCTTTGTATACTTAACAGACATACATTCGCTGCAAACTTGGAAAAGGCTATATTATTTGCTGTTGGAAATACCTTAGTTTGTGATGAGCTGAATGAAGCTAAGCACCTCAGTTGGAGCGGTGAGAGATATAAAGGTAAATATGACGTGCTGCCTCTTCTTTTTTCACTTATTAATCACATGAATAATCATTAAATAATGATTTAATGTGCTTGTAGTTGTAACTGTTGACGGTATTTTATTGACAAAGTCTGGTACAATGACTGGTGGTACGAGTGGCGGAATGGAAGCAAGGTCACATAAATGGGATGATAAAAAGATTGAAGGTTTGTGGGTTGTGGTCAATTATAGTGAAAAAATTGTAACTTAAAGAAATGATGAAGGTTTTTGAAGTGCTTAATCTTATTTTTTTTTTCAGTTTTATCGCAGTTGTGATAGTTTTACGAATTTTATAGGACTTAAAAAGAAGAAGGAAGCATTCAAGTCGGAACTGGAAGAGCTTGGGTCAATAAGAGAGATACAGTTGAGGGAGTCTGAAGCATCAGGGAGAATTAGTGGAGTTGAGAAGAAAATTCAATATACAGAGATTGAAAAGGTTTGAATAAAGATTTTAATGCATATTATGCATATGTGAGCATTGCTGATTGGTTTGTTGGTAATTAGGGATAATATCAATGTGTGCTAGAACAGTTTCTGTCTGATCATATTTTTGTTGTTATGAGTACTGGGATGCCCATAATCCCTACAATTAAAATGGCTGGTTGAAATAAGTGAATCTAGTGTAGCTATTATTTGGGAAGTTCCTTGTATAGGGAGGGGTATGGGTTTGTTTGAGGCATAGGTCTGCCTTTTGTTTCTCATAGACTAGATATGTTGTGCGAGTAATTGGGTTTACCCCCTTTTTTGATGCTTCTAGTGAATTATTTACTTGTGAAATAAAGAACAAAAAAAGAAAAAAAGAAAGTGAAAGTGACAAAATCTGAGTATAGTATCGATTCCAATTTGCTTTTAGATGCTAGGTGTGGTGCTAATTGGTATCAAGATGGAAGTTAAAGTTTGAATTGTTAAGATTGTGTTCAATCAATCCAAATACCCATAGAAGTTTCAGAGTCCATGACTGAAATTCTAAAATTCAATCACAATGGGTCTAGTAAGACCTAATAAATTTTGAAAACACTGCAGTTAAAAAAGCAAAATGAGAGTTGTGAGGCCAGAGGTAGGACAAAAAATATTGACCAGTCTTGATATATCATATTTTTATGAATGAAAAATTGACAAGGTATACTGATTTAACAAAGTGGTTATACTTGGGCTTCTCAAGTTGTTAGGATAATTATAATTTTTGCTGCTTGGCTGATTTTATATGTTCAGATTGCATATATTTTATGTTTACATTATCTCAATAACTTTTTCTTTGTAATGCATTTTTTCAGACTAGTGTTTACCTAGACATGTCTTTTGCAGAAAAGTATTGTGGACAAACTCAAAAAATTGGGGGATGAGAAGAGTAATATCGAAAGAGAAATTGGTCTTTGTCATCCTGAACTTCTTAAGGTGCCTTTGTAACCGTTATCTCAGTTCAGTTTCTTTAATGGTATTTGTCTTAGTGATATGGATGGTTTGTTTTGTTTCAGCTGAAAAACATTACTGCTTCACAAAATGGTTCAGACTGCATTGGCAATTTAAGCATTGTAAATATGAAATCATTTGATCCTAGGTTTTTTTGCACAAGCTTAGGTAGTAACTTAATTTTATGGATAGTTTGGTTTATTTTGTGGATTGAAAAGTGAATTTGAGATGTATATATGGATAGTTTGGTATATATTTTGTGGATGTAGTAATTTGAAATTGTAAATGAATGGTATTATTTGTATGTATTTTGAATGGTTGATATATTTTGGCTCATTTGAATTTTAATTTGAAATTATAAATGAATGGTATTATATTTAATATTAATTTATTAATATTTTTTTTTTTTCTTTATCTACAACATTTTAAAAACGTTGTATAAATTGGTTAAAAACGTTGTCTTATATACTAAATAACAACGTTTTTAACCAAAAAACGTTGTGGAATCATACTTTCTACAACGTTTTTAAGCATCTGTTAATTTTTTGAAAACAAATACACAACGTTTTTTCCTAAAAAACGTTGTGTATTGTGCTTAACTACAACGTTTTTAAAACGTTGTGT
Source organism: Panax japonicus (assembly GCA_020205505.1). Taxonomy (NCBI): domain Eukaryota; kingdom Viridiplantae; phylum Streptophyta; class Magnoliopsida; order Apiales; family Araliaceae; genus Panax; species Panax japonicus. The sequence continues at coordinate 58,024,018 of CM035102.1, read as the reverse complement.
AAGGGTGTCAAATAGACAACACCCTTAACCACGACGTTTTTCTGACAGAAACCACAACGTTTTTTCCGCGTTGTCTATTTACTGTTTTGTAGTAGTGATTTTGTTAAAGTTTTGGCTTCTATACTCCATGAAATTAGTAGAATATCCTTAAAATTTATGTTTCATCCAGTATCATTTCACAAGGATATTTTTGAACATTCTTGTTAAATTTTAAGCTTTTCATGTCGAAGAACTGTCTATGAGTACTATTCATTTATACGGTACTATTTACAAAAGTACTATGCACGGGTACTATTCATAAAGTACTATTCACGAGTACTATTCATAAAGTATTATTCACGGGGTACTATTCCCGAAGAACTATTCACGGGGTACTATTCACCCGGGTACTATTCACCCATAGTACTATTCATGACAAAAATTGATTTATTTTCGGTTCAAATCATTTTTGATATAATATCATTCTTGAATTTTACTTCACAAAGCAGTATCGCGTTGGCAATTTGAACGTTATTGAATTCTGGATAAATTAAATTATAAATCTTTAAAAATTTATCCTTTATTTTTTTTAATTGAATTCTTATATCATTGTCATCATCCTCATGCTTATATTGTGATGAAAGTCATCTTTGGCTTACGTTGATGAAAGTCGTCTTTGGCTTACGTGCATAGATGGACTACACAGATTGAAGCAATTATCTTGGTGCTCAATACACAGACAAAACCCTAATATCCATGTTATGAAATTCCAAATTTCCAAACAATATGAAGTCTCAAATCAAAAGATGTGAATCCCAATTTCAGCATATTTATCCCAATTTCAGCAAAATTTAATCCCAATTTTACCAACAACAAGAAGTTCAAAATTATTCCCAATTTCAGCAATATCAACAAGTCAAAAATTATTCCCAATTTCAAAAACATCAACAAGTAGTCAAACAATTAAACACATTTCAGTAATCTCAAATTATCCAAATTTTAGCAACATTTAACAAATTATCCAAATTTCAGTGTTCTCGTATTAAAACCCATATTAACCCTAAAATTAAACAAACCCACAAATTTAAATACCTTACAAATTTCAGTACCTCAAAACAAAAATTAATTCCACTTACCTTGAATTATAAGTACTATCTAAAGGCGTAGAAAAGAGGAAGAGCACAGCCGTCGTCGTTCACACTATTTCAGAGTCTTCGTCGAAAACAGCAGAAGGTGGACCGAGGTTTATCAACGACAGCACGATGGTGGGGGAGTGAGAAGAAGGCAACGATGGTTTGAGGTTTATCAACGCGCGCGGCAATACTAAGGTGGTGGGGGAGTGAAAGGGAGGTAATGGTGGTGGAGGACTGATGAGAGATGGAGAGATGAGAAATGAGAGATATGAGAGATGAGACTGATGAGAGAGAGAGAGAGAGAAAAAAAAATTGACAAGGCGGCAGATGGGGGAAAGAAGATGACATATTATGTTTTAAATGTTATTTTCGATGGAATATCCGTCGGAATTAATTTCCTCGATATTTGATTATAATCGAAAGAATTTCTGTTAGAATTTCATGTCATTCTGTTGAACATAAGGTTGGCGTTGGCGGAAACATTAGCGTCAATGGACACCAGGTATCTCTGACGAAATTCTGTCAAAGTTACTACATTTACGAGGGACTTAATGACGACAGAATAGTTCGCCAGAATTAACACTATTTCGACGGAATGTATTCCGTAAGAATTAAAGGTTTTTCTTGTATTGATTTGCATTTAATTTATTAACATTTGAACTAATATGCATCAGTTTTACTAGTATTTTTTTGTCCAATATTTTTCATATTCACAATAACAATAAAAAAACATTCCATGAGTGTTTTTATTGCTTATTATTCCATTAGTTAGTTTGGCTTTATGGTATTGTTGGAAGTTGTTTAGCACTGACTTCAAAAGGAGACATACAAAAATGATGGTGTATCATGGTGCGGGTGCCTATCCCCAACTGCCTTCGAACAAGCAAAAAATGAGATAAATGTGTTTATGGTCACTCTACTATAGGTCAACTAACAATTGAATCACTCAACTTTTTTTTTTTACAGTCAACTTATTGAACTTTACTTTTCTTACAAAAAATTGAATTTTCGTCAATGGGGTTAAGTTTTTTAACGGAAGTGTGATATGGCAATGCCACATATGCACCAAATCCTAGTTGGAATGTTATTTTAATAATTTTTTACATGTCATCTGAAATCCACCCATAAAAATAAAGTGCTTATCCAAATCCATAAATATTCGATCCGACCCGACTCAACCCAAGTACTACTATAATAATAGTATTGATAAGATCCACCCACCCACTCCATAACCCACAATCTAACCAAAACTCACCCTATCTTCTTCATCAATGGGTTGAGACTCAATTCAACAGAGGAAAATCCATCTACCAAAATAATAGATAGAAGGTGATTGAAATCGCAATAGCCATGGCAGCACGGAACAAAACAGAGAACCATCACAAATCTATTTGCAAATCCAACAACAACAACAAATATAAAAGATCTGGACAAATAGAAACACAAATCTAAATGTAGCCACCCATATTGGAAACCTACTACAAAGCAAATGAAATGGCGCACCAAATCAGCCAAATCAAAGCATAGATCAAAACTGAAATTGGAACTGGCAAAAACTATAAACCGGCTAGATTCCAGCAAGCATGACCAACGAAACCCAAAATCCGACCACATAAAACATCACCCAAAACAGATCTTTGGAAAGTGAAATAATAAAAAGAATTTCGGTGATGAGCACCGGCAAAGAAAATTCATAAGGATAATCGAAGAAGCATCCAACAATATTAACATGATCTCCTCTTCTTTTTTTGTCTTTTTTCGAGCGGAATCGTTGTTTGTGGCTTTTATTATGATTTTCAAAATCAAACATAAGGTTAATCTTCCTGTTATAATCTGTATTGACAATTTATAGTTGGTTCACTACTTAATTTAGCACTCGTGTTGGTGGCAGTAGCATCGCAGCGGAGGTGAAAGGTTGGTAGCGGCGGTGATAGTGGTAGAAGATTGGCAGTAGCATCGCAGCGGAGGTGGAAGGTTGGTAGCGGCGGTGGAAGTGGTAGAAGATTGGAGGTGAAGATGAGTTTGTTTAATTTGTTTAAGTATAATATATTAATAAATTGTTAATATGCCATAATATTTGCTTTCAATAATTAATAATTTTTTGCCTAATATATATAAACATTTATGTAAATAAAAATTTATTTTGAAAAGATTTTAAATTTTATAATATTTTAAATTTTATAATTTCCTTAATTATATTTATTATTAATTATATAAAAAAACATTTTCTATTAATTAAAAAAATAACTAAATAACTCTTTTTATTTTTTAATTTCTACTATGTGTTTTTTGCTAAATTTTCTATTTTTTATAATAAAAAAAATTCATTTCCCCCTAAATTAATTTCATATTCCCCTTAATTTTAGTTAGCATATTTTTAGTTTTTATTTTTTATAAATGGCTTAATTATAAATAAAAATTTATTTGATATTCATTACAATGATGTTGAAATACATTTTTTTCTGTGGGCAAGGAAATCGCGCCTTGCTAGTTATGGTTTCGTATTGGCTGAGGATGAGAGAAATTCATGAAGAGCGCATAATTGGTTGATTGATTAAAAAGGGGAGAAGAATAGGTGGGCGATTACTCCAATGACACTTAGCAGAACTCCAAGAGCTTTCTTGAGTCCTTTGAATTGAGAGAGTGTCCAAACCTTTTTAGTGGTTTTAGATGGAATATCCAAGTCTTAAGCCACCAAAAGAGTTCTCCCCCTTCCTAGAATGGAAGGGGTATTTATAGAGTTTCTTGGAATTAAGTAATCACAAGTTAGGCATATATTTTTAGAAAAATTCCAGAAATACCATTTAGTCATTAGAATAATGTTCATATTGCCCTTTCTTTCTAGCCATCAATCAATTCCCAAAACGAGCCGCCTCCACGAGTCTTCTGCCTCGGGACACGTGGAGGCTTCTCCTGGGTCTAGCACATTTATTTTTGACTTTTTTGTCCTCATTCGATTAGGTTATGCGAACCCTAATTTGCATATTTAATGAGGTCGTAGAATCCTAACTGTGCATTTAATTCAATTAGGTTATGTGAACCCTACTTTTGTACTTGGGCCCACATTTTCTCCCTGTGCGAGAGTCGCATTCCCAAATAGACGATCGTGCAAGAATTTTTCAAGCCTTTGAACGATTTTGCAGGACTTCAGTTTACAGGTCTTGAAGACAAGGGTCCTAGAAGAGGGAACCCCTAGGGAGCCAAACACTTAGGGTTAAACCCTTGGGAGGCAAAACCTAGCAGGGCTCTTCCTTGGACATATTGGGAAATCTTCTAAAAATCTTTCCAGATCCTGCTCAATCTTTATTTTCTTAATTATTTTTTTTGTTGAGACAGTTGCTTTATTTTATGATCTCCATCCGGGTGTTGCCACCTTGCCGTATAGTAACCTTATTTATCCACCGGATGACGCAGGCTTTGAGGAATCATCAGCAACACAGTAGACCCCTACTCCTTTATCCTTTGTCTTGATGAACTCTATTATTGCTTCTAAAGTAGCTCTCGCTAGAGCTTTCTTCAATCCAAGTGGAGATATTGTTTCTTGGAGGGGCTTTCGCATATCCTCTTCTAATCAGGAAAGTCTCGAGCATCTCATAGCTCGATTCCCGCAGATACTTGACTGGCTGATTATTAAGGCAGCCTCTGCCAAAACCTTCTTTTTAGATCGTCTCGCCAACCTTGTTCTCAGGCTTCACGATATGTCTTTAAACTCTTTGCGAGTTGAGGACTTGAAGAAATTTAGCGATGATGTAGATGACCTTGCAACTGTGGGTGTTGATATGTCTCCTTTTTGTGCTAGGCTAGATCTTCTTAAGTCAAATTTTAATCTTGTTACACTATGTTCGGAGGTCGTTGTACGTAAATGTGAAGATAACACTTTTTCAATACAAATTTCAGAGCTTGATGAAGCAACAAACAAATTGAAGATCCAGTCTCGAGATCTAAAGTCCCAACTTCGGGATGTAGAATGCCAGCTTCAGGACTTAAAATCCACTACCTGATATATTAGGGAGCTGAAAGCTGCAAATCTCAATATTCGTAACATTACTGATTTGGAAGCTTTAACTATGCCCCCACTTCAGTTTGATATGTCATGGCCTTTTGTAGTATTTTCCATTTCCTGTATCAGAAAACTCATTTATATATATTTTATTTATCAAAATAGAGCTTCTTTATCCTTATTAATTGCCTTTAATTTGAATGATTCCTTAAAATTCAATATTTATCATTGAATTTCAAGTTATTCAAATTAATACTCCAACACAACAATATGCATTGAAAGAATAAACTTGAATTTAAAGAAAAGACGTGTTTTTTTTCGATCTCATGCAAACCAACACTTGACTCTATATTTTTTCATCAATTATAAGTGAAAGTTTGACAATTTATTGATAATCAAGTTATTTTAGCATAACGTTTCAGATAATAAATCTTGTTTTTGACGGAGAAATCATAACGTTCGCCACTTTTAGAGATAAAGTGTAACTTTTTTGGGGTTGAGGACTTATACTCAGGTGCCTCAATCACTTTTGAAGTAAAAAGTGTAACTTCTGAGGGCTGGGAGTCAGGTGCCTCGATTACTTTCGAAGTTTAAAGTATAAATTTTTGATCTGAGGGCTGCTAGTTAAGTGCCTCGATTACTTTTAAAGTTGAAAGTATAACTTTGTGATCCGAGGGCTGCTAGTCAGGTGTCTCGATTACTTTTGAATTTGAAAGTATAACTTTATGATCCTAGGGCTGATTGTCAGGTGCCCTGATTACTTTTGAAGTTGAAAGTATAACTTTCTGGTCCGAGGACTTATAGTCAGGTGCCTCAATTACTTTTGATGATAAAGTATAACACTCAGGTGCCTCGTCACTTGGTTCGTCTAATTTCAAGGCAAGTGTGATCTACGAGGACTTGGCCACAATTTAGAGTGGACCACCATCTTGGGTGAATTTTTGTTATTCTTATATCTACAGTTCAGAGATCTTTCAACGGTAAAGCCATTATTTGGGTTGTCCATCATCTTGTGTTGATGAAGCTTGTGTAATAAAACTTCTCATGTCTTCGGGTGATCATCTTGGATTTTTGGAGAGAATCTTGATCAAGATTTTGTTCGTGGCCTTTGATTGTCTATTACCTTTGGGTAGTGAGGTGATGATTTATAGTGTCTCGCCATATATCTCTCCTTCAGAACTTTAACGTCTTTATTGATGGAAGGAGTTCTATTATCTGATAAGATGTTTGGACAGTGGCTTGTTTAGCACGGTGTTTCCCATTTCCAATTCGATTTCTCTTGCTGCTAATTTCTCGTTATAGATCATTTGCAAACTATACAAGTCCATGGTGGAGTGTCCTACGTATTGATGGTACACACAGAAGTCTGGTCTTTTTTTCCATCTCTTCCATCACAACAGATTTGGTCCTGGGAGGTTTCACCACTCCATGTTCAACCCATTATTCATACAGGCCCCTGAATGCCTTCTCACTGCATATGATGGCCTCTGGAATTGGCATTCTTGTATACTTATCTCCGGGATTTCCTCTACTCCATTTAACATTTCTCTCATTCTTTCCCCTCTTGCTCCTTGTGGTTTTGACTGAGAATCTGCCAAAGCCACAGCAGTCATCCTCTTTCCTTTCCATGTAACCATCGCATGGTTAATAAGAAAAGTTATGATTCCTCCCAAGTCTTGTGCAAAAGATGAGAGGGTCGCAAATGAGTCACGAGCTTTTGTAATGAGATAGGGCTTGAAGGCATCTAAAGCACCATTATTACATATGCTGACCAAGTTCTTTTCATCGATTAGCTATGCACACTTCTTTGCTCGGGCCCTAAATCTGTCCACATAATCTGGCAGCTCCTCGTTTAGCTTCTGCTTGAATCGCATGAGCTCTGCAATAGTTATATATTTTTGGCAATATGCTCTCTAGCATTTCCTTTCTCCCCGTTGTATTTTGGAAACTGCAGAGGATGCTCAATATACCCCGCTAGGTATGGCTGTCTCCAAATGTATGTCGGTTAGGGTGGAGTAAAGTCTAACTCCGAAGGTCGAGACGTTTGCTTGCGAAGTTGATTGATCACATCAACCATATCATCCTTCATCACTTACTGGCTTGTGATATAGACTCTTCATTGTGTTGTGATGTATTATTGCATTGGTCATGTGTATGGTACAGAAATTGGTTGATGTACACTAGTATCATGTAAATTCGGTATCAGTTGTTCTTATGGGCTAGTTAGTTAGATGAGGCTTGGGATGGTTGGTATCTTCACTTGTGAAAATACGGGGATAGTGGTCGGAATGATGATTATCTGAGGCTGGCTGACTTCCAGTCTGGGTTATGACACGTCACCACTGTTTTGAGGTTCCAAGTGGATGATTAGAACGAATTGATTCTCCATCAATGGAGGTGCATTCTGACTCTCCTTATTGTTGATATCATTGTTGTTGTCCTCCACTCCTGCTTGTTCTCCTTGCAAATTATCTGGGAACATGGCCTTAAAAGTGGGGATCTGCATCAATTGCTGGCCGAAATTCCCCATTTCCTCTTACTTCCTTAACATCTCTAGCATCATAGCCATCATCATTCCTTCTCATGCTTCCTTCAATGCCTTGAGCATCTCCAGTTGCAGATCATTTGTTTGTTCTCCACTTGTTTTTTTGCCTTTTTCATGCCATCATGATCTTTGGCCCCTCGCGTATGAAGGACTTCAGGGTGCTCATTCCTATGTTCTCATGTATTTCTTGCATCTGTCCTTAAATTTAGTCATCTTACTCGTCATGATAACCAAAGTTTTATTAGGAAATTACTTTGGAGCTTGTTAAAAAAGTATGCCTCCTAGGGGTTGATGTAAGACCCCAACTTATTATAAATAAAATTGAATTTTCCTTTATTCATTATTCTAAATTAATAAGGGTTAATTTGATATAATGCTTTGGTTATGGGTGAAATGTGAAAATTTTACAAAATAAGCAAGTGGTTACAAAATAATCATTGTTGTCGGGGAATATTCGTTTGGTCGTGGAATATTCTTTTTGTTGGGAATATTCGTACGACGGCGCAGTCAATTGTGGGCCCCATAACGGAAAACGGTTGGATGAAAGAAAAGGACAAAGATTGAGTTTTATAAATAACAGCGTAAATTGTTACCGTTAACACTGTTGGGTTACCTGGTGGTTAAAATATAGTAATACGCGTGGTTGTACAGTAGCACACGTTATTGCACAGTATGGTTGAATTATTGATTCGTACGTAAGAAGGCACTACTCAATAATTGTTACAGTAGTTACTGTTCATTATTTTATTATATTGATTCAATAATTGTTGCATTGTTAATTTATATTATTATGGTTTAAATAATTATCACTGCACAATATTTCTCATTATCAGATCAATAATTCATATTATTTGAATAATATTATTAGATAACATTATTGGCAATGTCTAGAAAGTTCTGTCAAGGAGAGGTTTGGTCATCTAATTGCGCGCCAGTAAGGAGAAATCCTTTTTGGAAAGCCCCCTCTTTCCTAGGAACAACATGGTTGTCATAATTGTGATTCTGTAATATTATTTAAGAATAATTAATGATTGATTCATATGATATAGAAATATTTATTTGATGTGGATATAATTGATGAATATATTATTTTATGTGGATATAATTGATGGAATTAATGCTAAGGTGTTTTATCAGTATTTTTTCGGACTAGAAGAATTAAAAATCATCAGTTTGTGGATTTCGGATAATTTTTGTTTGGAATTTGGAAAAAATTTCTTCTGCAAAGTTGTAGAGAATTGAAATTCCTATAAAAAGGCGTGAGATTCGAATTTTCTGACAAAGGGGCTATTTATTGTGAATTATTGAAGTTCCGGAGTTCCGAAATAATTGATTTTTGAAAGTTTAATTATTTTTTTTATTTCAAAAACATTTTTTTATTTTTTTTTCTAGAAGGTGGGCGTGTGCGAAATGCTAAAATCAGATTCCTTGGTGGTGGGCTTTAATTTTTGGTAAATATTAATATTTTATTAATTTAGTCTCCTTTGGCGTTCTAGCATTTTCCTATAAATAGAGGGCTAAGTTAGAATTGAAAATCACACCAGAAACAAGTTTTCTCTCTTTTTCTCTCTATATTATCGAGCGTATTCTTGTGAGTATACTTTAAGTGTTGCTATACGGTGCGAGTTTCTGTCAGAACTATACCCGAAATTCAGTCAGAAATACAGTTATTTTGAGGTAAGGGATGTTATTTTCTTCCTAAATAATATTATTTTCTTCAATATCATTATGCCGAAATATTGGTTTAAAGTTTTTATCAAATTTGGAACTTGTTGTGTCGGGGTTACTATTCACGTATACGGCACTATTCACGTATACGGCACTATTCATCGAAAAGTAAAAAATTTTCTTTTTGTCCAAGATATCTATTTTGGCTACTATCTTTGATTGTATCCATGTTTTGATCGTTATTTTTGAATTCTGCTTCAAAATTGGTTATTATGGAGTATTATTAATCTTGGATAAAATTGTTATACGAATCCCTAATATTTATCCTTCTATCTCACTGGATTCGTTCTTAAAAACATTTTTCATCATCCTTAGTCCTTAATGATGATATTATTGAATATCTTTGGCCTATAGTGCAAAGATAAATGATTACTGATGAATATCTTTGGCCCGTAGTGCAAAGATGAACAGGTGTTGAGATGAACATGACCAACTGGTGATATAAATGAATATCTTTGGCCTGTTGTGCAAAGATGATTAAAGATGTATATTGATTGTTGTTACAGGAATAAAATATTGACAATGGACTCTTAAATATTAGAAGATAGTAGAATTCATCCTCTACGTGACTCTTCTAATGGATTGTTGTTTCCGTTGTATTTGTTGATCTAAAACTTGTTGTCGATTATATTTTATCAGATTTTTTCCCTGTTGAAGACTAACGATAATTTGTTGTAAATTATCTTAGTCATAATATTCTTTACTGGGCTAGTTGAGCTCACCCTTTTCCTTTTTGTTCCATTTTTCTTCTCGGGAGGTGAGAACATAGCAGGATCGAGTCAGGGTATAGAGTGAGGTTTCTAGAAAGATGTTTTAGTAGTCCTCACTATTTCTGTAAAATAGTGTTTGAATAATTGTAATGAGGACTTATTTGCGTGTGGATATTGTCTAGAAGACAATATTTGTATTTAAACTCACAGTATGTATTGTCGTATTTCACACGACATTTGTATTATTGAAGTTGTAGTTTGCTTTATGTACCATGTATTTGGCGACTCAGAATGGGTGTTGTATACCTGTTTTGGGGGCGTCACAGTTGAACCCTAAGAGGGGAACTGTTGAGTTCTTTTTCTCTTATTCATTTATTCTGTTTTGGCCCTCCCTTTGTTCGGTAGTTAGTCTTGTGTTAAACATCCTTCAGCCTTTCTTGTGGAGTTTCTTCTTGGCCATCTTCAAAATTGAGTTCGTTAACCCTTTCGTATGAATCATCCTCCCGAGGGGAGACCATTTGAAAAAGGTTTATTAAACTTGTCTACCAACTCCGGAGGATGCTCTATCGAGAATATATATTTTTCATGGATATTATCCTATAACAGAACCAAATTTGTTAATCATATGGGCATTTATATATTAACACATGTGTACATATGTAAAAATGCAAATATGTAAGGAATTGTATAATATACTTCCCTTGATTTGAAAAGTTGGAATTATGGAGTTCTCATGCCCCCAGTTTTCTTTACTTTGAGAATCGAAAGTAAAGAAAACTTCATGAAATACTTCTTCAATTTTTGTTAAATGTGAGAGTTATCTCTCATTCTTCGCGTAACAAAGCTCTTGAATGATCGAGCTTATGGTTCGAACAAGAGATGAATAATAGGTTGTCCTCCTTTTAATGGTAGTTCAGTCATTATAACATCTATAGGTCGTGATCCATTATGTCTTTCCTCTTGGTGAGATTCAATTTTCTTTAGATCTTAAAATCATCATATTTATTGAGTTGCTCTAACTCGAAGAAGTCATGATCCATGTGGTGATCCGGTGTACCACTTAGTGATTCTTAACTATGTTTGGTGAGTTCCCAATACATTTGTGTCATCCAGCTTGATTCTAGGTGAAGCTTTAATATATCATATTATGCAGATGATTCTGTGACAATAATCGAATTAATAATATAAGATATATGATGCAACAATTATTGTAGCAATAATTGAGTGACTTATCATGTAAGCATCAATAATCAATACCGTGTGTTACTATGCAACCACGCGTATTACTGTACTTTTACTACCGGGTAGTTCAACAGTTTAACGGTAAAACTTCCGTCGTTATTTTTATAAAAAGATAATTATGTCGTTTTCTAACTACAACAATACTTCCGTTGTGAGGTCCACCAATGATTGTACCGTCGTACGAATATTCCCTGTTAAAATGAATATTCCCCGACCAATCAAATATTATATAACCACTTGCTTATTTTGCAAAATTTGTAAATATTACCCACAACTATGACATTATATCAAATCCACACCATAATATTCAAAAATATATTTCGAGAAAATTATTCTTTATTCATAAAAGTTGGGGTCTTACAGGTTTGGTCACCTATTAGAAAGCCCCCTCTTTCCTGGAAATGATCTGGTTGTTAAATATTGTGAGCTATAATATTAATGATGAATAAGTTCGTGTTGATTAAAGATGGAATTGATAGTTCCATTGTGTTGGGATTATTAGTGTTAGTGAAAATCGACATCTATTCCGATAATAAATAATGGCTGGAGGTTATATTGACCAATCGGGTAATTAATCGGATAAATGAGCAATTAATTGTTATTAATTCACATGCTTATAACTATTTGTTCACATTTGTGTACTATTGATTCACATGCATGTACTATTAGGGGAGGTGGTGCAAGATTGATAATATTTGCATGACTAAATTAAAAATAGAGGTATAGATGAAGGTACTAAACTATAATTATTATTTTCACATATATAGAACTATTGATTCATATGATTGTACTATTAATTCACATGATATACTATTAGGGGAGGTGGTGCAAGTTTGATAATACTTGCAAGACTAAATTAAAAATGAAAGAAAAGATGAAGGTATTATACTGTAATATTTCGAGCCCCAAAACGTACAATTATTTAAACTATGTTTTCCTATTAATAGAAGCTCATTCTTCCTTCATTCTCACCAATTCATTAAGACTCACAAGAGCAATTATAGAGAGAGAAGTTATAGAGAGATAGAAGAAGAGTAGTCTGCTACTTCACTACTCCAGTATCTAGTCTTCTTCTAAAGTAAGGGATATTATTTATTTCTTATTCTGAAGAGATATTATTTTTTGTATTCGTATGAATATTATTTTCGTTCAATATTCATAAAGAATATTATCTTCGTTCAATATTCGTAGGAACATTATCTTTGTTAAATATTCGTTGGAATATATTTTCATTCAACAGTCGTAAGGGGTATTATTTATTTCATATTCTGAAGAGATATTATTTTCGTATTCGTATGAATATTATTTTCGTTCAATATTCGTAAGGAATATCATTTCGTTCAATATTCGTAGGAATATTATTTTCGTTCAACAGTCATAAGAGGTATTATTTATTTCATATTCTGAAGAGATATTATTTTCGTATTCATATGAATATTATTTTTGTTCAATATTCGTAAGAAATATCATCTTCGTTCAATATTCGTAGGAATATTATTTTCGTTCAACAGTCATAAGGGGTATTATTTATTTTATATTCCGAAGAGATATTATTTTTCGTATTCGTATGAATATTATTTTCGTTCTATATTCGTAAGGGGTATTATTTATTTCATATTCTGAAGAGATATTATTTTTCGTATTCGTATGAATATTATTTTCGTTCAATATTCGTAAGGGGTATTATTTATTTCATATTCTGAAGAGATATTATTTTTGTTCAGTATTCATAAGGAATAATATTTTCTTCCATACTCTTTAGTATGTGAGTAATATTATTTCGTCTCATATTCCTGATTATACCCTCATTTTGTTAAAGTATTGCTTCTATACTTCGTGAAATTAGTAGAATATCATTGATATTTGCGCTTCATCCAGTATCTTTTCATGGAAATTTTATTCTTAGTTTTCTTGATAATTATTGATCTTTTCATGACGGAATACTATTCATGAGTTACTATTTACGGGTTACTATTCACTCAAATATTATTCACTCGGGTATTCGGGACACTTTTCATGCCAGAGTATTATTCATGAGTTACTATTCATGGATTACTATTCACTCAGTTACTATTCATTCGGGTATTTGGGGCACTTTAAATGTTGGGGTACTATTCACGAGGTACTATTCCCAAAGTACTATTCACATAGTACTATTCATGAGGTACTATTCACCCAAAAAATATATTTCTTTTTCGTCCAAATTATTTTTGATACATGAATATTATTCTTGAATTTTACTCCACAAAACAGTATCATGTTGACAATTTGGATATTTTAAAACTCTGGATAAATTTAAAGTCTTTAATATTTATCCTTGATTTTGTTTTATTAATGTTTATATCATTGTCGTCATCATCGTGCTTATATTGTAATGAAAGTCATCTTTGGCTTACGTGCATAGATGGACTGTTAATTGGTATGATTTTGACCAGGGATCATTCGGTATAATCATGACCCGTAATGTTATAAATGATGTGGTAAAAGTCCTCATTAGCCCGTAGTGCATTGATGGACAATTATTGGTATGATTATGACCAGGGATTATTCGGTATAACCATGACCATTGATGATTACATGAATATCCTTGGCCCGTAGTGCATGGATAATTCGATGATGTGGTTTATTTATTAAGCTGAGTCTCAGAAATAAAGTTGATGAAAAACTTTTTAAATCATAGAAGATAGTAAATATCATGGTCTACTTGACTCTTCTAATGAATTGTTTATTCCACTGCAGTTGTTGATCTAAAACTTATTGTCTATTGTATTCTATCAGTTGTTATACTGTTGAAGGCTAAGGATAATTTATTCTGCATTATCTTAGTCATAATATTTCTTACTAGGCTAGTTGAGCTCACCCTTTTCTTTCATTGTTCTCTTCAAGAAATGAGAATATAGCTGGAACTATTCGGGGAATGGATTGACGGTCCAGATGGTTGTTTTAGTAGTCCTCACTATTCTGTGAAATAGTGTGATAATAATTGTAATGAGGACTCCATTGAGAGTGGATATTGTCTAGAAGGCAATATTCTTGTTTAAACTCTCAGCTATATTTTTTCGTATATTACCCAATAGTTGTATAATTAAGTTTGTAATTAATTTTTATATCATGTATTTGGCGACTCAAGATGGGTGATGTATACCTATTTTGGGGGCGTCACACCCAAGGCGTATATGATGAACGAAAATATCGTTCTAGTATGTAGTATTGATCAATACAGGGAATAACGGGCTGATCACCCCCGTGCATGTAAGTTATGACGGTTTACAGATGAAGTTTTGTTTAACCTTTGCAAAAATTAAAAACAATGTTCATAGTATGTCAACTGCTCTTCATTAATAGTCAGTACGTAGTTTCAAAAATTGAAATAGAATTGATATGTTGTTTAGTGTTTCTTCAGTTTACTTCGCAACTGTTGATTCGTTGTAGAATTGTCATTCACAGAAAATATTTACTTCTTTCAGCTAACGTTTATTGTTTGTTATTACTTGCTGGGCACTCAAATGTTCATTCTTGCTTAATTTAAATGTTTTCAGCTAACCGTGATCAACCTGAAGGTTCTGCGAAGAAAAAAAAGAAAGGAAAGCTGACAGAATAAGTTTGTGTTATCTTATGTGTAAGACCCCAACTTATTATAAATGAAATTAAATTTCCTCTATTTATTATTTTGAAATAGTAGGGGTTGATTTGATTAATGTGGTTAGTTATGGGTAAAATACGCAAATATTTTAAATAAGCAAATGGATATAAAATATTCATTGTTGTCGAGGAATATTCATTTGGTCGTGGAATATTTTTACTGTCGGGGAATATTCATACGACAGCGCAGCCTTGTGTGGGCCCTAGCGATTGGATAAAAAAAACGACAAGAATGAGTTTTTATAAATAATGGCGTAGTTGTTACCGTTAATACTGTTGGAATACCCGGTGGTTAAAATACAGTAATACGCGTGGTTGCACAGTAGCACACGGTATTGCACAGTATTTTTGAATTATTGATTCTTATGTAGGAAGGCATTACTCAATAATTTTTACAGTAATTACTGTTCAATATTTTATTTTATTGATTCAATAATTGATACATTGATATATTATATTATTGTTGTTTCAATAATTGTCACTACACAGTATTTCCCATTATCAGATTAATAATTCATATTATTTGAATAATATTATTAGATAACATTATTGGCAATGTCTAAGGAAGTTCTATCGAAGGAGAGGTTTGGTCACCTAATTGCGCGCCAGTAAGAAGAAATCCTTATTGGAAAGCCCCCTCTTTCCTAGGAACGACTTGATTGTCATTATTGTGATTCTATAATATTATTTGTGAATAATTAATTATTAATTTATATGATAAGAAAAATATTTATTTATGTGGATATAAATGGAAGAATTTTTAGAAAAGTGACAATTGTTGAAAATTGATATTTTATCTTTTCTGATAAAATAATTCATTTAAATATATTATTATATTATAATAATATAATAATGGTGATATTTTTACAATGAATGTGTGATATATGAATAAATGAGGAGGAAGAATATTTTTGTTACAATAAATGTTAAAAACATGTTAAACATGTTGGTGGACCCCATTTTTGATCGAAATTTGATTATAGCCTGTAAAATCGTCTGTATGTGGATTTCGGTCAATTTCTCTTTAGAATTTGGAAAAACTTAAAGCTACAAAGTTGTAGAGAATTAAATTTCCTATGCAATGGACATAAGATTCAAAATTTTCTGATAAAAGGGCTATTTATTATGAATTATTAAAGTTCCGAAATATTGAGTCTGAATTGATTTTGTTACAAAAAAATGTTTAAAACATGTTTTTCATTTTGGTGGGCCCCACTTGCATGTGGTAAATGCTGAATTCAGATTGTAAGGTGTGCGTGGAAAATTTAAATAAAAATATTAATATTTTATTAAATTTTCTGCTTTGGAGTTCTAAGCATTTTTCTATAAATAGGGTGCTTATGTTAGAATTGAAAATCACACCAGAAACTAAAGTTTTCTCTCTATATATTATCGAACGTATTTTTATGAGTATTTAGATATCTTGAGTGTTGTTATACAGTGTAAGTTTTCTTCAGTATTATATCTGATATTCCAGCCAAACATATTATTCTTTTGAGGTAAAGGATGTTATTTTCTTCGTAAATGATATTATTTCTTTCAATATCATTATATTGGAATATTGGTATGAATTTTATTAAGAAATTTTTACCTTTTCATGTCAGGATTATTATTCATGAATTACTATTCACGAGTACTATTCACGAAGTATGATGATTTTTCTTATGAAATTTCTACCTTTTAATGACGGAGTTACTATTCACGTATACGACACTATTCACGTATACGACACTATTCACGAATACAGCACTATTCACAGAAAAATAAAATTTTCTTTCTTTGTCCAAATTGTCTATTGTGGTTACTATCTTTGATTGTATCCATAGTTTTGATCTTTATTTTTGAATTCTGCTCCACAATTGATTATTATAGAGTATTTTTGAACTTTGATAAACCGAAGTATGAATTCTAGGAATGGATTGAAACAATCATACACATGAGTACGGAGTAAGTTATACGGAGTAACAATTACAAGGCCAACATGAGTACGGAACAGCTGAGTGGCTAAACGGATTGAAACCATCGGTGGACAATCCAAGACTCACATTTCTATGTTCCAATGCAAACCCAGAATGTGCTAAGTTGAAATCTTTCCAAGCCTGCCCATCTGCGAGATGATTTAGCTCTCCATCTTTAGCTGGAGATTTCGCATGCCAACTCATATGTTCAGCTGTTCTTGAAGACATGTACAATCTTTTTAGTCGATGTGTTATTGGAAAATACCTTAGAATCTTAAATGGTTTACTTGATTTTTTTTAGTCACACCCTCTTTATTAGGCCTAAACCGATCATGACTGCAAAACGTGCACTTTGGCATCTGTTCATTTTCCTTATAAAACAACATGCAATTGTTGGGATATGCATCGATCTTTTGGTATCCAAGACCCAACTTTTTCACCATTTTCTTACAAAAGTAATAGTTACCAGGTAATTTCTCGCCGTCAGGTAACATACTCTTAATGGCCTTCAAGAGTGACTCAAAACACTCATGGCTCATGTTGTGATCAGCCTTGATTAAATAATGTCGCCACTGCAGAAAATGTAGTGTGTTTGGTGGAACCACGCCACAATGGCTCGCTACCCTCGTCTAACAACTTAAAGAAGTCTTTGGCATCAGAATTCATAGGTTGTTCTCTGCCTTGTTCCCAATCAAAATCTGGCCCTGCAATATCATGAACCATTTCATTCATACGATGAGTACTACTGCCCGAATTGTGTACTTTTGTGATGCCACCATCTGTTCTCTGCCCATGTGCCCACCAGCATTCTTTGTAATTTTTCATGAACCCAAAAATAAGTAAATGATAGTTTACCACGTCTCTGTCCATATAATTTATATTCTTACACTTCAAACATGGACATCGTATCTGCGACTGACTATTCATACATTCCGAGTGACTATACTCATACTCCAAAAACACTTGGCAGCCAGCTCTAAATTTAGTTGTAGCACCTATCTGGGAACTTGACTTTCGTCGTGCCATCCAACTACGGTCTGAATAGAGGTCCATAATTCCACGGTACCTACTACAGACAACATTATAAATGTTAACATATGACTTGAGCATACTTGTAACCATATGACTTGAGCATACTTGTAAGCATGTATATGGTTAATATTTAAGCATACTTGTAAGCATATGACTTGAGCATACTTGTAGCCATATGGCTTGAGCATACTTGTAAGCATATGATTAACATTTAAGCATACTTGTAAGCATATGACTTGAGAGCATACTTGTAATCATATGACTTGAGCATACGCGCGGGACTAACTATTGAGGACATCTAAATTCGGGTAGCAAGTACTTTAAAGAGCTTGTTAATTAATAATAAGCACATAAAGAGCTCGTTAATATTATAAATGTTCGCAACTACCCGACAAACAAAAAAAAGTCGCCAGAGTCTCCCTTACAATATGGACTAGTCACATGCACGATGGCATGCATATATGGTCATTTCTAGGCATCCAAGACACAAACCAAGAGAAATATACAAATTTCCAATAAAATAAGACCAAAACAATAACGATTGAATGCAAATTAAAGCAGTAAAAAATTCAGCAAATTAAATCAAATTCTTTGTTGAGATAAGGATGTTAGAAATGACTCTATTTTATGTCTTACTGAACACTCATGGATTCTGAATCAGACATAGTTATATAAATCTAGAATGAAGCCAAAATCACAAAATATATATTTCCCCCATTTGTAATGGCAAACTTAAAGTACCTATTGAGGAAAGTATTGTTAGGATTGACACGTACATACTCCAACAGTTCCGAATAATAATCGTTACGATAGGGTAGTCGGGATATCACTAAATCATGTGGATTTGAGTTTGGTGATTTATTAGCAAGTCAATCTTGAGCTTATTTAATAATTTAAGTTTTATGTATTGAACTCATGTTATAGCAATTATGAGTTTTTAGTTACTTATAATCGATGTTTGATGTGTTAATTATTTTAGAGTGTGCCAGACATATTAATAAATAAATCAGGCATATAAAATTAGTCATAATTTAATGAATCTAAATATATCATATGTTATTTACTTTCTATTCTTTATATAATTTTTGTGTGATTGTGGTTAATATGGAATCTTAAATCTAACAATTACTATATTATATGTACGTGTAAATTCAAAAGCTTCTTTTCCTAAATATAGTCTTTTATGCTAGCAATCACATCACGCTGTGACAACTGATAAGTCATCATTCACATTTATACCAATTGATTCTTAATCGCTAAAATATCACCAATGCTTCCTTCCAATATCTATTTGAACAATACCCTGAAATCAAACTATTCCAATCTAGCATACATATCAATCAAAACATTACAATATACAAATTACTTTAACCAATGAGACCCATATAAGCTAATTTCTATATATAGGAGCAAATAACACAATCAACATAACCAATTCCATAACATCCTATTCAAATTCCAACTAATTAATTAGTGCAACCCCGGTTCATATCTAAGTCAAACAAACTAAAAGTTCAAGCACCAATAATAACAAAAATGAAAAAAAAAGTTAGGATATGTTTCATAATAACAGTTTATTTTATAAATTTTAAATTAAACTTTAATTAGTTCATTGTCATTAGTTGCCTTTTAATCTTAATTAACAAATAGAAATAGTGCTACAGATTATAATCTCTTAATAGTGCAAATGTGGCAACACTTGGCTCTTTGATTGGCATATTCATTTTTGATATAGGGTTTGTCTAAACCACATTCAATTAACAAATTAACAACAGATTCAAGGTTTCTTGTGGATTTCAAGTGAGTTACCTTTGTAGAGGCGGTGGCAGGTGGTAGGTGGCGGCAGCAGCCGAACTTCTTCTCCTTCTTCTCTTCTTCCCCCTTTCTCCCCCTCTCTATTTTGGAAATCCCTCTTTCTTTTTCCTTCTGTGTTCTGTGTCGAGCGAATTCTGGTTAAGTGATAACATTACGTTTGATCAGCGACCGCTATCAGTGACCACATGTGGTCGCTGAATTTTAATGACATGGACTTATCAGCGACCACATGCGGTCGCTGATTGTTAGTGGTCGTAAAAAACCTACGCGCCAACATTTTCCTGCCAAATTTTGGGAGGGAAATTTGTTCTAGCGACCGATCTGCGATCGCATGCGGTCGCTGATATAACATAGCGACTGGATTAAAGAATGGTTGCAGATGTCGATCGCTATTATGAATATCAGCGACCGGATATGCGGTCGCTGATATTATTGGTCGCTGTTAGGCCTTTTTCTTGTAGTACCCTAATCTTTATCTTTTTATCTCTCTAGATTCGTTTTCTTGAAAATATTTTCATCATCCTTCAGTCCTAAATGATGATATTACTGAATATCTTTGGCCTATAGTGCAGAGATGAATGATTTTCTGATGAACATCTTTGGCCCGTAGTGCAAATTAGATGAACAGGTGTTGAGATGAAAATAACCAACTGATGAATATCTTTGGCCGTAGTGCAAAGACGAATATTTGAATTAAGATGTATATTGATTGATGTTACAGGGACTAAAATATCAATGATGAGCTTTTAAATTCATAGATGATAGTAGATTTCATTATCTACATAACTCTTCTAATGAATTGTTGTTTCCGCTGCAGTTGTTGATCTAAAACTTGTTGTCTATTATATTCTATCAAATTTTTCCTTGTTGAAGACTAAGGATATTTTGTTGTACATTATCTTAGTCGTAATATTCTTTACTAAGCTAGCTGAGCTCACCCTTTTCCTTTTTGTTCTATTTTTCTTCTCAGGAGGCGAGAATATAGTAGGAACTAGTCGGGGTGTGGAGTGATGGTTCAAGATAGTTGTTTTAGTAGTCCTAACTATTTTGTAAAATAGTGTATCAATAAATGTAATAAGGACTTATTAGAGTGTGGATATTGTCTAGAAGACAATATTTGTATTTAAACTCACAATTTATGTTTTGTCGTATTTTACACGACAATTGTATTAATGAAGTTGTAGTTGTTTCTGTACCATGTATTTGGCGACTCAAAATAGGTTGGGTAGATTGACCTATTTTGGGGGCGTCACATTATGTAATAGCTAGACTTAAATAAGATGATAATATTTATTATCTATTATCTAATGAAATGTTTTCAAGGTCGCGTACCTGGGATTTAGACAACTTTGATATGTAAATTAAGTTTGATATTTATGATATTATTATTATTATTCCGCTCAAAGAAATGGTATCGTGAAGCACTGAACTCGGATTTCAAGCACCTGAATTTGGGGGCGTCACAATTTCTGTACTAATTGAAGGTAGTGAATTAGTATGTTTACAGATTTAATATAAGGAAACAAAGATATTTTATTTAGTTGTTTAAATAAGTTGGATAATGGGTTATGTACTTTTCAAATTCTATATTGTTAATACTTTAAATCGTATATTAGATGAAATTTGGTATTGTTCAGACCATGTTTTTTAACATTGCAGTTATAAATTTTTTTAAAAATAAATAAAATCATGATATACTAATCTAATATAATAATTTGTATAATTGTGTACGTAATTAATAAATATACATTATTTTGTGAATAGATCGGATTGATGGAGATTAACAAAACTATATATAATTTTTGGATATTACATTGCTTACTCCAGGTATGGATTTCGTACTCCTTCAGCGATAATCCTTTACTTTTGATTTGTTGTTTCATTTTTCGTTTAGAAATTAGTTATTCTCATATGATTGTTCCTTCTCAAATTCATGAAAATGTTTTATTTTGACATTAATACCTAGAACTAGTATTTGCACTCCTTGAACTCGTCTATCATGTATAGTATTTATTTCGATCTTTGTAGAAAGTATATGTTAATATATTTGGAGACTGTGTTAATTATTCGTTTCATTTTAACATGTACACGTTAGAAACCTTTTGTGTTGATATTGTGTCGCATGTGTTGTGACATTATATCTTTGTTAGAATACCATAGGGTATATCTGAGCTATAACCATCTGTGGGGGGTACCACAGACATGTCATCTTGGAACCGAGGCATGACACCTTCCGTGGCGGTGTGATCAGTCCACGGCATCTCCGTTTTGTGTTCCGGTGGGAGTTGTGTAAGACCCCAACTTTTATGAATAAAGATGAATTTTCTATAATTATCATTTTTAAATATTATGGAATAAATTTTATATAATGTTATAGTTGTGGGTAATATTTAGAAATTTTGCAAAGTACGTAAGTTGTTTATAATATTCGATTGGTCGGGGAATATTCGTATGACGGCACAATCATTGGTGGACCCCACAACAGAATTATTGTCGGATTGAGAAAACGACAAAAATATTTTAATGAAAATAACGGCAAAATTTTATCGTTAACTTTTGAAACACCCGGTGTTAAAAGTACAGGAATACGCGTGGTTGCATAGTAGCACACGATATTGATTATTGATGCTTACGTGAGAAGTCACTCAGTTTTGTTCAATTATTACTTCAGTAATTGTTGCATAGTATCTCACGTTAATTTATTCAATTATTGTTGATATTTTATATTGAGATGACGAAGTTATTAATATTATTATTTGCAATATTAACGATGTCTAGAAGTTTTACCAATGAGAGGTTTAGTCACCTAATTGCACGCCAATAGGGAGAAATCCTTATTGGAAAGCCCCCTCTTTCCTGAGAACGACCTGGTCGATTAATATTATGAATAATAATGATGATGATGACGTTTTGTTTTATTAGTATTATTAATGTAATAAAACAGAAAAGCTTTTTATATAAAACAAAATACTTTTATAAAGTTATTCGTTTTATTAGGCTAATAGTAAAATCTTTTTATATAAAACAGAATACTTTTATAAAGTTATTCGTTTTATTAGATAATAATTAGAATATATTATATTTTATTATGTATAGTATTTGCATAGTGCCTGTATAGTGTTTGCATAGTAAAATCTTTTTAAAAGTTATTCGTTTTATTAGATTATAAATAGAATATATTATATTTTATTGTAAACCAATCTGGACCGTCCGTTTAAAGTAAATCAATCTGGACCATTCATGGATTGGTTACTATTCAGTCTATTCTTCTATAAATAAAAGCTCATTCCTTCATTATTTTCTTACGAATTCACTAAAACTCTAGAGAGAGAAACTGTAGAGAGAATTATTCTTCTATCTTGAGCGTATTTCTTTAGCGTTTAAGAAAGCTTTGAGCGTAGTGCAAGTTTCTTCAAGTATATCCCCGCCCTACCGTCGAAGTACTCTTCTTTATAAGGTAAGGGGTATTATTTTTTCATATTCATGAATAGAACTTCTGTTATTCCATTCTTTATTATTCTGTTGGAATAACCTGTATACGCGGTCTACCCTATACTTGGTGAAATTCTTCTATTATTCCATTATTTATTATTCTGCTGGAATAACCTGTCTATCCGAAGTACCGCATACATGGTGAAATTCTGTTATTATTCCATCCTTTATTATTCTGTTGGAATATCCTGTCTGTGCGTTTTACGCAGGACCTGGTTCCGTCTTTATTATTCTGTTAGAATATCTTGTCTGTACGTTTTACGCCGGACCTGGTTTCGTTATTTATTATTCTGTTGGAATAACCTGTCTATGCGAAGTACCGCATGCATGGTGATTTGTGTTGTTATTTCATTCTTTATTATTCTGTTGGAATATCTTGTCGGTGCGTATTACGCCTGACCTGGTTCCGTTATTTATTATTCTGTTGGAATAACCTGTCCATGCGAAGTACCTCATGCATGGTGATTTTTTTTTTGTTATTCCATTCTTTATTATATTCAGTTGGTTAAAATTTTGACTTTTATACTCCATAAAATTAGTGGAATATCCTTGATATTTACGCTTTATCCAATATCTTTTCATAGAAATATTCTTCTGAGCATTCTTGAATTTTACTCTACAAAGAAGTATCATGTTGACAATTTGGACGTTATTAGTTCCTGAATAAATTAATTCTTGAACTTGTTTTATTGAATTCTTATATCATTGTCATCATCCACATATTTATATTTTGTTAAAAGTCATTTGTGGCCTGTAGTGCATAGATGGACTTGGTATGATTATGACCAGTGATTATTCGGTATAATCATGACCGTAATGTTACAAATAATGTGGTAAAAGTCTTCATTGGCCCGTAGTGCATTGATGGACAGTTGTTGGCATGATCATGACCATTAATGAATACACAAATATCATTGGCCCGTAGTGCATGGATAAATTGTGGTTGTGATACTAATGAATATCCTTGGCCATAGTGCAGGGATGATGTGGATTATTTATTAAGCTGAGTCACAGCGATAAAAGTGATGAAAACCTTTTAAATCATAAAAGATAGTAGATTTTATTCTCTACTTGACTCTTTTAATGGATTGCATGTTCCGCTGCTGTTAAACTTGATGTCTATTGTATTTTATCAGTTTAACATTGTTGAAGACTAATGATAATTTATTCTGCATTATCTTAGTCATAATATTTCTTACTAGGCTAGTTGAGCTCACCCTTTCTTTCACTGTTCTCATCAGAAAATGAGAACGTAGCCGGGACTAGTCAGGGAACGGAGTGACGGTCCAGATGATAGTATTAGTAGTCCTCACTATTCTGTTAAATAGTATATTAATAAATGTATTGAGGACTTATTCTGAGAGTGGATATTGTCTAGAAGACAATGTTTGTATTAAAACTCACAGCTCTCTTGTTGTATATTTAAGATTGTATTTGTATTCTGTATCATGTATTTGACGACTCAGAATAGGCGATGTATACCTATTTTGGGGGCGTCACAAGTTGGCCATTTGGTGTTTTGTTGTGGGAGGTGTATGGGTCGACCCTAATTTTTTGTTCTGTTTTGTTCTGTGAATTGGTGATGTTTGTGCCAAACACGCCTTCCGATTTTACATGCATTGGATTCGCGGTCCAACGTGTGTGACTTGCCTGTGTGGCAAGGTATATTTTTGTTTTGTTCTGAGCTCAGTATAAAATAACACCCAGCCATTTGATTCAACCTATTATTTTGTTGTTGTAGTTTTGTTCGTTTCGTTTCAGTTCATTTTGTTTCATTTCATTTAATTAAGTTAGTTATTTCGGTTCATTATTTGTATTCTATATCCATACTGGGCATTTGGATCATGCTGTGTTTTTCTTCTGGCAAGTAATCAAGGGGATCAAGGGCAAGTGTGATATTATGTTTAGGTTGTGATAAATTAGTTTGTTCGGAATTGTAATAATTATTTTAGATTGTGGTTTGAGACAATTGAATATTTATTATGGTTAACTTGTGGTATTTATCAGATATTAAGACTATTCTTTTGTGGCTTTGAGCCTTGCTATTAAATTCATCAGTTTTGTATGTTTTGAGTAACCTCTCTTTCTATTTCGAAAAGAGGGTATTACAGGGTAATACTTCGAGGGACATAAATATATTTATCAATTTTTGTAAAATCTTTGTATACATGGTTTTTTTAATGATATGAAAATATAATTGAGATTGATTCATATGCATAAAAACATTAAAGATATTTTTAGAATATATATATGCCATGTAAGTTGTTGGGTTTTTTGGTTCAAGAAGAAAGTGATGAATGACTTTTTCTTGTGTTGAAATTAGCTTTGCTAAGAACAATCTTCTTTGTTCTTGTTGTGCTTAGTTTTAAAGAAGTTTTTTTTTATTAATAGTTATGCACACACTTCTAGTGTGATGTAAATTTATTTATATGTAATATTCTTCCTTGTAAGTGATATATAAAGATATAACACAAACTAATTTATCTTAATTGGACATTATTTGATGCAGGAGGATGGGTAGCACATGAATGATACTGAACGATGAGTTAATAATGGATCAGCGTAACGATGGTGTAGGTCTTTGTTACGGGGTGACTAAAGCACTTAGGTGGTACCAATTGTTGTTGCTTAAATTCTCAAGCCAAGCGAAAGAAAATCCCAATACATACACACCTACACCTAAGTTGTTTATTAATTAGTTAATAAACAACTTATGTTTATAAGCACTTGAGTTGGCTTAATTTTTCTGTAGTGTTAATGTCTTCCGTCTCTAGTAACTCATCTTTAAACGGTTAAATTTTCTCATGTCCATGCATTACTATTGTTGTACCAAAGAGGTCTCCAAGTTGAATTTATTAGCTTATTTTATTTTCAAGTATTAATTGACAAATTCTAAAATTTGCCACTAAGACAACTAATTAATGGCAAATAATTTAAAAGTCATATAGAACTCTTTTTTATGACAAATCTTACAAACTTTTGGTACTAAAAATGTGATAATTCATGACAAATTTTTGTCACTGAATAGCAGAAATTAGTGACGGTGACAATATTTCTATTAATTTTGTGACAAATTGTTTTGTCACTAATTGTTTATGATTTGTGACGATTTATAATTGTTAGCAATTATATATGAATCAATGGTAAATTAATAAATTTTTGTCACTAATACAATTAGTGAAAAGGATTTTGCGACAATATGTGACAATAAATTTCGTCACTAAAGTGACAAAAATGATGCATACGGTGACGAAATGTTTTGACACGGGTTAATTGATTTTTTGGTCGATTTTCATTGTGATTACCGATTTTTTTTGTTACAAATGCATTACAATACCCGAAAAAACTTACAAAATGGTCCTTACAATTTTGTCAAACAAAATGTACAGAAGTGTGCTAAGTAGACTAACGGTTGACAAATGTTAATTATGTAACAGGTGATATGAATCGGGTTAATTGATATTCATTTTGGTTACTTGGAGTCGATTTTCATTTTGGTTACTAGAATATTGTTTTTGTTACATTCTCGTTATCGAAGTACGTCAAATATTATAAATTAGTGAATTTATAATTTTGTAATATTACAAAATAAAAATGTATCACTTTTTAAAATAAATTAAAAATATTTTGTAATATTTTATAAAATAAAAATGTATCACTATTTTTAAAATAATATATATATATATATATATATATATATATATATATATATATATATAAGGGGGAACTATACGTAAATAACTAGATAGCCATACCCATCTATTTGCTTGGGGAGAAAAGATTCATACAGTGTCATTCAAACCAAAAGGGCAAAATGAAAATGTTTTTTCTAATCTAGTTTTGTTTCAAATCCTATATATATTTTGTCAGTGTCAGACAAAAGACCAGTTCATGAACATAAAGCAAATGCAGTGAGCATTTTCTTCTTCATTCAAAACCTTCCAAGCTACTGCTCTTTCATACGAGGCTGGCCGCCCCATGCTCGACATGCAGATACTGCCCTCAAGACAAGCAAAGCCCTGCCCATAGAATTAAGGAGAACAAAATGAAACTTTAGCCATAGAGCATTTAAATGTTTTGAAAGGTAAATATTGTACTCTCTCTATTCCACAAAAAGAGTCTCATTTGTTTTAAATATATATATATATATATATATATATATATATATATATATATATATATATATATATATGCGTTCCAAAGAAAAAGAGCCTCATTTCTTTTAGGGTATTATAGAATGACACGATGTCCTCAAATTTGTCACCATAATTTCTTTTATCATATGTCATCACTACTAAACTGATGAAACATTAATTTTATCCTTGATATTTGTAGACTTTGCAAAATGAGACTGTTTTTGTGAAACTTGTCAAGTATAAAGACTGTCTTTGACTCTCATACTAATATTTCAGACATTCTTGCCTTTGACACCTCGACAAGTGTATGAAGCTTTTAAGAGCCATTATATCTTTACACATTCATCAGCTGAACAAATATATGACTCGATTCCATTTCTTTTTGTATACAAGTTTAAATTGATGCGACTGTAATTAATAATTGAAGATAAAAAGCAACAAACCTGTTGCAAAATTTGTGGGAACACGGAGAATAGAGTCTTTCTTCCATTGTCGTCGAAAATCTTTTCCAAAGTGATGTCTTGAAGTGAAACCAAAGTTGTTTCCAGCATATCAAGTCCTGCCTGATTTGCAAATGTGAAAACTGGTACTGCCTGTTTACACAAGTGCTGCAACATATTACTCGAGCCCCAAATATCCATAATCAAAGAGCTTAGAATAAGCATATATATATTAAACTTCAGAGTGCTTGTTTTTGTACTTTCGATACAAATTCCAAAAGGAAACATAAAATATATAATATTAATGCCAAAGCATGTACTCCCTCCTCTGTCCCAAATTAGTTGTCCCTAATTAATTGACTTTCACGGAGTCGATAATGAGAAAGGTTGTAAAACTATCAAGATTTACAAAATTCCCCTATTTTTTGGACCCCCATTAAAAAAATAAAATAAAAATCAAACAAAGGTAAAGTGGTATATTAGTATAAGTTAAAATGTAAAATGACAAGTTTTGGGACTTTCAGAAAAGGAAAATGGACAACTAATTAACAACAGGAATATATGTAACTACTTAAGAGTTTGACTAGCTGCAATACATAAACATGCATGATCATGTTAATAATTTATAAGCTAGAGCCAGAAATGAATTACAAAAATGATAGTTTAACCTGTGTTAACAGTTAAATCAAAAATCATGTGACAAGTTGTTTATGTTGATGTCTAGTTCATTATTATTCCTACAATCTTGTCAAATCAAGTGAAGCACTTCTGGATTATTTATACATATTTCATGAGATGAAATGGAACCATTCTTTTATTCTATCTTTATTTCTTTTTACCTTACTGGTAGATAGGTACAACCTTACAAATGGTTGGTTAGAAAATGAAACACTCATTCGTAGAAGGGAATAAATAAAACTCACAAATGAAGGCATTCAATTTGCAGCGATGAAAAAAATAATTACAAGAAAATTTAATTTGTTCAAAAGAATTATTACCTTCAAAGTACAACAGATCACAGCATCCGAGTGATGCCAAAGTGTCTTGAGGATAGATTCACTTTCTTCACCAACAGGTTTGAGCAGCACCTCACCAAGAAAGCACCTGATAGAAATGGCTCAAGTTCAGTTTCTTTTTGTAGTCACGGTATCCATTGACATGTCGATGTATATTCAGATGTGAACTTCACATCATGACATAATTTGCTGACGCACTAAAGTGAACTATTCTACAGCTAGTAGTTTAGTTAGTGTTGCAAATTTAGAACATTCAAGCAAACATACCTATAGCTTTGACAGATCCATCGAGCTAGTGTGTGCGCTTCAGGAGTGCCTGTTTGTGGCCGCAAGCCAACTTGAGAACCAAATTGAGAAGGTGATAGTGCTAAAGCCACCCTCTGAACAGAAGATATGATACTGCGCAAATATTGCTGAGCGATCACCACAACATTTTCTTGAAGGTGGATCTCGAATGCAAACTGAAATGCTAATGTCATAACAGATTTCGCACTCCTGCATTGGCTGAGATAATCACTGGAAGCTCTATTTCCGGCTGGTCCAATCTCCAGAGCAGATGCAAGATCGAGTGTACGATTTTGATTAGTAGGATCCTGCATCAACTTTAAGGTGAATATTGAAGAAGAAATTTAAGCGGCGAGAGCCTAATTGAACATAAATTCTTTGATTATATTGGACAAATGATACTTACTGCTCCAGAATCAATAGGAATGATGCGAAAACCAGATGGAAGAAGAGGTGCATCATCAGAGAAAGAAGCATCAATTGGAGCAAAGATGAGTTCCGCACAGTTGCCGATGGCATTCTCATCCACTCCACTACAAAGCTGGGGAATCAACATGAAGATCATGAGTAATTAAGAATGGATTCTGAAATAATCAGTACATCTTCATGTCCTGTACTTCAATAACAGAACTAAAAGACTATTACGGCCCAACTTTCTTAACAATTAATGACAGAAAGATCAGTATCATTGATATGATGAAAATACATTGGGACGAGGGGAAGGGTATTATAGTCTTCTACCGCCCCATGTCAACATTTTATTCACTAATATATTGCTCATAATCTAGGAAAAAGGACAGAGAAAGTGCCAAAAATCCACGAGCATTTATTATGTTTTCTTATTGGTCTTGAACAATATAACAGCTAGAACTTCTCAAGTGCCTCTATATGAACTCCGTTAATGTAAAGTGGAGTGGTACCAAATAAATTATGAAAATGTAGCAGAATACTTAAAAGAGGGTAGTCAACTAAAATTACAATGAATGATAGAATTCTTTTGAGAATCTAAAATATAACATATACAATTAGTATGTGTAGAATTTAATCATATGGATAAGTATGAGAAAGAACACTAACTTGCAAGAGAAAGATGTCGCCAGGAAAAATCATGTCGGCCTGATAGTTGCCCATATTTTCCAGCTTAATGACCTCCATGAACTGTTTTGAAGAAGTAAAATTTGATAAGTATTACCACAACATTATAGAGTAGTGTCTTCCAAGAATTTTCCCCACCATTTTGACACCCACAAAGATTCTACTGTTTTAAACAGCCATAAATGTGACCAAGTAACTTGCCTCTTCATGCTCAATAGTGTGAGCCAATGGAAGAATAACCTGCCCGCCAAAGCTTCCACTCCTAGCCAGTGGTAAACCACAAGGACCAGCTTTAACTGCAGCAGCAGAGTATGCATCAATGCTACTGTCTGCCCATTCTGATCGATGTTCCCGCAAGAACCTGAGAAGAATTGCCGGAGACACATTCTGCCAAAATAGTAAAATGGCACATGAGAGAAGAATATAAATATGCATAAGGAAGATCAATTCTTAAAAGATATAATCCAACTCATATTCCAGTGTAATGGTTTCTAAAATTCTGGCATCTTTTCCTCCTACTCATTTTTATTTCTTTTCAAATAACAGTTGCCACAAATACACACATTCAGTCATTTTCAAAAAGATATAGCAAAAATTTGTCGGAATAGTAAATACAAATACATTAATAACTAGAAAAAATCTTGGATATGACCTACTTCTATTTGGAATACAAATACACACAATCAGTCAATTTCTTCTTCATGTAACATAAGTAGCAAAAATCTTGTTTCAAGTTCATACCCTCATAACTAGCTTAGAGGATTCTTGCATTAGTAATTATGATAAGCAAACAATGAGTATCTTACTTGTACAAGCATGGAAGCTTTGGCGCATAGAACTGCATTGTTCATGGATGGAAATCCATTGGAATAAGGAAGATCTGCACCCATCATTTTGCTAGGCGATGAGTTCACCAGTATGGTAATGTCATCAATGCCATCACTTTCAATCATAGACCATCCCTCATCAGTAAAACCATTCACAGCTTCATTAAAACCCCTGTGAAATAAAAATACATTAATTTTTTTTAAATCAAAACGTCCAGCACCACAATGAAATATCCGAAGAATTAAAATAACCTACTTGCTCAGTCTCTGGCTAAGTGCACGTAGAGCTGCAGGTCTTCTCCCCCAACCAGTGACAGTTGGTGGAGAAACATCTTGGGAAACTTGCCTCAGCTGGCGTAAAGCCTGAAAGAACATGTCAATAGACTGCATTATTTCAAGTTTTTATCAAAAGAAATGTTATAATACTTGATATATATCATTCATTATAAACACGCGTTCATACGTTAGACTGCTTGATAATTTATTAAAACAGTTAGAATTTAGACACTTGTGATGGATAGAGTTATTAGTCCTACCGCTAATGTTGTCCTCTGAGCAAGCAATGTTGATGACTCATACAGTGGACGCAATACTTCAGGAACGCTCCATGGCTGCTAAATGCAATGGGCTTAAATATTAGTTTCATTAAACAAATGAAATGTTGTGTGTTTCAACCTGATACAAGTTTCTAGCACACCTCGAAGTCCATATGATCAACTATGTGAATGATTGATCCGCCTCCTTCACAAGGTCTTATTAGATACCCACTAGGCAGCATTTCGGCTCTCACAAAAGGCTGCACTGGCGGCATACTCGGACCATTCTGAGTGTTGTTCAGAGATCTTTCACAGACCTAATATGAGTTAAAAAATTATTACTCTTTTTTGAAAATAAAATCAATTAACACTAGAAAGAACTCCATCAAAGAGTCGGGAAACACATACCACAAGGCTTCCATCCTCCAAACAAGATGTATAACGCAGTAACCAAAAGTCACGAGCTGGTGCTAAAGTAGTAGGTGCATAGAGCTATATCAAGAAATTAAAATAAATATGTAAAGCTATTCAACAACATAATTTACAAGAATGAAGACGGAAAGAAATAACAACTAACCTGCATGTATAGCAGTTCAATAGTTCCACCATTTCCAGTTGACAAAGCATTAAGAACATTCACATTTCGGCAATCACGAAACCATGAAGAACGATCTTTGAGGATTTCTGCAACCTGGATGATAGATTACAGTTAATTCTGTATGAAATTCCACCAAAAGAATCTAATGTCAGTACTAAGTGGGAGCAGCAGGTACTTACTCTTGTAGGTTCTAAACCCACAAGACCACATGCACGTGATGCAACACCAGTGCAACCATGAGAAATGGCGATGATTCCAATGGAATCCGGACCAGGCTGCAAATATCAAAAGCTAATATTTAAATATGGCAGTCAAATAAAAATTACAACACGCCAACGGCAATGGCAGAAATAGATGATATTGAATATATTTAATGCTTCCATATTGATCATCATATACTACCTGTTAAAAGAACCCTTTTTAAAGTTGTACTTGGTTAATTCACTTATATACTCAACTCACTTACCAAGAAAGTAAAAATGAGAAGAAAATGGGGAAATTTTTTAAGTTACATAAATTAAATTAAGATAGAGGATAAGGAATGTACATAGATATGCTACATGGGAAGAAAAAAATTTGAAACTATAGGAGAAGGATTCAATTTTATTAATAATCATTGAGTTCTCACTTAATCTTACCCAATTTCCAGAGTTGAGGATAAAAAAAACATTTTAAGAAAGGAAAAAAAAAGTATTGCTAAAAGTAAAAAATAAAATAAAAAATTCCAACCCCTTCAGAAAAAATGTGGGGAAAAAACTTCTTATATAAAACACTTGGAATGCAAGATGGTGACCGAAATGATGACCTTCTTGTATTGCGTAAAAGATTAGTAAGTACCTTTATATTGTTTATCAGTTTATGTTATAATATTTATTAGTTTATGTTAATAATAATTGAGGGGAATGGAGAGAGGATTAACGCATTAAAAAATTGACACTAAAGAAGGCAGTAACCTTCATCCCAGGCAGTTGGACCCACTCCACAGCAGTCCCAGTGGCCTTTGATAGAAACTCTGCTAAAGTCTCCTCTGCGATGGACAAAAGTCTAGAAAAAATACAAGCACAGTATCATAAGCTATGCAAAAGAAGATTAAAGAACACAAAAGCAATTGACCCAAAGAACAAGAGGCATTGTCCACTAACCCTGCAGGGCTTGCATCCCTTGGTTGATGCGGCGGAGTCAAGTGATGCTGACCACTTGTCACCACTGACTCACAACTATTATCCGTGGTGGCAAGGGTTGTCTGCAATAGAACAAGAAGTAAGTTTTCAAACAAAAAAATAATAGTGATAAAATAATTGTATAATATGCATGTAGGGTTCATATGATACTAATCAGTTGGCTGCAGTATAATTGACCTTAAAACACGTAAATCTGTGTAATCATGTGTTACCATGATGAATAACTGCAGTGATTCAAGTTGGTAAACATGTTTGTTTCTCATTCTAGGAAATCAAAACAGAGAACTTGGTGCAATTAGAAGGGAAATAGAGGGATTAGTTATTTACATTCTGCTTCTTTTGGCGGAAAAAGCTGTTCTCATACACCAAGTGTGAAACTTGCTTCTGCAATCTATCATTTTCCTCCATCAACAGCTTATTCATCGCCGACAACTTCCTATTCACAGCTTGGAGACGTGATGCCTCTTTTCGCTGCTTCTCTCTACATCTGTGTAAACAAAACATACACATACAAACACAATTAAAAATTGCACAGTACTCCATAATCAAACACTAGAAGAATTACAAAACCACGCAACCCAAAATTTATCAGTAATCATATCATAAATTAAAATTTTCATAAAAAATAGAACCTTCGATTTTGAAACCAAACTTTGATCTGCTTTGGCTCAATGTTGGAGAGAATTGGGCACTCCCGAATAAGCTGTTGCCTGCGAATTGAACTCGGTTTCGGACAATCATGGTACAATCTTTCCAATGCTTCGACCTGCTCAGGTGTGTATCTTACATATTTCCCATTGTCCATCCCCATTTTATCATCTTTGCAACCCGAACTCACAGCCATCATTTCTTCAAAATCAAATTCACATAAGAGATCAAACTCAAACCCCAAAAAACGAACAAATCCAAAATTTTGCCCTTCCTTTTTCCAAATTGAGAACCCTTAATCTGAAATTTACTAATTTAATAAAATCCAGGAGCAATTAATCAATTCTCTTCATTTCAATAAAGGGTATTCAACATAAAAACTTAATCTGCAATTCCTACACTAAGAACTCATTAAACAGCCATTTCAATATACTTATAAGTTCAAGTATACATAAAGTTGATAACTTTAATACCCATATAAATAAAACATAAAATCCAACCCTTTTCCCAATTACACATCAAGTATTTCCTAGAACTTTGTACACATAAATACAAACATGCACTGATTTACATATTATATATATAATGGAGATTAGTGTAACCCTGGAGGATTATGGGTGAATCTTTGGAATTTTCAAAGGTTTAAAAATCAAGAAATCCATAGTAAGTAAGAAGAAAGAGAGATAAATTACCCTGAATTGGGAACTGAAACGTTGTCCTTTAGTTCTTCTCGCTTGGCTCAGAACCACAAAGAAGAAGAAGAAGAAGAAGAAGAAGAAGAAGAAGAAGAAGCTAGAAGCACTAAAGCTAGATTACTGTCCATTATCGGATCAAGAGGGTAAGAGATTCAAGAATTATTCTTAGTATATCTATATATAGAGCAAATATATATATAATATCCATACATATTTATATATATGAAACCCCAAGGAGGAGAGAGAATATTGAGCTGTTAAAGGGAAACCCCAAAGAGGAGACAGCAGGACACCATTTTTGGCTCTATCATTTTTCCTTTAAGCTTTGGTTTGGTTTGCTTTTTTTCATCTCTCAAGTGTTGTAGTTTATGTTATGGTTTTGTGCTTTGGACAGTTTGGAGCTAAAAAGAAATAAACTTTAGTTAATGTTTTGAGTCTTTTGACAGGTGTCAGATGGGATACGGTGATAAGCAAGTACTACTTGCCTTGGACAATTATGCCCTCCAACCTCTTTCAAACAAATATTCTTGTTTCCAAATTACTTAATTCATGCTCTAAACCCAAAACAGACAAAAACAAGAAGAAAAAAAAACTTTCATATATTTGACCATCAGATTTTGAAAAAAAAAAAATGAATCCCATTTGAAGATTAAATGGAGATATTTGAAGCACTTTTATTACTTTCCTACTAAATATATGCCTTGTTTTGGAATACATTAATAAGATATAACCGTATATAATTTGTTATGGTAGTTAAGAAAATTATTATCCAGATTTTGTTAAAATTTGTGTAATGGTACATAAGTGAAAGAAGTTGCCATGCATGGGGGTATAAAAGGAGAAATGAAATACATTGGGGCCAAGTTTGCATGCGCCTCAAATTCTTATGATACCATTTCTCTCACTCAACAAATCACTGTCCATCTAAATGTCATGCCAATCACTTGTTCACACGAACCATCACATCTAATTATTCACCAACTTACCAACAAATTGTTTTTTTTTTCAGTAAATATACAATAAGAAGGATCAAAATAATTGCTTATTAATTTTTTAGCTACATCTCTTACTGTCATAATATTTTTTTCAAATTCAATAATTCTGTTTAGATAGAATTCATTTAAGAACATGCCGCTCTTGGAATTAATAAGAAATCAAGTGAATAAATCGGAAAAAAAAAAGAGACGTCTCTCGCTCGCTCGACGTCTAAACTGCACAATGCTCTGTTTCAACAAATGAGAGTTTTACTCTGAACCACACGAGTATGTACTCCCCTCAATTTCATAAAAAATTTGATATTTTTAATACAAATATGAGGGTGTGTTTTCAAAAATATATTATGCATTATATCTTTTATTATATTTAATATGTTGTGATATTTCATATGAGTTTTACATCGGATAAATTCAAGAGTGTAGATGAATTAATATGTATAGTGGAAGTTCAATCTAATAGGTTAATATTTTGAGTAAGAAGGCGATCCAATATACTTGTTGGGTACCATTCGTAGGTTGTCGGGCTCAAGATGGCTTTGGAAATTGCTCGAGGTGAAGGATTCACAATAAGTAAGGTTGTACTTACACGTTTGTCATTAGCGTGGTGGAATAGTATGAAAGTCGAGTATGGCTTTTGAAGAGACTCGAAGAAGATGTGCTCAATGATGACTACTCTAGTGTGTGATACTTGTGATTAATATTTAAGTGAAATGTGGACTACTCTAGTGTGTGATACTTGTGATTAATATTTAAGTAAAATGTGGAGATTGTTGGGAAGAAGGTGATTAAACATACTTGTGGGGGCACCCTACAGAGGTTTAGGGTGGTGGTGGTGATGGTGGGGTGGATAATTCAATTCCAACAAGTGGGGAGAATCGAGGAGCCTCTGTCACCTAAAAACATAAGTCTTTAGGTGTTGGACCACTTATTCTCTTCTACATTAAATCTGTATAACATAGAAACACATTCTTTATTTAGATAAAGAAAAAGAAAATTTTTTAAGAGTACATCAATTTATATATCTACTTATACAGAAGCATATCACATAAAAATCTTGAACTTTTATTTAAATATTTGATCTTAAACTGTGTATTTGCTATTTGAGAAGTATCTAATATAAAAGTTATTTAAACTTTTATAAAATTTGTACTATACTTTATCTGCTTACTTTAGAAGCAAAGTCAAATCAATCTTTTGTAAAATAAAAAAGTAGAGTTAGTTTATTTTATGTATATATGCGAAAGACAACATATACTTTGACCAAGACCAGAGTTTTAAAGAGGACAACTGAGAGTTGGGTTTCTAGTATACTTGTGAGTTAGAAAGAAACTATTGTTTCAAGACCAGATCTTAGAATAGAATTGAATTCAAATTAAAGGTATAATTAAGCTTGAGGAAGGAGATGGGAGTTCGCTGTCTAAGATAAGTTAGTTGTGGATAGTTGTAAGTTAATCTTTAAAACTTTATAAAAGCTTCTTCGCCTATTGAAGGAATATTTATTAGGGGTGTTAGCCGAGCAGAGTAGCTCGATACTCGACTCGAGATCGGTTCAAAAATATGATCCAAAACTCGAATTCGAAGTTGATTCGAGTCGAATATGATCCATACTCGTTTTTTGTTTAATGATACACGAGTCGAATTCGAATATATCAGTATTCGCTCAAATTAGGGTTCGAGTATTTCATTTTTTCTCGAACCATAATTGATACCTTCTCGATGGATCATATTCGAATACTGGTCTGATCCATTTTAATAAGCTAAATATGTGATATTTGTATCATTCTTTATAATTTATAAAGTGTAGTATTAAATTGTGTAAGCTTGAATAAATTAATGAATTAATTGTCAATTTGTGAGACCCCAAATTTTATGAAATGAAAGTATTCAATTTTCTTATAATTATTATATTTAGTAAATGGTTAAATTGATAAAAGGTTAAAGTTAAGGGTGATATGTAAAAAAATTCAAAATAAGTAAGTTGTCACAAAATAATCGGTGATAAAAGTACAGTAATACGCGTGGTTGCATAGTAGCACACGGTATTGATTATTGATGCTTATGTAAGAAGTCACTCAATTATACTCAATTATTGCTACAGTAATTGTTGCATCATATCTCTCAAATTATTGATTCAATTATTGTCACAAGTATCATCTGCATAATATGTTATATTATTAAATCAATAATTGAGATGACAAAGTTATTCATATTATTATTTACAATATTGACTATGTCTAGAAGTTATGTCAAGGAGAGGTTTGGTCACCTAATTGAGCACCAATAAGGATACATCCTTATCGGAAAGCCCCCTCTTTCCTGGGAACGACCTGGTTGTTAAATATTGTGAATTATAATATTAATGATGAATAAGTTCGTGTTGATTAAGGATGAAATTGATAGTTCCATTGTGTTGGAATTATTAGTGTTAGTGAAAATCGACATTTATTTCGATAATAATTGATGTTTGAAGGTTATATTGACCAATCGGGTAATTCACCAGATAAATGAGCAATTAATTGCTATGTATTCACATGATTATAACTATTTGTTCATATGTGTGTACTATTGATTCACATTCTTTTACTATTAGGGGAGCTGGTGCAATATTGATAATACTTGCATGACTAAATTAAAAATAGAGGTATAGATGGAGGTATTATACTGTAATTCGTATTTTCACATGTCTAGAACTATTGATTCACGTGATTTACTATTAATTCACATGATTTACTATTAGGGGAGGTGGTGCAAGTTTGATAATACTTGCAGGACTAAATTAAAAATAAAGGAAAAGAGGAAGGTATTATTCTGTAATATTTCGAGCCCCAAAACGTGCAATTATCGAAACTATATTTTCTATAAATAGAAGCTCGTTTTTCCTTCATTTCTCACCAATTCACTAAAGCTATAGAGCAATTATTATAGAGAAAAATTATAGAGAGAAAGAAGAAGAAAAGTCTGCTACCTCACTATTCCAGTATCCAGATTCTTATAAGGTAAAGGATATTATTATTATAGTAAGGGGTATTATTCTTTCGTATTCATGAAGAGAGTTATTTTCTTTCAATACTCGTAAGGGTTGTTATTCCATTCTTTATTATTATGTTGGAATAACCTGTCTATGCGAAGTACCACATACATGGTGAAATTCTTCTGTTATTCCATTCTTTATTATTCTGTTAGAATAACCTGTCTGTGCGGTCTATCGCATGCCTGGTGAATTCTATTGTTATTTCATTCCTTATTATTATGTTGGAATAATCTGTCTATGCGAAGTACTGCATACATGGTGAAATTCTTCTATTATTCCATTATTTATTACTCTGTTGGAATATTCCTGTCTGTGTGGATTACGCATGACCTGGTTCCGTTCTTTATTATTCTGTTGGAATATCCTGTCTGTGTGGATTACGCATGACCTGGTTCCATTCTTTATTATTCTGTTGGAATAACCTTTCTGTGCGGTCTATCGCATGCCTGGTGAATTCTGTTGTTATTCCATTCTTTATTATTCTGTTGGAATATCCTGTATGTGCGGATTACACATGACCTGGTTCAATTCTTTATTATTCTGTTGGGAATAACCTGTCTGTGTGGTCTATCACATGCATGATGAACTCATCTGTTATTCCATTCTTTATTTTTCTTTTGGAATAATCTGTCTATGTGGATTACCGCATGCATGGTGAATGATCCTTTGTATTCATTCTTTATTAAATTGTAGAAATGATCTGTCTACGTGGACTATCGCATGGCGGGTGAAAATCCATTTGCAGTTTCGTAATTTTTCTGACCCTCAAAAATTCTGAAAAAATTTAAAATTATAATTTGATGAGTTTTCTATATTGTGTCCAAAGATAGCGATTTTTGGATGTATAGATTAAGAGTTATGAATTTTATGGGAAAAAACTATTTTAAAAGTAAACCATTATAACTCCTTGTGGTTAACTCCAAAATTGGTGAAATTTTTATGAGGAGTACATGTATATAACAGGAGTATACCCTATAAATTTCGGAATTTTTAGGACAAAAGTACAATTTATGATAAATGTCTAAATATTCGACAGTTTTGGCCATATGAAAAATAGTAAATGAATTTTAAAAAATTCCGAGAAAAATATATGTTCAATATGGGACTATATTCTGTTAAATCCCAGAAAAGAAATATTTTTGGGACTGATTTAGTATTTTTCATAAAAATGAACCAGTTATGAGTAAATGAATTAAATATGTTATGTGAAGTAACAAAATTGAAAAATAGGATTTTATGGCTTGGGAATCCTATATAGGGTATATCCAGATTTTTGATGAGGAATTTAATCATTAGTGATGAAATCTTATGAGTATGGCATTTTTGAATGATTAAATGTATTATTTGGTAAAGTATAAACAATTGAAATAAATTGTTTATAAGTTTAAGAAGTGATTAAAATATTGTTATAATATTAATAATATTATATTATGAGTTTATTAAGTGATTGCTAATATTTGAATAAATTTAAAGTCTTTAATATTTATCCTTATTTTCGTTTGATTAATGTTTATATCATTGTCATGATCCTCATGTTTATATTATGATGAAAGTTATTTTTGGCTTACGTGCAAAGATGGACTGTTGATTATTGGTTTTACAGTTGTATATCTTTGGCTTACGTGCAAAGATGGACTGTTGATTATTGATTTTATAGTTGTATATATTTGGCTTACGTGCAAAGATGGACTGTTGATTATTGGTTTTAGAGTTGTATGTCTTTGGCTTACGTGAAAAGATGAACTATTGATTGATCAGTATCTTTGGCTTATGTGCATAGATGAACTGTTTATTGGTATGATTATGACCAGGGATCATTCGATATAATTATGACCCGTAAAATTATAGATGATGTGGTAAAAGTCCTCATTGGCCCGTAGTGCATTGATGGACAGTTATTGGTATGATTATAACCAGGGATTATTCGGTATAATCATGACCATTGATGATTACATGAATATCCTTGGCCGTAGTGCAAGGATGATTCGATGATGTGGATTATTTATTAAGCTGAGTCTCAACGATAAAATATTGATTATACACTTGTAATTCGTAAAAGATTGTAGATATCATGCTCTACTTGACTCTTCTAAAATACAGTTGTATGTCTTTGAGCTGTAGTGCAAAGATGAATTATTAATGAATATCTTTGGCCGTAGTGCAAAGATGAATTTATTAGTATGATTATGAGCAGGAATTATGATTTGGTATAACCGTGATTTTTGATGTTTCAGGTGAAGATAGGTAATGAAAATTATCCTCGTCCTAGGTGTGAAGAGGAATTTAGAATCACAATTATGATTATGAGTTATTCATATGATTATGGACAGGAATTGTTGATTGATGTTACAGGAATAAAATATTATTGGTGGACTTTTAACATGGAGAAGATAATAGACCTGATGGTCTATTTGACTCTTCTAATAGATTGCTTATTTCGTTGCAGTTATTAATCTAAAACCTGTTGTCTATCGTATTCTATCAGTTGTTATACTATTGAAGGCTAAGGATAATTTCTTCTGCATTATCTTAGTCATAATATTTCTTACTGGTCTAGTTGAGCTCCTCCTTTTCTTTTATTGTTCTCTTCTGGAAATGAGAATATAGCTGGGACAAGTCGGGAAATGGAGTGATGGTCCAGGATAAGTGGCTTTAGTAGTCCTCACTATTTTTATAAAATATTGTGATAATAATTATAATGAGAATTCCATTGAGTGTGGATATTGTCTAGAAGGCAATATTCGTGTTTAAATTCTCAGCTATGTTTTGTCATATTTTGCACGACAGTTGTATAATTAAGTTTAAAGTTGAGTTTTGTACCATGTATCTGACGAATCAAGATGGGTGATGTATACCTATTTTGGGGGCGTCACAGTTGGTATCAAAGCTTAGAGATATGATCCCTGGCTGAGATGTGAGATAAGAACTACGAGGGGAGAGACGGGGAATTCCTTCGCTAGTATGACTAACCTAAGTTTATTTGGTATTTAATTGGTCGGTCAGAGTATAGGGATAATATGTGATATGTCAATTAACCCTTATTTTGAAACTATATTCTAGAATGATATCTGAAATATAGGAGATGAGAAATAGAAAAATTATGATAGAGAGAAAATAACCGGTAAGGTACAATTCGAAGAGAAAGTAAGGTATTCTCATCTCTTCGAATTACTAGGTACGTAAATTTCGAGGGCGAAATTTCATAAGGTGGGGAGATTGTAAGACCCCAAATTTTATGAAATGAAAGTATTCAATTTTCTTATAATTATTCTATTTAGTAAATGGTTAAATTGATAAAAGGTTAAATTTAAGGGTGATATGTGAAATTTTTTCAAAGTAAGTAAGTTGTCACAAAATAATCGGTGATAAAAGTACAGTAATACGCGTGGTTGCATAGTAGCACACGGTATTGATTATTGATGCTTACGTAAGAAGTCACTCAATTATTGCTACAGTAATTGTTGCATTATATCTTTCATATTATTAATTTTATTATTGTCACAATATCATCTGCATAATATGTTATATTATTAAATCAATAATTGAGACGAAAAATTTATTCATATTTTTATTTACAATATTGACAATGTCTAAAAGTTCTGTTAAGGAGAGGTTTGGTCACCTAATTGAGCGCCAATAAGGAGAAATCCTTATCGGAAAGGCCCCCTCTTTCCTAGGAACGACTTGGTTGTTAAATATTGTGAATTATAATATTAATGATGAATAAGTTCGTGTTGATTAAGGATGAAATTGATACTTCAATTGTGTTGGAATTATTAGTGTTAGTGAAAATCGATATTTATTTCGATAATAATTGATGTTTGGAGGTTATATTGACCAATCAGGTAATTCTCCAGATAAATGAGCAATTAATTGCTATGTATTCACATGATTATAACTATTTGTTCACATATGTGTACTATTAATTCACATTCTTTTACTATTAGGGGAGTTGGTGCAATATTGATAATACTTACATGACTAAATTAAAAATAGAGGTATAGATGGAGGTATTATACTGTAATTCGTATTTTCACATGTCTAGAACTATTGATTCACGTGATTTACTATTGATTCACATGATTTACTATTAGGGGAGGTGGTGCAAGTTTAATAATACTTGCAGGACTAAATTAAAAATAAAGAAAAAGAGGAAGGTATTATTCTGTAATATTTCGAGCCCCAAAACGTGCAATTATCGAAACTATATTTTCTATAAATAGAAGCTCATTTTTCCTTCATTTCTCACCAATTCACTAAAGCTATAGAACAATTATTATAGAGAGAAATTATAGAGAGAAAGAAGAAGAGAAGTCTGCTACCTCACTATTTTAGTATCCAATTTCTTATAAGGTAAGGGATATTATTATTATAGTAAGGGGTATTATTCTTTCGCATTCATGAAGAGAGTTATTTTCTTTCAATACTCGTAAGGGTTGTTATTCCATTCTTTATTATTATGTTGGAATAACATGTCTATGCGAAGTACCGCATACATGGTGAAATTCTTTTGTTATTCCATTCTTTATTATTCTGTTGGAATAACCTGTCTGTGCTGTCTATCGCATGCCTGGTGAATTCTATTGTTATTCCATTTCTTATTATTATGTTGGAATAACCTGTCTATGCGAAGTACTGCATACATGGTGAAATTCTTCTATTATTCTATTATTCTATTATTTATTACTCTGTTGTAATTTCCTGTCTGTGCGAATTACAAATAACCTGGTTCCGTTCATTATTATTCTGTTGGAATATCCTGTCTATGCGGATTACGCATGACCTGGTTCCATTCTTTATTATTCTGTTGGAATAACCTGTCTGTGCGGTCTATCGCATGCTTGGTGAATTCTGTTGTTA
Organism: Panax japonicus; assembly: GCA_020205505.1. Lineage (NCBI taxonomy): Eukaryota > Viridiplantae > Streptophyta > Magnoliopsida > Apiales > Araliaceae > Panax > Panax japonicus. The sequence continues at coordinate 57,980,399 of CM035102.1, read as the reverse complement.
TTCCATTCTTTATTATTTTGTTGGAATATCATGTCTGTGCGGATTACGCATGACCTGGTTCCATTTTTTATTATTCTGTTAGGAATAACCTGTCTGTGCGGTCTATCGCATGCATGATGAATTCTTCTGTTATTTCATTATTTATTATTCTTTTGGAATAACATGTCTATGTGGATTACCGCATGCACGGTGAATGATCCTTTGTATTCATTCCTTATTAAATTGTAGAAATGATCTGTCTACGTGGACTATCGCATGGCGGGTGAAAATCAATTTGCATTTTCGTAATTTTTCTGACCCTCAAAAATTTTGGAAAAATTTGAAATTATAATTTGATGAGTTTTCTATATTGTGTCCAAAGATGGCGATTTTTTGATGTATAGATTAAGAGTTATGGATTTTATGGTAAAAACTATTTTAAAAGTAAACCCTTATAACTCCTTGTGGTTAATTCCAAAATTGGTGAAATTTTTATGAGGAGTACATGTATATAACAGGAGTATACCCTATAAATTTCGGAATTTTTGGACAAAAGTACAATTTATGATAAATATCTAAATATTCGGCAAGTTTTGGCCATATGAAAAATAGTAAATGAATTTAAAAAAATTTCGAGAAAAATATATGTTCAATATGGGACTATATTCTGTTAAATCCCATTTTTGGGACTGATTTGGTATTTTTCATGAAAATGAACTAGTTATGAGTAAATAATTAAATATGTTATGTGAAATAACAAAATTGGAAAATAGAATTTTATGGCTTGGGAATCCTATATAGGGTATATCCAGATTTTTGATGAGGAATTTAATCATTAGTGATGAAATCTTATGAGTATGACTTTTTTGAATGATTAAATGTATTATTTGGTAAAGTGTAAACAATTGAAATAAATTGTTTATAAGTTTAAGAAGTGATTAAAATATTATTATAATATTAATAATATTAGATTATGAGTTTATTAAGTGATTGCTAATATTTGAATAAATTTAAAGTCTTTAATATTTATCCTTATTTTCGTTTGATTAATGCTTATATCATTGTCATGATCCTCGTGTTTATATTATGATGAAAGTCATTTTTGGCTTACGTGCAAAGATGGACTGTTGATTATTGGTTTTACAGTTGTATATTTTTGGCTTACGTGCAAAGATGGACTATTGATTATTGATTTTACAGTTGTATATCTTTTGCTTACGTGCAAAGATGGACTGTTGATTATTGGTTTTAGAGTTGTATATCTTTGGCTTACGTAAAAAGATGAACTATTGATTGATGAGTATCTTTGGCGTATGTGCATAGATGAACTGTTTATTGGTATGATTATGACCAGGGATCATTCGATATAATTATGACCCGTAAAATTATAGATGATGTAGTAAAAGTCCTCATTGGCCCGTAGTGCATTGATGGACAGTTATTGGTATGATTATAACCAGGGATTATTCGGTATAATCATGACCATTGATGATTACATGAATATCCTTGGTCGTAGTGCAAGGATGATTCGATGATGTGGATTATTTATTAAGCTGAGTCTCAACGATAAAATATTGATTATACACTTTTAATTCGTAAAAGATAGTAGATATCATGCTCTACTTGACTCTTCTAAAATACAGTTGTATGTCTTTGGCCTGTAGTGCAAAGATGAATTGTTAATGAATATCTTTGGTCGTAGTGCAAAGATGAATTTATTAGTATGATTATGAGCAGGAATTGTGATTTGGTATAACCATGATTTTTGATGTTTCTAGGTGAAGATAGGTAATGCAAATTATCTTCGTCCTGGGTGTGAAGAGGAATTTAGAATCACAATTATGATTATGAGTTATTCATATGATTATGGACAGGAATTGTTGATTGATGTTACAGGGATAAAATATTATTGGTGGACTTTTAACATGGAGAAGATAATAGACCTGATGGTCTATTTGACTCTTCTAATAGATTGCTTATTTCGCTGCAGTTATTAATCTAAAACTTATTGTCTATCGTATTCTATCAGTTGTTATACTATTGAAGGCTAAGGATAATTTATTTTGCATTATCTTAGTCATAATATTTCTTACTGGGCTAGTTGAGCTCGCCCTTTTCTTTCATTGTTCTCTTCAGAAAATCAGAATATAGTTGGGACGAGTCGGAAAATGGAGTGATGGTCCAAGATAAGTGGCTTTAGTAGTCCTCACTATTTTTATAAAATAGTGTGATAATAATTATAACGAGGACTCCATTGAATGTGGATATTGTCTAGAAGGCAATATTCGTGTTTAAACTCTCAGCTATGTTTTGTCGTATTTTTCACGAATAATTAAGTTTATAGTTGAGTTCTGTACCATGTATCTGGCGACTCAAGATGAGTGATGTATACCTGTTTTGGGGGCGTCACACAATTCGTATTACATTCTTTGTAATTTCTTTACATAAATAAAAGTAAAAGATTTTTATATATAAACATTAGTTCAGTAATTAATTTAGTATGTAGTGGTTCAGTATTAAGTGAAATGGTTCATATTCGAAACTTGATTTGAAGGCTCGTGAATAACTCGTTTTGTAAACGAGTCGAGTACTTGCGAGCCGAGTAGGTCCGATTAATGATCCGAGTCAAATCTGGCATAAAATCAGAAATTCCTTATCGAATTCGAGCTCAATTTTTTCGAGTTGAGCCGAATCTGAGCATTAGAGTATTCACTGAGATTCGACTCATTTTCACCTCTAATATTTATTATTGGGAGTAATATGATCTTAAATCCTGGAGAGGAGCTTGAGACTGGACGTATCAATATACCCGAGCTGTATATTGTGAACCTGATAAATCTATGTGCATTGTGTGATTGAATTTTTCTTATCTTACTTATTAATTTCTGACACTATAAATTGATATGCTAAAAATTCAAAAAGGCCTAAGATAATTTTTTTAAACAGTGATAATCTATTCAACCCCCTTCTAAATTATTATTGGACTTTCAATACTTAGAAAACATATTTATTTAGAAATGTTCCTTCATCCCAAAATAACATTTTATTTTATTTTTCTTTTCTTTAATTACCAAATATTATATATAAGCATTTATATAGTTGCATTCTACCTTGTACTCTTAAAAAAAAGTCCAATTTGTATTTTTTTTTCCAGAAAAAAAGTATTGCCTTTGTTCCAAAATTAGAGATATATTTTGACTTTTTAAAGTCAATTCGCGAAATCCTAAAGTCCAAATTGATATAATTTCATTCAAATTTTAAAAATAACAAAGATGATAATTAATAGTACTTTATAAGTAGTTTACAATTGTTATATTTGTTTGTATTAAAACTAAATAACTTCATATCAATTTGAATTTTATGATTTCGCGAATTGACTCAAAAAATGTCAAAATGTATCTCTAATTTTAGAACGTAGAAAGTAATATTTTTATTGATCTTGGCATATAATGTCATAATATCATATTAATTTTATTATTATATTATTATTTTTAAATTAACAATTTTTTTATTGAACATAAATATATATATATATATATATATATCTAATATTTATGAATTTAAAAGGTTCAATTATTTTGGTGGAACATAGGGAGTATAATTTTGTTTCGTTGTTAAAGAGAGTGAGTGCAATTAACTTCGGCTCTCAGTTCACCTTCTTCTGTAAGTCTGCGTACACGTACATAAGGCACTAACACACATGTTTGTAACTCAGTTTTATCCAAAAGCTTAAGTCATTAAGTCTTGAGGCTATCCATGTATATTAATTCTTCACTTTTTCATTATTTATCCAACGTGGGACTTCAGTCACCGCGGATTACCAATTGTCGACTAACCTCTTCTCTCCACCGAGTCAACTTTCATCAATAATTGAACATCTTCTCTTCAGTCGCCACATACTACCAGTTTTTGACTAACCTCTTTCGGCACCAATTCTCGGCTAAACCCATTAAGAATTCACCATCACTATCGAGAACAACTTAAAGGAAACATCAACCCTTCATCGGGAATTCATGATTACCATCGCGTGTCTTTTAAAGAGGTTGTCCAAAATTAATTTTTGGACCAATATTGCGTATCTTTTATAGAGATTCAGTACTAGTTCATGATCAACTTTTCATAGCTATGATACCAGTTGTTTGGGAAGGACAGCGGATCCCGAACAATACTTGCGCGTATACAAGGTTTTAACATATATGTTACACCAAAAAATTTAAATCATTAAATCTTGGATCCATTCATATATATTAATATATTCACTTTTTTATTATTTATATGACGTGAGAATCTAACTCACTATTAATATCCTAACATAATATAGTTACAAATATAATAAATAAATATGTATTTAATTGGAACTTATAACTTGCTAAAAACATTGCAAGGACACCTAGCGCAAAATAAAAAAAAAAGAGAGATAATATCATGCTACAAGCATTTTATTGTTAAAATAAGAATGTCAATTCAAACTTTTTTTAAATATGTACATGAGAAGTGGTTAGCATGAAGTTCATTTTTGAGTAAGTTGATCAATTGGCCAATAAAGTGCTGACACGCAGGCAATACTCTATGTGTGTCAGCATTCTATTGGTCAATTGACCAACCTACCCAAAAATGAACTTCATGCTAACCGAATCCATGTACGGAAATAGTGCTATTAATTATTTATAATAGTGAAAGTGAAAATTTATAATCTTAACATGAATAAATTTATGTATGTAACTATAATATGGGGTGTCCATACATAATGTGTGCCTCTATGACTCTGTCGAGTGATATATTGTTATGAGAAAGTGGACAATGTGTAATTGAGAATGCAACCATTATGTATTTCATGCATAATTGTTTATTTAGTAAATTAAATATGACTTATAAAATAAGATTATGATCTTGTTTAGGTAAGCGTTTGATAGACCAAAAGTATTTTTAAATTAAAAATAATAATATTTTTGTGTTTGATAATTCTTTAAAAACATTTTTAAAGAGTAGAGATTTGAGTTGAAAACATTTTTAACTGCAACGTAAAATTTATGTTTTTGGCTAAAACATTTTTAGCAAAAGTACAAATTACAAAAATATTCTTAAATTGTTAAAAAAAATATAAATATCTCGTACCATATAATTACCATAAATTTATCATTAATACTTTATAAAATAAGAATATATGACGGAACTTTGTGATACTAAGTCATCACTTAAGTATATACCCTTTTTATAATTGCATTTAAGCTATCACTAATTAATATTTTAATTAAAAAAATAATCAAAACAATATTTTATGACGGACATAACAATCATTAAAAAATATAGATTTTTGCCAAGTCATCACAAAACAATAAAATATATGATGGATCTAATTGATGACTAATATTACCATCAATATACAGCATTTGTGATTGCCATTGTAATCACCAAATCTTATGTGGGACTAATTTTGTTTAGCAAGTGAACTCACATATATTTTCTTTTATATTTTGTTTTCCATCAATGCACTACAAGCGAATTTTTTGTAATGTTTTCTTTTATATTTTGTTTTAAAGTGGTTATCATTACTTGGTCATGCATACGTTTTTCTTTTCTTTTATCTTGGCAGATAGTGACTGTTAATTGTTGACTCTTTAATAATTAAAAAAAATCCAAAAGTAAATTGAGAATGTCAATTTATTAGTAGCGTAATTAGTTAGCAAATTAACATTGATTAACAATAATATATTACTTAACACGCCACTAAAGTATTGCTTTAATCTCCATTAGTACTCTTCTAACCTCACATTATTTTTCCTTTGTACTTTACGAAGGAGATCTCTTGTGGTATACTGGTAGTTTCCCCTTTATACATTATGATTTGCTAGGTTAAATATATTGACTGTTTCAAAAAAAAAAGAAGGTAAAATTATAAACAATACATTTAGCAAATAAATAAATAAATAATATTAACAATTAACAGCACAATAGTAATAATAATGACAGAGAAATTAAAAGAAAAACAATTACATACAAATTTAAAATACATAATTTATATGGTTTCGTTTATCGACGTTTGGACGACCTCCAAACGCACCAAAAGCAATTGAGAATCTTTTTTGTTTACAAGTAATTTATTCCAAACTCTGTGTTCCTAAACGCTTCAAAAATAATGAGATGCGTATGGACATATCTAACGCTATCTTTGCAAACGTTCTAAATGTCGATAACCGAACATACCCTAAGTATTGGATTACGTCCACGCCCAACAATAAATTAATCTCACTTATCACGTAAAAATGAATATATATATATATATATATACACACACGATGTAAGAAAACATAATTTATTAATATAATCGAAAAGTACCTAAAAAAATTGATAAGTAGCCCTCCTTTCTAAGTATTACAATGACCTCTAAATTAAATCGATCAAACTTCCCAAATAATAAGAACTTTAACATACAAAACTCTTTATCATTCGATGATTTGCTTCAGCCAACTAGCTGCAAAAATCAATAATATTTTTTTCGATAAATTAATAATTCTTTTATGTAACAAATTAAAATAAAGATTTATTGACCATGGAAATTGACCTATGATCAATTCTTTGTCATCTTCATCTTACTTTCTATTTTTTTTAAGGAAATAAGACCCAGTCATCGCCTGGTCATATGGGTGATTATCTTTCTCATATTATGCAATGGTCTTCCTCAAAATTGTCCACTAAAAGAATTGAAAATGGCTTATTTTTGGAGAATGGATAGACTAAAATATAAGCAATGGCAGACCAATTTTAGTGGATTGGAATCCAATGCAGCCATAGACTTCAAAAAGATTACAACTTAAAATCCGCGTTTTAAACATTACATTTTTCTTAAAATCGTAAAATGATGAGCAAATATTTCGGGCTCGATTCGTACTCGTTCGATTAAAAGTTCGGACTCGATTCGTATTCGTAGCTAAACGAGTGTCAATTAAACTTTATTTTATACTCGATAAATTTTGTGAACTAAATCTGAGAAACTCAATATTCGGCTCGACTCGATTCATTTACACCCTTAATTATAGGTAATCATGCAATGGTGTATTAGCAATTGGCGTGAACATTTAAAAAAAAGTATTAATAGTATAATATAAGGTGTAAATTAAATATTTAATCCAAAAAAGACCTTTTTGGATACATTTCCTCATAAATGATTTTATTGTTATTTTTAGAAAGTGTAGGGTATTCACTTTGGGTGTGTAATTATGGAATGTGATATTACTTTTTGTGCAAAATAGTTGTTGAATATTTGAGACCTTTAATTTTCATGTAAAATTAGGGAATTAAATATTTGTACCTTAAAATGTGCAAATACCAATGTGACACCTCCGAAATAGGTATACATCACCCATCTTGAGTCGCCAAATATATGGTACAAAATTCAAATACAACTTAATTATACAACAGTCGTGTAAAATACGACAAAATATATGATGTGAGTTTTAATACAAATATTGTCATCTAGACGATATCCACACTTAATTGAGTCCTCATTACATTTATTATCACACTATTTAACAGAATAGTGAGGACTACTAATGCTATTATCTGAACCGTCACTCCGTTTCCCGACTAGTCCCTGTTACATTCTCATTTCCTGAATAGAACAATGAAAGTAAAAGGGTGAGCTCTACTAGCCCAGTAAGAAATATTATGACTAAGATAATACAGAATAAATTATTGTTAGCCTTAACAATTTAAAACTGATACAATATAACAAACATCAAGTTTAACTGCAGCGGAACAAGCAATCCATTAAAAGAGTCAAGTAGAGGATAAAATCTATATCTTTTATGATTTAAAAAGTTTTTCATCACTTTTATCGTTGGGACTCAGCTTAATAAATAATTCACATCATCCCTGCACTACGACCAAGGATATTCATTAGTATCACAATCACAAATTATCCATGCACTACGGGCCAAGGATATTCGTGTATTCATCAATGGTCATGATCATGCCAACAACTGTCCATCAATGCACTACGGGCCAATGAGGACTTTTACCACATCATTTGTAACATTACGGTCATGCTTATACCGATTAATCCCTAGTCATAATCATACCAAGTCCATCTATGCACTACAGGTCACAGATGACTTTCAACATAATATAAACATGAGGATGATGACAATGATATAAGAATTCAATAAAACAAGTTCAAGAATTAATTTATCCAGGAACTAATAACGTCCAAATTGTCAACATGATACTTCTTTGTAGAGTAAAATTCAAGATTGCTCAGAAAAATATTTCCATAAAAAGATACTGGATGAGGCACAAATATCAAGGATATTCCACTAATTTCATGGAGTATAAAATTCAAAATTTTAACCAACTGTGTATAATAAAGAATGGAACAACAAAAGAAATCACCAGGCATGTGATAGACCGCACAGACAGATTATTCCAACAGAATAATAAATAACAGAACCAGGTCATGCGTAAACGCACAGACAGGATATTCCAACAGAATAATAAATAACGAAACCAGGTCAGGCAAAATTCGCACCAATAGGATGTTCCAACAGAATAATAAATAACGGAATCAGGTCATGCGTAAACGCACAGACAGGACGTTCCAACAGAATAATAAAGAATGGAATAACAAAAGAATTTTACCATGTATGCGGTACTTCGCATAGACAGGTTATTCCAACATAATGATAAAGAATGGAATAACAGAAGAATTTCACCATGTATGCGGTACTTCGTATAGACAGGTTATTCCAACATAATGATAAAGAATGGAATAACAGAAGAATTTCACCAAGTATAGGGTAAACCGTATATACAGGTTATTCCAACAGAATAAAAAAATGAAATAACAGAAGTTTTCTTCATGAATACGAAAGAAATAATACCCCTTACGGGTACAACAAATAATATCCCTTACCTTAGAACAACTGGATATAGGAGTAGCAGAATACTTTTCTTCTTTCTTTCTATAGTTTCTCTCTCTAGAATTTCAGTGAATTCGTAATAAATAATGAAGGAATAAGATTCTATTTATAGGAGAATGGACTGAATAGTAACTAATTTCTGAACGGTCCAGATTGATTTACTTTTAAAAGGACGGTCCAGATAGGTTTACTTTTAAAAGGACGGTCCAGATTGGTTTACTATAAAATATTCTAATAAAATAAATTTTTTTAAATAAAATATAATATATTCTATTTATAATCTAATAAAACGAATAACTTTATAAAAGTATTCTATTTTATATAAAAATATTTTACTATACAAACACTATGCATAATAAAATATAATATATTCTATTTATAGTCTAATAAAATAAATAACTTTATAAAAGTATTTTGTTTTATATAAAAAAAATTTACTATGCAAAATACTATGCATAATAGAATATAATATATTCTATTTGTAGTCCAATAAAACAAATAACTTTATAAAAGTATTCTGTTTTATATAAAAAACTTTTCTGTTTTATTACATTAATAATACTAATAAAATAAAACTTCATTATTATTATTATTATAATTCACACTATTAATCGACCAGGTCGTTACCAAGAAAGTGAGGGCTTTCCAATAAGGATTTCTCCCTATTGGTGCGCAATTAGGTGACCAAACCTCTCATTGGGAGAACTTCTAGACATCGTTAATATTGTAAATAATAATATTAATAACTTCGTCGTCTCAATTATTGATTTAATAATATATAAAATATCGACAATAATTGAATCAATTAACGTGAGATACTATGCAACAATTACTGAAGCAATAATTGAACAAAACCGAGTGACTTCTCACGTAAGCATCAATAATCAATATTGTGTGCTACTATGCAACCACGCGTATTCCTGTACTTTTAACACCGGGTGTTTCAACAGTTAACGATAAAACTTCCGTCGCTATTTTTATAAAATATTTTTGTCATTTTCTTAATCCGACAATAATTTCGTTATGGGATCCACCAATGATTGTGCCGTCGTACGAATATTCCCTGTTAAAACGAATATTCTCCGACCAATCGAATATTATATAACAACTTGCGTACTTTGCAAAATTTATAAATATTACCCACAACTATAACATTATATCAAATTCATTTCATAATATTCAAAAAATGATAATTATAAAAAATTCATCTTTATTCATAAAAGTTGGGTTCTTACAATCTCCCCTTCTTATGAAATTTCGTCCTCGAAATTAGGGTACGTACCTGGTATGTCGAAGAGGTAAGGATACCTTGATTTCATTTCAGATTCTAACTCCCAGGTCATTTCCTCAACATCGTGGTTCCTCCGTAAAACTTTGACTTGAGGTATAACCTTGGAGCGAAGAATATATTCCTTGTTATCCAAGATTTGAACAGGAACCTCTTCATACATTAAATCTTCCGCTATTTCGTCCGATTCTAACTCAATAATATGGTTCGGGTCTTTCACATATTTACGTAACATGGATATATGAAAAACGTTATGAACATGAGACATACTTGGCGGTAAAGCGAGTCTATAAGCTACAGTCCTTACTCGGTCGAGGATTAAAAATGGGCCAATGAATCGAGGATTGAGCCTTCCTCTCTTTCCAAATCTCGTAACTCCTTTCCATGGAGCAATACGTAACAACACATGATCTCCAATATAGAATTTCACGTCCTTTCGATGAATATCAGCATAACTCTTTTGTCGGTCTTGTGAGATTTTTATACATTGTTGGATCGTTTGAATCTTTTTCGTAGTCATTCGTACCAACTCCGGTCCCAACAACTTTGCTTCACCCACCACATCCCAACATACTGGAGAAAGACACTTTCTTCCATACAACGCCTCGAATAGAGCCATGCCAATACTTGTTTGATAACTGTTGTTGTAAGAAAACTCCACCAATGGTAAGAACTTGTCCCAACTTCCCTTGAAGTCAAGGACACAGAGTCTTAATAAATCTTCAAGAGTTTGAATAGTCCTCTCTGATTGTTCGTCCGTCTGAGGATGATATGCTGGACTAAATCGTAAATCCGTGCCCATAGCTTTTTGTAAACTAATCCAAAATCGTGAAGTGAATCTTGGGTCTCGATCAGAAACTATGGATACTGGCATACCATGCAGTCTTACAATCTCGTTTATGTATATACGAGAAAGACGTTCAAGTGTATAAGTTTCTCGTATTGGTAAGAAATGAGCAGACTTGGTCAATCTATTAACAATGACCCAAATTGCATCTATGCCTTGAGAAACCTTGGGAAGACCAGTAACGAAATCCATGGTAATGTGCTCCCACTTCCATTCTGTAATTTCACGTGGTTGCAATGGACCTTTTGGTACTTGATGCTCTACCTTGACTCGTTGACAAGTTAAACACCTTGAGATAAATAACACTATCTCTCTCTTCATATTGCCCCACCAAAATGTATGTCGAAGATCATGAAACATTTTGGTACTCACAGGATGGATTGCAAACGGTGAGTTGTGCGCCTCCATCATGATTTTATACTTTAACTCAGGATCGTTAGGAACACAAAGTCTGGAGTTGACTCGAAGTATTCTTTCTTCATCAATTCTTGCTTCTGGCATATCACCTTCTTGTACTTTCATCCTCATATGTATCAGCTCCAGGTCTGTAGCTTGAGCAGCTTTAACTTTATCGATTAAAATCGGTTCTACTCGTATATTCGTCATCATCACGTGGGTCCCTGGAGTCTTTATCTCTATCTCCATTCTTTGCAAGTCATACAAAATGGGCCTCTGCGTTGACAATATTGCACTCGTACCCGCATATGATCTTCTACTCAATGCATCAGCTGCCACGTTTGCTTTTCCAGGATGGTATTGGATGGTATGATCATAATATTTCAACAGTTCAAGCCAACGTCGCTGTCGCATGTTGAGCTCCTTTTGAATGAAAAAATATTTGAGGCTTTTATGATCCGTAAATATCTCCACTTCTCCCCATACAAATAATGCCTCCAAATTTTAAGTGCGAAGACAACAGCTGCCAACTCTAGATCATGAGTAGGATAATTTCTCTTATATTCTTTGAGTTGTCGAGAGGCATAGGCTATGACTTTCTCATGTTGCATGAGAACACATCCTAACCGTTTACCTGAAGCATCACTGTAGATGACAAATCCCTTCGAGCCAGATGATATTGTCAGAATAAGTGCTGAAATGAGTCTTCTCTTAAGTTCTTGAAAACTCTTCTCATATTCCTCGGTCCAACCAAATTTTGTATCTTTTCGAGTCAGCTGAGTTAAGGGAGTAGCGATTCGAGAAAACCCTTTTACGAATCTCCGATAATAACCATCTAAGCCGAGAAAGCTACGTACTTCGGTCACCGATTTAGGTTTCTCTTAGCTTTGAATAACTTCAATCTTTGTTGGGTCAACAGATATTCCATGACATGATACCACGTGCCCAAGGAATGCTACTTCCTCAAGCCAGAACTCGTATTTCTTCAACTTGGTATAAAGCTTATATTCACGAAGCTTTTGAAGTATCAGCCTCAAGTGTTGCTCATGATCTTCACGGCTTTTGAAATAAATAAGGATGTCATCAATAAAGACGACCACAAAGTGATCCAAATATTCCTTGAATATTCGGTTCATCATATCCATGAAGACAGCAGGAGCATTAATCAATCCAAAAGACATGACTAGGAATTCATAATGCCCGTACCGAGTTCTGAAAGCCGTCTTTGGAATGTCATCGATTCTAATCTTCAAACGGTGATATCCGGAACGAAAATCAATCTTTGAAAAGAATTTGGCGCCTTGCAACTGGTCAAACAGATCAACAATACGTGGTAATGCGTATCTATTTCTGATGGTGACATGATTCAACTCCCGATAATCAATATAAAGTCGCATACTCCCATCTTTCTTCTTTACGAATAGAACAGGAGCACCCCAAGGAGACGTACTGGGATGAATGAAACCGATGTCTAACAATTCTTGTAGTTGGGTCTTTAACTCCTGAAGTTCAATAGGAGACATTCGATATGGGGTTTTGGAAATGGGTTTTGTACCAGGTTCAAGGTCAATACAAAATTTAATTTCACGTTCTGGGGGTAGGCCAGGAAGTTCTTCAGGGAATACGTCAGGAAATTTATTAACAATAGAAATATCATTCAAAACTGACGTATTTTTGTTTAGATCCGTGATGTCTTGAGATGACAGTGATTGATTTTAATGGTTTGGTTGCTTGAATTCGTATAATAGGTTGGTTAGGAATATGAAAGCTAACAACCTTACGAAAATAATCAATTTTTGCATGATGAGTAGTTAGCCAATCAATCCTTAGAATTACGTCAAATGCAAGTATTTTCAATGAAATAAGATCGACAAGTAATGTGAGGGTACTGATTTGAACCAAACAAAACTTATAAACAGTGGATGTAATGAAGGTTTCTCCCAATGGAGTTTCAAAAGATAAGTCAAAGTCTAATTTCTCCGGAGTCAAATTTAAACATTGAGCGCAAGTAGGAAAAATAAAAGAATGGGTAGGACCGGTATCAAAAAAGGTATAAACTTCGCTAGAGTTTATTATAAGCTTACCTGTAATGACCTCGTTCGGGTTCCTTGCTTTCTGGGAGGTCACGATAAATGCTCTCCCTTGCATTACTGGATTTGACTTTTCTAGGACGTCCTTTGGTGCCTCCATCCTAGCTGAACTTGTCTTCGGTGAACGACAAAATTGGGCTAGGTGACCTTCTCTTCCATAATTATAACATGTTTTGGACGGTATCGCGCAGTTTGGACTGATGTGTCTCTCCCCTCCGCATTTGAAGCATATGATAGGTGGTCGTTCTCCTTCCTTAACAACGGGTGTTGGTGCTGACGTCTTTCCATCATTTTTGAATCTCCTCTTCTTGAAATGCCCATTCTTATTGTTTTGTCCATGATTACCACCGAAGTGGTTACCATTTCTGGCATATTGATTCCCTCCACGCTTATTATCACCACTTCGATGACTGTTATCACTGGTATTATAATTTTGATGGTTGCTTTCTTTTGGTTGGGTTGACTCATTATCACACTCCAATAACTGAGCCCTATTAACAACATATGAATACAAACATAGTTTGTGAGAGATAAGATATTGACATATCTCGGGTTTCAAACCTCTTAGAAACATTCGCGTCATTCTCTCCTCATTATCAACCAAATGGGATGCAAACCGGGACAACTCTACAAACATGGCTTCGTACTGCGACACGGTCATGTTGTTTTGCTCCAACTTGATGAAATCTACCTCTTTCATGTGACGAATACTTTCGGAAAAGTACTTGTCGTTGAACAATTCTTGGAACTTCTCCCAAGTCATCTTAAGTACGGCAGGTTGAATACGTTTTACAGATTCTCACCAGTAATCTGCCTCTGCACGCAACATGAAGGTGGCAAAAGGGACCTTTTGCTCCTCGGAGCATCCACAGACATCAAATATCTTGCAGATCTGCTTTATTCACGTCTCCGCCTTAAGTGGTTTTGGCTCTCCAAAAAACTCCGGTGGTCCCAGTTCCTTAAACTGCTTAGCGGTGACCGTCCGAGAGTTGCCAGTGTTTCCACCTGTATTTTGTACAGGAGCCGCTCTTGCCTGATGTTGCATGAATTTGATAAAGCCTCTGAACATTCCATCGTTCATCATCTGGTTAGTGTTGTTATTTGCCTGAGGATTGTCGCCTTCCTGATGCACATTATCCTGATTATTGATCTTGCGGAGACTCAAAGGTCTCTTGTGCTCCATTGATGTTCTAAACATTCTAGGATGTCATTTTCAAATAATGCCACAAAACAATGGTTAATTAACATATCACATATTATCCATATACTCTGACCGACCAATTAAATACCAAATAAACTTAGGTAGGTCATACTAGTGAAGGAATTCCCCGTCTCTCCCCTCTTAGTTCTTGTCTCACATCTTAGTCAGGGATCATATCCTTAAGCTTTGATACCAACTGTGACGCCCCCAAAATAGGTATACATCACCCATCTTGAGTCGCCAAATACATGGTACAAAATTCAAATACAACATAATTATACAATAGTCGTGTAAAATACGACAAAATATATGCTGTGAGTTTTAATACAAATATTGTCATCTAGACAATATCCACACTTAATTGAGTCCTCATTACATTTATTTTTGCACTATTTAACAGAATAGTAAGGACTACTAATGCTATTATCTGAACCATCACTCCGTTCCCCGACTAGTCCCTGCTACGTTCTCATTTCCTGAAGAGAACAATGAAAGTAAAAGGGTGAGCTCAACTAACCCAGTAAAAAATATTATGACTATGATAATACAGAATAAATTATCGTTAGCCTTCAATAGTGTTAAACTGATACAATATAACAAACATCAAGTTTAACTGCAGCGGAACAAGCAATCTATTAAAAGAGTCAAGTAGAAAATAAAATCTACATCTTTTATGATTTAAAAGGTTTTTCATCACTTTTATCGCTGGGACTCAGCTTAATAAATAATCCACATCATCCCTGCACTACGGTCAAGGATATTCATTAGTATCACAACCACAAATTATCCATGCACTACGGGCCAAGGATATTCGTGTATTCATCAATGGTCATGATCATGCCAACAACTGTTTATCAATGCACTACGGGCCAATGAGGACTTTTACCACATCATTTGTAACATTACGGTCATGATTATACCGATTAATCCCTAGTCATAATCATACCAACTCCATCTATGCACTACAGGCCACATATGACTTTCAACATAATATAAACATGAGGATGATGACAATGATATAAGAATTCAATAAAACAAGTTCAAGAATTAATTTATCCAGGAACTAATAGCGTCCAAATTGTCAACATTATACTTCTTTATAGAGTAAAATTCAAGAATGCTCAGAAGAATATTTTCATGAAAAGATACTGGATGAAGCACAAATATCAAGGATATTCCACTAATTTCATGGAGTATAGAAGTCAAAACTTTAATCAACTGGGTATAATAAATAATGGAACAAAAAAGGAAATCACCAGGCATGTGATAGACCGCACAGACAGGTTATTCCAACAGAATAATAAATAACGAAATCAAGTCGTGCGTAAACGCACAGACAGGATATTCAGACAGAATAATAAATAACGGAACCAGGTCATGCGAAATTCGCACCGATAGGATGTTCCAACAGAATAATAAAGAATGGAATAACCGAAGAATTTCACCATGTATGCGGTACTTCGCATAGACAGGTTATTCCAACATAATGATAAAGAATGGAATAACAGAAGAATTTTACCATATATGCGGTACTTCGCATAGACAGGTTATTTCAACATAATGATAAAGAATGAAATAATAGAAGAATTTTACCAAGTATAGGGTAGACCGCGTATACTGATTATTCCAACGTAATAAAAAAAATGGAATAACAGAAGTTCTCTTCATGAATATAAAAGAAATAATACCCCTTACGGGTACAACAAATAATATCCCTTACCTTAGAACAACTGGATATAGGAGTAATGAAGTAGCATAATACTTTTCTTCTTTCTCTCTCTAGAGTTTCAGTGGATACGTAAGAAATAATGAAGGAATGAGCTTCTATTTATAGGAGAATGGACTGAATAGTAACTAATTCCTGAACGGTCCAGATTGATTTACTTTTAAACGGACGGTCCAGATTGGTTTACTATAAAATATTCTAATAAAATAAAATCTTTTAAATAAAATATAATATATTTTATTTATAATCTAATAAAGCGAATAACTTTATAAAAGTATTCTGTTTTATATAAAAAGATTTTACTATGCAAATACTATGCAGGCACTATGCAAATACTATGCATAATAAAATATAATATATTCTATTTATAGTCTAATAAAACGAATAACTTTATAAAAGTATTTTGTTTTATATAAAAGATTTTACTATGCAAAATACTATGCATAATAGAATATAATATATTCTATTTATAGTCTAATAAAACGAATAACTTTAAAAAAGTATTCTGTTTTATATAAAAAGTTTTTCTGTTTTATTACATTAATAATACTAATAAAACAAAACTTCATCATCATTATTATAATTCACACTTTTAATCGACCAGGTCGTTCCTAGGAAAGAGGGAGCTTTTCAATAAGGATTTATTCCTATTGGCGCTCAATTAGGTGACCAGACCTCTCCTTGGCAGAACTTCTAGACATCGTTAATATTGCAAATAACAATATTAATAATTTCGTCGTCTCAATTATTGATTTAATAATATATAAAATATCGACAATAATTGAATCAATTAACGTGAGATACTATGCAACAATTACTGAAGTAATAATTGAACAAAACCGAGTGACTTCTCACGTAAGCATCAATAATCAATACCATGTGCTACTATGCAACCACGCGTATTCCTGTACTTTTAACAGCGGGTGTTTCAACAGTTAACGATAAAACTTCCGCCGTTATTTTCATAAAATATTTTTATCGTTTTCTCAATCTGAAAATAATTCCGTTGTGGGGTCCTTGTTAAAACGAATATTCCCTGACTAATCGAATATTATATAACAACTTGCGTACTTTGCAAAATTTATAACTATTACTCACAATTATAACATTATATCAAATTCATTCCATAATATTTAAAAAAATGATAATTATAGAAAATTCATTTTTATTCATAAAAATTGGGGTCTTACAACTAAAGTAGAGGATTAATTTGCTTTTGAATATTTAATTTCTCGCTCTTAATTAGTAAAAGAATTCTAAATAAATACTAAGAAAATGAGAATTTTAAATATCTCATAAACTAATGGAAGACTTTAGATTTAACTCTCTTTTTGTAGAACAAGTAAATAAGGGAAATAATACATTAACTATATAATTAAAAGTACAAACATGATTTGGTTTAACCAATTTTTAGTTTTCCTTTCCTATTTAATATTAGTATAGAAATTATCCAAATTTGTATCAATTTAATACTATCTAAATTAAAAAATATTTACATCACTAAGAGGAATAGAATAAAAGAAGATATTTTTCTTTTCTATTCAAATTAGTATAAGTATTATAAAAGTTTATAATAATTAAATATATACCATCCAAAATTTTAAAGTATTCAAAAGGAACAACAAATTTCTAATAGAAAAAGTAACTTCTAAATAAATATTTTTGATTTTACCAATTTATTTACAATTTTATTATTATTATATATTACCTAAATTTATTAAAACTTGAAATTATACCAAATCATACTATTAATTATATTAATAATATATGTGATTTTTTTAAAACATAATAACTCCAAAATTAGATGAAAAAGTTATTTTGAATTCAATTACTAATTAATTGTCATAACTAAATTAAAACTTATTAAACCTTGAGTTTCACACATCTATTCGGATTAAAATTTCAACTAAATTTTGTCAATATAAACAATTACATAGAATTTCATTACAAACTAAAAATAAAATTAAAATAATTATTTTCTCATAATCATAAATAAATGAATATACATTCAAATGTTTAGCTTAATAATTGATCAAAGTAATATATAATTCAAATGTTTAAATTTTGAAAACAATAAATCTTATAACTAATATTATTTTTTCGATAATTTATAATATTTATAATTGTATTGACATAAACTACGTGGATTCATGTCAATTTGAATTTAAAAATATTTGAAATTAATTTTTGAAAAGTCAATATCAATTTTATAATTTAAAACGGAATCAATATTGTGAATAAGCTTATGCAATGATTTTAGTAAATGAAATTTCAAGAGAATTGTTGAATTTAGCTTTTTTTCCTTATTTATTTAATAGTTAATAAATTCCCATATATACAATTTGCATATTAATTTAAGTAAAAGATAATGATACTATCACATAAAAAAGACTCGCATAATACTCACATACACAGACATACATATTTGTAGGTCTCACATATTAGATGGGGGCTCACAGTATGCATGTGTGTGTATGTGAGTATTATGTGATTTTTTTTATGTGATAGTAGCATTGTTGTTAAGTAAAATATTGAAGTCTTTTAACTAACCAAATTTTGTGGAAGTGGTTAGCATGAATTTAACTTTGGTCAATTGACCAATACAATATCGACACGTAATTCGGGAGGTGATATCTTTCTCTGCATATCAGTACTGTATTGGTCAATTGACCAATTTATCATTTAATTAACTTCATGATAACCGAATTCAAATTTTATCTACTAAATTAAAAATCAATTAAAACAAAAGTTACTATTTTTTTCACGTGAATAATAAATAATCACATTTTTTATTTCATTTTTTTAAAGGGAGGGAATATACTCTAACATGACATATACCATCAATATATATTTGATTTGACTATGTCACAGTACCACATCATTTGAAACATATTTAAAATTAAAATTTTATAACAGTCTTAAAATAACAATTATTTTTATTGACGTTTCTTTACAATAAGAAAAATTATTAAATTTTAATTGTAGTAACAGTAAAATTTAACTAATTTTAATTATAGTGACAGTAAAATTTAACTATAAGTTATTCACAAAGATCGAGTGTGATATTAGTGTACATTAAGAGAGTGTTTGATAAAAACTAAATAAATTTGAATCTGAATCTGAATGAGCTGAATCTGAATAAAAAAAGTTGATTGATAATTAACATATCTGAATGACAAAATTTTATAATTTTACTCCTCTGAAAAAATTCAAAGTTGTTGTAAATTTATTTAATATTACTTAATATAATAAATTTTTTTTAATTTTCTAATTTTTAAATTTTTTTTACTTTATTCAATTGCTCATTCAACCATTCAGCCGAAAAAATGTGACTTAGAGGGTGTTTGATAAAAATTGAATGAATCTGAATCTGAATAGCTGAATCTGAATTTGAATAAAAAAAATTGTTTGATAATTAATATGTCTGAAACATCTAAATAACAGAATTTTATTATTTTACCTCTCTGAAAAAAATTCAAAATTATTATAAATTTATTTAATATTATTTAATATAATAGTTAATATTTTTTTAATTTTTTTTATTTTATTCAGCTGTTCATTCAGCCAAAAAATCTGACTTAGCCATTCAACTCAATCATTTGACCGATTCAACTATTCTACGATTTTTTTTCAAAACAAACGCACTTAATGGCTTACCGATTCAGTCATTCAATCCTAAACAAACAGCCTTTAGCCGCTCAATCATTTTATCGATTCAATTATTCAAATAATTTTTTTAAAAAACAAACGTAATTAATGACTGACCGATTCAATCATTTAAATATATTCAGTTCTAAACAAAACAAACAACCCCCAAGTCATTAACTGGATTGGTTATAACAAGTAGGACCCACACGTGAAAAAAAAACATGATGCAAAAACTTCTATTGAGATCCCGGCCCTCGCGCTAGTGCCGTTGAAACACGAAACTCAAAAGTGCCTTTTCTTTACAAAAACTATGTCGTTTTAAGGCTTCAGCTAGTATGCGCAAGTGTTCCGGAGCTTGTCTGGCGTGTGCTTTACGTGAGCAGACCGTATCTTTGTATGGCCTACAGCCCATTGGGCCCCACACGCGTGAAACACTCCCCAGGCCGGTCAACTTTAATGTGCTCTCTTAACCACCCACACACCAACCCACCCCCCAGCCCAATCGATTTTAAATTTTTTTTTTACTTTTCGCTATTTTTTTAATTTTCTTTTTTACCCTTCCCTTTATTCCTTGGCTCTTCAAAGTTTAAAATAAAGTTTTATATATTTAATGTGTAAATGAATTGAGTCGAGTCGAATCGAGTATTGAATTGCTTAGATTTGATACACAAAATTTATTAAATATAAAATATGGTTTGATTGAGACTTATTTAACTTTCGAATCGAGCACGATCTCGATCGAACCCTAGTAGTTTGATCTTTTCGAACGAATATAATTCGAGTATCAATAGAAAATTGTAATTTGAGGAGGTTCAAGTAATATATCGAACTTTAAAATTTATTTGTATTTCAATCATTTATATTTAGAGTCGAGCTCGAATTGAATTTTTAGTCAAACGAGTATGAATCGAACCCAAATTATTTATTTATTTTATAACTTTATCTACATTTTCTTGTTCTTTTTATTTTCTTTTACCCTCTCCGGTCTCCACAATTCCTTCACTCGTCAAAGTAACAGTGTGAAACTATATTCTCTGTTTTTTGTGGCTGAATTTTAAATTTTAAAATTTTATAAATTAACTTAAAAAAGTTAAAAGGACTATATTGTAATTATTGGGAGAAATTAGTCCAATTCTTAAAACCACGTCTTCTTAAAATGAAACTTGGCTCAAACGTTTAACATTGAGTTGGCTAATTAAACTTTTTTTTGTTTGGTTATAGTGTCAAAGGCCCATTGCCCAAAAATCATATACTTCCCTAAAAAATTGGGTTGGGTCTTTAACACTAATATACAATAATTAAAAAGTATTTACAAAAATAAAACATACACAACATAATTACAAAAATAATGTAACATAATATTATGTTGCTAAAATTACGGATCTTTATCTTCCTACACGTCAGTTACCGACTTTTATACTTCTAACTAACCGCACCTAAATTCAAGCAACTGAACAAAACATAAAAGATCGACAACAACTCTGAGATCGGAGAAGTACAGATCGGAGAAACTTACTACAACTGCAAGATCTATAACCAGAAAGTGATGAACTACAGATCGGAGAAGAACATAAAAGATCGACAACAACTTCAAGATCTATAACCAGAAACTTACTGCAACTGCACTGATTGTTGATCGTACCGCACTGATTGTTGATTCACTGCACTGATTGTTGATTCATTACAAATTTGTATACTGAGGTATTTGAGTTTCCAATTTATATGCATAGTGTTACCCCGTGTTTACTACGTATTCGTCTATTGGTTACCTTTCTCAAATTTTTTGCTCTTTAAATGGTCACAAAGTCAGAATAATTATGAATGTTTTGAATGCAAAATGCATTTTAAAATGTTTTACACTCTGGTTACTAAATACATATAAATTGGTTACTGTTTATTATTGATTTGGTTACTGTTTATTATTGATTTGGTTGTTGTATAATGTTTATATGCTTGCTTTATAATTTTAAAGTTTATTCTACTGATGTTTTTTATATTAATGATTACTTATTACATACATTGGTTACCTTCCTACAACTGTTGGTTACTGTCTAATCTGGATTTGGTTAGTATATAATGCTGACTTGGTTACTGTATAAAATTGCAATGATTACTGCATAATATTATCCCCAGTTCATGTTCTGGTTACTAACATTATGTAGTTTGGTTACTGTCTGACATTGAGTTGGTTACTTTACAGACCATAATCTAACAGTAACCAAAAACATACTAAAAGGTTGCTTCATCTGATATACTGGTCGGTGGAATATCGCTTATAATCTGAAATTTGATTGACAATGTTGTTGTGTATTATACAGTTGAATGATTGACAATGAAAAATATGTTTGAAAATATGTTTTATATTCTGATTACTAAATACATATAAATTGGTTACTGTTTATTATTGATTTAATTGCTGTATAATGTTTATATGCTTGTTTTATAATTTTAAAGTTTATTCTACTAATATTTTTTATAATAATGATTACTTATTAAATACATTAGTTACCTTCCTGCTATGACTTTGGAATTAAAAGCTAAACAATATCGATATATATACCTGGTCGCCACCCTGATGCTGTGATGCTACTGCTGCCGTCACTACCTCCGCCAACTCATCAGGACTAAGAGAATGCAGATGCCCGCCCAGTATACGAAGAAGATCACGATTTTGGCAGATCGCTCTCACACAGTCAGAAGGAGTATGATAGGCTGGATGACCGGATGACTGTGTAGACTAGGTAGCAGAGCTGCCTGTGCCACTGATGGTCGGTGTAAAATCCCGAATTTTACGAATAAAGATTTAATTTTTTCGAAATATTTTTTTGAATATTATGGTGTGAATTTGAGATAATGTTATAGTTGTGGGTAATATTTATAAATTTTGCAAAGTATGCAAGTTGCTATATAATATTCGATTGGTCGGGGAATATTCGTACAACGACACAATCATTGGTGGACCCCACAACAAAATTATTGTCAGATTGAGAAAATGACAAAAATATTTTATGAAAATAACGGCAAAAGTTTTACCGTTAATACTGTTGAACTACTCGGTAGTAAAAGTACAGGAATACGCGTGGTTGCATAGTAGCACACGATATTAATTATTGATGCTTACGTGAGAAGTTACTTAGTTTTGTTCAATTTATTACTTCAGTAATTGTTGCATAGTATCTCACGTTATTTGATTCAATTATTGTCGATATTTTATATGTTATTAAATCAATAATTGAGATAACAAAGTTTTTAATATTATTATTTGCATTATTAACGATGTCTAGAAGTTCTGCCAAGGAGAGGTTTGGTCACCTAATTGCGCGCCAATAGGGAGAAATCCTTATTGAAAACCCCCCTCTTTCTTGGGAATAACCTGGTCGATTAATAATGTGAATTGTAATAATGATGATGAGTTCTGTTTTATTAGTATTATTAATGTAATAAAACAGAAAAGCTTTTTATATAAAACAGAATACTTTTATAAAGTTATTCGTTTTATTAGGCTAATAGTAAAATCTTTTTATATAAAACAGAACACTTTTATAAAGTTATTCGTTTTATTAGGTAATAAATAGAATATATTATATTTTATTGTAAACCAATCTGGACCGTATGTTTAAAAGTAAATTAATATCGGCCATTCATGGATTGGTTACTATTCAGTCCATTCTTCTATAAATAGAAGCTCATTCCTTCATTATTTCTTACGAATTCACTAAAATTCTAAAGAGAAAAACTAAAGAGAAAAAGAAGAAAAATATTATGCTACTTCACTACTTCTTTATCCAGTTCTTCTTTATAAGGTAAGGGGTATTATTTCTTTCATATTCATGAAGAGAACTTCTGTTATTCCATTCCTTATTATTATGTTGGAATAACCTGTATATGCGAAGTACCACATACATGGTGATTTCTTTTGTTATTCTATTTTTTATTATACTCGGTTGGTTAAAGTTTTGACTTCTATACTCCATGAAATTAGTGGAATATCCTTGATATTTGCGCTTCATCCAGTATCTTTTCATGGAAATATTCTTCTGAGCATTCTTGAATTTTACTCTACAAAGAAGTATCATGTTGATAATTTGGACGTTATTAGTTCCTGGATAATTTAATTCTTGAACTTGTTTTATTAAATTTTTATGTCATTGTCATGATGAGTTATGTTGGTTATTATGTGAAAACATGAAAGTTTCTTAGAAATCACAAAGGGTTAAAAATTAGATTTTGGTGAAAATGGAACATAAAATTCAATTGTCCATATCTCCTATTATATTTCAAATTTTTGAGTATGGTCAAGTCCTATAGTTAGATCTATGAGTTTCCTAACTTATCCAAGTGGAATCACTGGAAAAGGTGTTGTAAATTTTCGTGTGGACTGATTTTAGTAAAGTACGAAAAACTGTAAAATATGAAAAAGGCTGCTGCCATGATTTTAAGAGGGCTGTTTCGGCCACGTAATTTGTGAGAAAAATTTTGGCCTTTTGGGACATGAAAGTATATGGTATAAAGTACCTCCTGTCCAAAAATGAGCTCATTTCGACTTAAAATGAACAAGTTATGACCATTTCAATATTTAGGTTTTTTCGACGAAAAAAGCTATAACCGAAGTTCTATAACTCCGATGACCTTGAAATTTAAACTGGAAGATCACGTTTACATGTGTAAGATCTTGCCAAGATTTGGGAATTTCTTGAGTTAAACTTGAGGTAGCTAATTTCTTAAGGAATTAATTAGAAATTGATTTTTGAAAAATAGTAAATAAATTTAAAAAATTCTAAGAAAAATATATGTTCATTTTAGGACTATATTATGCAAAATCCCAGAAAAGAAATATTTTTGGGACTGATTTGGTATTTTTCATGAAAATACACTAGTTATGAGTATATGAGTAAAATATGTTATGTAGTGTAACAAAATTGAAAAATAAGATTTTATTACTTGGGAATCCTATATAAGGTATATGCAGATTTTTGATAAGGGATTTGATCATTGGTGATTAAATCTTATGAGTATGGTATTCTTTGGATGATTAAATGCATTATCTGGTAAAGTGTAAACAATTGAAATAAATTATTTATAAGTTAGAGGTGATTAAAATATTTTTATAATATTGTTATAATATTAGATTATGAGTTTATTATGTGATTGATAATATTTGGATAAATTTAAAGTCTTTAATATTTCTCCTTGTTTTAGTTTGATTAATGCTGATATCATTATCATCATCCTCATGCTTATATGGTGATGAAAGTTATCTTTGGCTTACGTGCGAAGATGGACTGTTGTTTATTGAATTATATATCTTTGGTTTACGTGCAAAGATGGATTGTTGATTATTGGTTTATTTGTTGTATATCTTTGGCTTACGTGCAGAGATGAACTTGGTATGATTATGACCAGGGATTATTTGATATAGTCATGACCATTGCTGATTTAAAGAATATCCTTGGCCCGTAGTGCAGGGGATGATTCGATGATGTGGTTTATTTATTAAGCTGAGTCTCAGCGATAAAAAAATTGATGAAAATATTTTAAATCATAGAAGATAGTAGATTTTATTCTCTACTTGACTCTTCTAATGGATTGTTTGTTCCGCTGTAGTTAAACTTGTTGTCTATTCTATTTAATCAGTTTAACATTGTTAAAGACTAATGATAATTTATTCTGCATTATCTTAGCCATAATATTTTTTACTGGGCTAGTTGAGCTCACCCTTTCTTTCACTGTTCTCTTTAGGGAATGAGAACATAGCCGGGACTAGTCGGGGAACGGAGTGATGGTCCAGATGATAGTATTAGTAGTTCTCACTATTCTGTTAAATAGTGTGATAATAAATGTAATGAGGACTTATTCTGAGAGTGGATATTGTCTAGAAGACAATATTTGTATTAAAACTCACATCTCTCTTGTTATATATTAAAGATTGTATTTGTATTCTGTACCATGTATTTGGCGACTCAGAATAGGTGATGTATACCTATTTTAGGGGCGTCACAATTGGTATCAAAGCTTAGGGATATGATCCCTGGCTGAAATATGAGACAAGAACTAGGAGGGGAGAGACGGGAAATTCCTTCGCTAATAGGACCTATCTAAGTTTATTTGGCATTTAATTGGTCAATCAGAGAATAGGGATAATATGTGATATATTAATTAACCCTTGTTTTGTGGCAGTATTTGAAAATGGAATCCAAAAATGTTGAGATAAGCAATGGAGCATAGGAGACCGTTGAGTCTCCACAGATCAATAATCAGGACAATGTGCAACAGGATGGTGATAATCCTCCTATAAACAATAACACTGATCAAATGACAAACGACGTTACGTTTAGGAGCTTTTTAGAATTCATGCAACATCAGGTGAAGGCGGCTCCTGTACAAAATGCAGGTGGAAACACTGATAACTCTCGGACGGTCACCACTAAGTAGTTTAAGGAGCTGGAACCACCGGAGTTTTTGGGAGAGCCAAAACCACTTAAGGCGGAGACATGGATAAAGCATATCAACAAGATATTTGATGTCTTGGGATGCTCTGAGGAGCAAAATGTTCCCTTTTCCACCTTCATGTTACGTGCAGAAACAAATTATTGGTGGGAATCTGTAAAGCGTACTCAACCTACCGCACTGAAGATGTCTTGGGAGAAGTTCTAAGAGTTGTTCAACGATAAGTACTTTCCTGAAAGTATTCATCACATGAAGGAGGTAGAGTTCATCAAGCTTGAGAAAAACAATATGACCGTGGCGCAGTACGAAGCTAAGTTTGTTGAGTTGTCTCGGTTTGCATCCCACTTGGTTGATAATGAGGAGAGAATGACGCGGATGTTTTTTAAGAGGTTTGAAACCCGAGATATGTCAATACCTTATCTCTCATAAACTGTGTTTGTATTCAGATATTGTGAATAGGGCTCAGTTATTGGAGCGCAATAATGAGTCAACCTAACCAAGAGAGAGCAGCCGACAAGTCGATAATATCAGTGGTAGCAGTCATCGAAGCGATGACAACAAACGTGGAGGGAATCAACATGCCAGAAATGATAACTACTTCGGTGGTAATCATGGCTAAGATAATAGGAGTGGAAAGTTCAAGAAGAGAAGGTTCAGCAAAGATGAAACGACATCAGCACCAACACCCGCTGTTAATGAAGGAGAACGACCACCGGTCGTATGTTACAAATGTGGAGGGGAAGGACACATAAGTCCAAACTGCACGATGCCATCCAAAGCATGTTATAATTGTAGAAAAGAAGGCCACCTAGCCCGATTTTGTCGTGCACCAAAGTCAACTCCAGCTGGGATGGAGGAATCAAAGGGGGTCCCAAACAAGACAAAATCGGTAGTTCAAGGGAGAGCGTTTGTAGTAGCCTCCCAAAAAGCGAGGAATTCGAACGAGGTGATCATAAACGCTAGCGAAGTTTATACTTTATTAGATACCGGTTCTACCCGTTATTTTATCTCTCTTGCTTGCGTTCAACATTTAAATTTGACTCTGAAGAAGTTAGACTTTGACTTATCGGTTGAAACTCTGTTAGGAGAAACCTTCATTACATGTGTTATCCAAGTCTTGGATGAGAGTCACAGTTTTGAATGATATTTCTATCGTTAATAAATTTCCTGGTATATTTCTGAAGACTTCTTGGCCTACCCCAGAGCGTGAAATCAAATTTTGTATCATGATGGAGGCGCACAACACACCGTTTGCAATCCATCCTGGGAGTACCAAAATGTATCATGATCTTCGACATACATTTTGGTGGGGCAATATGAAGAGAGAGATAGCGCTTTTTATCTCAAGGTGTCTAACGTGTCAACGAGTCAAGGCGGAGCATCAAATACCAAAAGGACCATTGCAACTACTTGAAATTCCAGAATGGAAGTGGGAGCACATTACCATGGATTTCGTTACTGGTCTTCCCAAAGTTTCTCAAGGCATAGATGCGATTTGGGTCATTGTTGATAGATTGACCAAGTCTGCTCATTTCTTACCGATACGAGAAACTTATACACTTGAACGTCTTGCTCGTATGTACATAAACGAGGTTGTAAGATTGCATGGTATGCCAGTATCCATAGTTTCTGATCGAGACCCAAGATTCACTTCGCGATTTTGGGTTAGTTTGCAAAAAGCTATGGGCACAGATTTACGATTTAGCTCGGCATATCATCCTCAAACGGACGGACAATCAGAAAGGACTATTCAAACTCTTGAAGATCTATTAAGACTCTGTGTCCTTGATTTCAAGGGAAGTTGGGACAAGTTCTTACCATTGGTGGAGTTTTCCTACAACAACAGTTATCAAGCAAGTATTGGCATGGCTCCGTTCGAGGCGTTGTATGGAAGAAAGTGTCGTTCTCCAGTATGTTGGGATGAGGTGGGTGAAGCAACGTTGTTGGGACCGGATTTGGTACGTATGACTACGGAAAAGATTCAAACGATCCGAAAACGTATAAAAACCTCACAAGATCGACAAAAGAGTTATGCTGATCTTCATCGAAAGGACGTGGAATTCGATATAGGAGATCATGTGTTATTACGTGTTGCTCCATGGAAAGGAGTTACGAGATTTGGAAAGAGAGGAAAGCTCAATCCTCGATTCATCAGCCCATTTTTAATCCTCGATCGAGTAGGAACTGTGGCCTATAGACTCGCTTTACCGCCAAGTATGTCTCGTGTTCATAACGTTTTTCACATATCCATGCTACGTAAATATGTGAAAGACCCGAACCACATTATTGAGTTAGAACCGGACGAAATAGCGAAAGATTTAACGTATGAAGAGGTTCCTGTTCAAATCTTGGATAAGAAGGAACATATTTTACGCACCAAGGTTATACCTCAAGTCAAAATTTTGTGGAGAAACCACGATGTTGAGGAAATGACTTGGGAGTTAGAATCTGAAATGAAATCAAGATATCCTTACCTCTTCGACATACCAGGTACGTACCCTAATTTCGAGGGCGAAATTTCATAAGAAGGGGAGGTTGTAAGACCCCAGTTTTTATAAATAAAGATGAATTTTTATAATTATTATTTTTGAATATTATGGAAGAAATTTGATATAATGTTATAGTTGTGGGTAATATTTATAAATTTTGCAAAGTACGCAAGTTGTTATAAAATATTCGTTTGGTCGGGGAATATTCTTTTTGTCGGGAAATATTCGTACGACGGCAAAATTATTGGTGGACCCCACAACAGAATTATTGTCGGATTGAGAAAACGACAAAAATATTTTATTAAAAATAACGGCGGAAGTTTTACCGTTGATACTGTTGAACTACTGGGTAGTAAAAGTACAGTAATACGCGTTGTTGCATAGTAGCACACGGTATTGATTATTGATATTTATGTGAGAAGTCGCTCAGTTTGATTCAATTATTGTCGATTAATAATATGAATTATTATAGCGATAATGACGTTTTGTTTTATTCGTATTATTAACGTAATAAAACGGAAACATCTTTTTATATAAAACAGAATACTTTATTAAAGTTATTTTATAAATAGAATATATTATATTTTATTATGCATAGTGTTTTGCATAGTGTTGCAGAGTGTTGCATAGTGTTTGCATAGTAAAAATCTTTTTATATAAATAGAATATATTATATTTTATTTAAAAGATTTTTCTTTAAATATGGACCGTCAGATTAAAGTAAATTAATCTGGACCGTTCATGTATTAGTTACTATGCATTCCATTTTTCTATAAATAGAAGCTCATTCCTTCATTATTTTCTTACGAATTCACTGAACTCTAGAGAGAGAAACCATAGAGAGATAGAAGAAAAGCTTTCTGCTACTTAACTTTTCTTTTCCCATATCCAGTTTCTGTTACGGTAAGGGGTGTTATTCTTTCTTATTCATGAAGAGAACTGTTGTTATTCCATTTCTTATTATTCTGTTGGAATAACCTGTATACGCGGTCTACCCTATACTTGGTGACATTCTTCTATCATTCTGTTGGAACATCCTGTCTGTGTGTTTTACACCGGACCTGGTTCAGTCTTTATTATTATTCCGTTGGAACATCCTGTCTGTGTGTTTTACACCGGACCTGGTTCCGTCTTTATTATTCTGTTGGAACATCCTGTCGGTGTGAATTTCACCTGACCTGGTTCCATTATTATTATTCTGTTGGAATAACCTGTCTGTGCGATCTATCGCATGCATGGTGATTTCTTTTGTTATTCCATTCTTTATTATACTCAGTTGGATAAAACTTTGATTTCTATACTCCATGAAATTAGTGGAATATCCTTGACATTTGCGCTTCATCCAGTATCCTTTCATGGAAATATTCTTCTGATCATTCTTGAATTTTACACCACAAAATAGTATCGTGTTGACAATTTGGACGTTAATAATTCCTGGATAAAATAATTCTTGAACTTGTTTTATTGAATTCTTATATCATTGTCATCATCCTCTTATTTATATTTTTGAAAGTCATCTGTGGCCTGTAGAGCATGGATGGACTTGGTATGATTATGACCAGGGATTATTCGGTGTAATCATGACCGTAATGTTACAAATGATGTGGTAAAAGTCTCATTTGCCGTAGTGCATTGATGGACAGTTGTTGGCATGATCATGACCATTGATGAATACACAAATATCCTTGGCCCGTAGTGCATGGAATTTGTGGTCGTGACCCTAATGAGTATCCTTGGCCGTAGTGCAGGGATGATGTGGATTATTTATTAAGCTGAGTCTCAGCGATAAAAGTGATTAAAAACTTTTTAAATCATAAAAGATAGTAGATTCTATTCTCTACTTGACTCTTTTAATGGATTGCTTGATCCGCTGCTGTTAAACTTGATGTTGTTATATTTTATCAGTTTAATACTGTTGAAGGCTAACGATAATTTATTCTGCATTATCTTAGTCATAATATTTCTTACTGGGCTAGTTGAGCTCACCCTTTCTTTCACTGTTCTCTTCAGGAAATGAGAACATAGCAGGGATGAGTCGGGGAACGGAGTAATGGTCCAGAGGATAGCATTAGTAGTCCTCACTATTCTGTGAAATAGTGTGACAATAATTGTATTGAGGACTCCTTTTGAGTTTGTATGATCTCTAGTAGACAATTATTGTATTCAAACTCACAGTTGTATTTTGTCGTATTATACACGACAGTGGTATTAGTAAGTTGTATTTGAATTCTGTACCATGTATCTGACGACTCAAGATGGGTGATGTATACCTAATTTTGGGGGCGTCACAGTTGGCCCGTATTGCAGGGGTGATTCGATGATGTGGTTTAATTATTAAGCTGAGTCTCAGCGATAAAAAAAATGATGAAAATATTTTAAATCATAGAAGTTAGTAGATTTTATTCTCTACTTGACTCTTCTAATGGATTGCTTGTTCCGCTGTAATTAAACTTGTTGTCCATTGTATTTTATCAGTTTAACATTGTTAAAGACTAATGATAATTTATTCTGTATTATCTTAGTCATAATATTTCTTACTGGGCTAGTTGAGCTAACCCTTTCTTTCACTGTTCTCTTCAGAAAATGAGAACGTAGCCGGGACTAGTTGGGGAACGGAGTGATGGTCCAGATGATAGTATTAGTAGTCCTCACTATTTTATTAAATAGTGTGACAATAAATGTAATGAAGACTTATTCTGAGAGTGAATATTTTCTAGAAGACAATATTTGTATTAAAACTCACAGCTCTCTTGTTGTATATTAAAGATTGTATTTGTATTATGTACCATGTATTTGGCGACTCAGAATAGGTGATGTATATCTATTTTGGGGGCGTCACAGTCGGGCGTCATTTTTGTCCTTGGCCTTTAACATAGTTTTTCTTCACGACGGACGCCCTCTCCCACAATTCTTGATCAATCGACGGACGCGGGGTGCCTTCAGGATAGCACTCGTTCATTAAGCCCTTATAAGTGTCCTGTCATAAGGTCAACAATTAATTAGTTAAAAATAAATTAAAAAAATGCTAAAAAGGTCGTCACAATTTATAAACAACATATTAGTATAAAGTTAACTTATTACCGCTATCTGAACAGCATCAGGCAGACCATCACGGGTGGCCACATACACGAATATTAACTTACGTGCTTTCTGGAGGAAGACGGATCTGTATAAGAATGCGATCATCAGGATTAGCCGGGGCCTTCGACACATGATTAGGGCCCCGACCCAACCCGCGCTTTCGTGCTGCATGTTCAGAAGACATCTATAAATATAAAATTTAGGATGTTAGTATGAGTTATAAATGAAAGATACATAAACGCGTCAAGGATATAAACAACATATACATATGTAATTGTATGTAATACAATTAAAACTAAACATACATTTTATATAAAAGGACAATAATAACAAATACCATGTGATGGATGCAGCAACCTGTAGTGATGCGAAAGGCAACAACATTTTCAAAAACATTTTGGTTTGTACATGTACACGGTGTGATTTATTTATTTTGAAGTTAACTAAGTAAAGATAATAGACAGAAAAGCTTCTCTTTTGCTTTAATTTTCTCCATTGATTTGCTTAATAGTAGTGACTATTAGTAATTTAGATGTGCTTATATTTATTACAAGTCATAAAACACATTTAGGTACAGAACATCAACCTTAGGTGAAGTCCTCTCTTTTAGACAATTAATTTGACCGACACAACTGGGTTTCTGGGCTACTGGGATCCCAAAAAATAGCTTTTTATGTATTACTAGTATTAAATAAGAAAATGCCCGTGCTACAGTCAGTCTATTATTCTTCAACTTCTTCTTTTTATGTAGTGTAAGTTTCTATTGCAATACTAATATTATTCTGGACAATGCTAGCAAATTTTTATAAACATATAACAGTTTGTTTGTGTGTGTGTGTTTGTGTCCTTTTTTCATTTTCCCACATATACTATTTTGCAACATTAGCAGTAACTCTACCTACACTCTTATAAACCTTCCTTAAGAGTATCAATCAGCTCCAACAAGCCCCGTGAGGCTTGGCTAAGCTTGGCGTGGCTTCGTGTGGCCTCGCGGCCCTAAACCCAGCCCATCAGCTCCAACAGGCCCTTAATAGGCTCTAGTGGATCACCAATATATTTATATCCAATTGATAAGCAACACCCATGCTCTCTATATAAACAGAACCCAATTTACTGAGAATTACTAAAATTAAGCTACTCACATATTCAAACAATTCAATTTCTCATTTTATTTCAATAATGGGCATAACTTTCCTATAACCAAAAGCTATTATATATTTTAAACCTTAGGACAGTTCACAATAAAAGAGGTAAAAAAAATCCAACTACAAACTTATACTTATAATACTTATGAACATTTTTCAAACTTATACTTATAATACTTAAAAAAAAATTTGCCAGAGTCTCCCCTAAAATATGGACTAGCCACATGCACGATGGCTTGCATATATGGACATTTCTAGGCACCCAAGACACAAACTAAGAGAAATATACAAATTCCCAATACAATAAGACCAAAACAATAACGATTGAATGCATAAATCAGTTAAAAATTCAGTAAATTAAATCAAATTCTTTGTTGAGATAAGGATGTTAGAAAGGACTCTATTTTATGTCTTAATTACTGAACTCTCCTGAGACATTAATTTTGAGACCCATATACATTACCAATATAATATCAATCAAAACATTACCAATATACAATTATAAATGAATTTTATAATTAACAAACATACATTATAAATGAATTTTATAATTAATATCAATTAGCATATTTGATGAGAATTGAACTAGGACAAACCTTATTCTTAACTCAACCTCAATTTTTAAAGTCTTAACTATCTATCAAGCTAAGACCAAATTGGTGTGTGAGCTCCTAGTGAAAGCTAAAAGGTAAAGAGGAAAAATCTACTAATGGAACCAAACACATGAAACACAATCACAACTTTTTTTGGGTATTTAAATAAACCAAACACATGAAACACAATCACAAGATATATAAAGAAACTACTACTATTTTTTATTTTGTTAAAATGCAGTTAATTTTTTGACTGCTGGAATTCATTGTGAGTTCTCATTTACAAAATAATAGACATAAAAAATTCGAGATAGTACTAGAAAAAAGTCTCAACTCAAATCTGCAACTAAACCAATTTTATTAAAATAGGGAAAAAAGTCTCAACTCAAATCTGTAATTTGATTCAACAAAATCAAAACTAACATGAGTTGTCGAGATGGGTGGCGGGCGGCGACGACGATCAATTTATCCTTCCCTCTTCTCCCTCTTCTGTTCTCCTTTTTTTCCCGTCTGCTGACCTAACGACTGCCTGAGTCTGATTAAGTTTAAGACGATCAGCGACCGCCATCAGCAATCGCATGCTGTCACTGATTTTTAATGACATGGATGATTTCAGCGGTCGCTGATAAAGATTGGTCACAAAAAAACCGCGCCAGAGTTTCGCACCAATTTTTTTGGGGAAAAATTCATAGCTGCGACCGCATGCGGTCGCTGATAGCAACTATTGACTAGAATTCATCCCGATCGCAGATAGCAGTCGCTATTTACCATTATCAGCGACCAGATAGACGGTCGCTGATATTATTGGGCGCAGATAGACCTTTTTTTGTAGTGTTCATACAACTGTTAATCTGATTATATATATTGGTTACTATATAATATTTAATTTGTTACTGTATAATGTTTATTTGGTTGCTGAATAATATTAATGTACACTTGTACTGATGTTTTTTATAGTTATGGAAAGATTTGATCCAATGGCAATTTTGTAATTTTTGTCAAGTTTGGAGTGTCGGATTTTGGCATTTTCGGAGCCTAATTTCATTGGAAACGGGTCAACGATCTAAAATCACAAGCTTTGCTGGTGAACTGCATGGTTTTTGGGTCGAATTTCATCATTTAGGTCTTCAAATTTGCATGTAAAAATTTGGTTTATTTTCTGGTTATTAAGATTATGTAGTTTGGTTACTGTCTAATATTGATTTGATTACTTTATAATGTTTATTCAGTTGTCAGACAATGGAGACTGACAGTAACCAATACAACAAATTTAATTATTTACAGGAATATATAATTGTTTACTGTTAGTAACCATTAACCACATGGTTGGTAATATTTTTAATTGTGTACAATAACCAAAATTGATGTTGATTAATATTTTGATTTTTGATTCCCTCATGAGTTGTCATATTAAAGTAAACATATTCATTGAACAATTGGTAACTGTTCTGAAATATTTTTATGTAAATTTGATTACCTATCTAAAATAAAATGGTTACCTCTATATTCATATTTAGTTACCAACTGGCATGGACCATTTTATAATAACTTTTATAACTACGTAATTTAAAAGTATTCATCAGCTAGATAAATGGGAACCCTCATATGTATATTAAGCACTTGATAACTGTTCTAATATAAGTTTTTAATTATTTGATTACTAACAGAAACTAAAATGGTTACCCTTATATGCAGGTTTGGATACCAACTGCACCTCTCAAACTATTTTTATTTTAATATGAGATCTATAAATAACTATCATATATATAAATGGAAACTCTTAATTGGAGTTTCTTATTCCATCATGATGACAAGGCATAAATAAAATATATACATTTAACACTTTATAACAGTCCTGATACAAATTTATAATTATCTGGCTACTAACAAAAAAAAAATAGTTATTATATATATAGGTTTGGATACCAACCAAACATTTCAACTGAAATAGCTGATGGATACTGTTTTGAACCAATTTTATGTAAATTTAGTTACTCACAAAAAATAAAATAGTTACCTCTATATGCAGATTTAAATACCAATTATACACTTTTCAGATAATTTTTATGAATATGTAATTTATAAGTATACATCAGCTAGATAAATAGGACACCCTCACATGTACATTTAACACTTAATATTTGTCCTGATACAAGCTTGTAACTATCTGGTTACTAATAACAGTAACCATAATGTAACATAATAAAATAGTAACCACATAATTATATGATAGTAACCAGAACAGGTTTTAATGGTAATCAAAACAGAAATATCATGTAATGAAACCCAATTTAGGCAATTCATGTATACTAAACAATTACATATTAACCAAAATAAAAAATAAAAGTAACCAAAATCCCACATTGAGGACACAATAATAGTAGTCAAACCATAAGGTAACAGTAACCAAAACATAATAAAGAAGTAACCAAATAGTTATATGAAAGTAACCAGAACATGTAGGATGTGTTTGTGGAAATGGAAGTAGAAATAGAAGAGCATAAACTTTGTAGAAGATATTTGAAGGAATTTACAAAAATAATACATCAATGTATATTAAGCAAATACATGATTTATTATGACTTGGGTTTATTATTTACAAAAATAATACATCCACAAACTAATGATGCCTTAAACTTCTCCAACTGACTTGGGTTCAATTTCTTGGTAATAATGCTGGGGACTTCCATGTCACCAATATATAACTTTTCCAATGAATTTTCTATTGCATTCCTCATAGTAAAAATCCCATAACTGCAAATAAACAAAATCAGATTTACACAGTCATTAGTAACCAGATATAAACAATATCTATATCATAAACAGTTACATAGTGACCAACAAATAAGAGCATACTAACCAAAATATAATATAACAATTATACAGTAGCCAAAATAGACTATAACAAATAACCAATATCCCAAATTGACTGCACAATAATAGTTATCATATCATAATATAACATTAACCATACCATAATAAAGCAGTAACCAAAAAGTTATATTATATAATCTAATGATAACCAAAATATAAACAACATGTAGTACAAACCATTTTATGTAGTAAACAAAACATGTATACCAAAAAAATACTAAAGAAGTAACCAAACAGTTATATGCTAGTAACCAAATCATGTTTTAATGGTAACCAACACATAAACAACATGTAGACCAAACCCAGTTTAGTCAACCAATGTATACTAAGCAAATACATATTGTAATCAAAACAACATATAAAAGTAACCAAAATCCCAATTGAGGGAAAAAGAATGGTATTCAAATCATAAGCTAACAGTAATAAAAAAAATTTACTAATGAAGTAACCAAACAGTTATATGTTAGTAACCAAAATATATATTAATGGTAATTAATACATAAATAACATGTACACCAAAACCAGTTTAGTCAACCATGTATACTAAGCAAATACATGGTAACCATAACAACATAAAAAATTAATCAAAATACCAAATCAAGGTAACAAAAATGGTATCTGAATCGCAAGTTAAAAGTAACCAAAACATAGTGTAGAAGTAACCAAACAGTTATATGATAGTAACAATAACTAAATTTAAATTAACACACCTTTAAAAAATTTTGGGTTGAAAATATCTTTTGGCTATGAACTTGAGCTTCTTCCCATGACATTTGTCGCCGTGATATCTTTCCGAACAACATCAAGAGGCTTGTTTGAAGCAAAATTTCTATTATCTCGATAATAGAATATGTATGCTTTCTGATCTAAAATCTTATTTTCACTAACTTGAACAACCTGTGAATCAACAAGTGCAGCAAAAGTAAATTAAAAAACAATAAAAAAAATAAAGGACTTTTAGACTATGCAAACCAGTTGCACCCCCCAAGAGCCTGAAGGAGATCAATATTCATTAACCAATTTACACCACCAATTAGTTAATTAGTCTAACACCTATGATGATGAAGATGAAGAAAAAGAACAAATACCAATAGAAATACCAGTACAAAAAGAAGAAGAAATATCAGTAGATTGAAGAAATACTAGTAGATTTTAGAAATACCAGTAGATGAAGAAGAAGGAGAAGATTTTAGAGAGACAAATACCAGTACAAAAGTTATGGGAGTTGGGAGTAAAAGAAAGACGCGTTTCAAAAAAAAACCCACCAGATTTGCCATATCATCCCCTAAATTAAGGAATCCTAATTGCAATAATATTGTAAATAAATATGAAAAAGTATATTATTTTTGTAATTATTTTATCTAGGCACCATTATTGTAATTATTTCTAAAAATGTACTAATATATGTAATTAATCTTTTAACTTTTATAGAATTTTAAAATTGATTGGACGGATTCCATGGAAGTTGGGCAAATATTACCCGGCTTACCTATTGCCTATTAAAATTAATTAAAGAACATTGTCAATTCACCAAAATAGAAACAAAAACTTCATTCACTCGTATTTTTATGGGTTCGACTAATGGTCGCTACCGATATAATAGTCGAAGGTCTCACTCTCGGGTGAGTGAGCAGCTACCCAGCTCGCCGGTGAGCTGACGGGGATTGCGAGGAGCAGCGTCCCCGGAAGCTAAACGCAAAATGCAATTGAGCTTGGAGATTTATTAGTAGCCCGATCTTGTGTTTTACTAATGTATTGGGCCTTATAAGTTTGAGTTTATGTAATAACAGTTAAAGTTTTCTAATTATTAGAAGAAAAAAATATTATTTGGTGTTTGGATCGTTGTAGAGTGTATGAAACATCTTATAAATACATCAGACAAACAAGACTAGCCAAATTAGTGAACTTTGGTATATCTCGTGTTTTTATTTTTTCGTCTTTCATATAATATGTGTGTGATTGCAATCTTATGAAGGAAAATCGTAACGGAGAAGAATTTTTTTTATCAGAATTGTAATTATTGAGATGAATTCGAGTTAAATTGTCTTTAATTTATTTGACCTAAATACGATATAAATAGTCGTTTACAATCATTTAAATTGCACGTAAGTTTCATATAAGATAAAACAACTAGGAGTTTTTCTTGAAAGCTTTCAACACAAACCATGCACGCGCGCACGAGCACACACACTTGAGGCCACGTACATGCACACAACAAGCTACATTTTTATTATTTATTATTTGTTTTTTTATTATTTTTTTCGACAAAATATATTCATAATATAAATATAAAAAAATTAAGGTCGAACTTTTTTCAATAATTAGTGCAGTAGTTCAAGATTGTCCTGGGATGAGCCATAGACCCGGACATATTAAGATCGACTCTCACTTGCAATAATTGTGAACGGCAAAAATGCGAAATGGGGTCACGAACTGCCAAATTGTGAACGACAAATTACCAAACTCGCATTTGTCCGAGTTGGGGAAATTAATCGGTCTCCGGGTCAGATACTCCGCATTATCAAAAAATAAAATAAAATAAATAAGGGTCAAACTTTACACCGTTAACACATTAGTTCTACCTATATATAGTTGAACAAGCTAGGCCGGTGTAATCAACCGACTCTTTAAAGGCTGCATTAGAGGTGGGAAGAATTATAAAGGAGACGTAAAAGTTAATTTATTTCCTAAAATCGGTTTGGATAAAGATGTTAATGATTTAGATCTTAAATTATCAATTAAGAAATGATTGAATGCTAAATTCAATTTCAATCCCCTTAGATTTGTGTTTTGAATCTAAAAGTGTATGTGGTACTAGCTAGGTTGATTTGATTCAATTCTTTTAAAATTAGGAAAATAATTGTTGCTATTAAGTTATATTTCTTTCATTCCAAAAGATAAATATTTTTAATTAATTGACTTTTAAAAGTCATGTTAGATATTTTAAAACTAAAAAAAATAATAGATTGATTTTATTTTAGTGAATATAATGATAAATATCGTATACTCTCTAAAAAATACTCCTAATTATAAGATTTATTATTTTGTATAATTTCTAATGAATGAAACTTATATTTATTCCAAAAAAAAATTAATAGTTACGCAAGACTCCTCTCACATGAATAGTAGTGAAACTCACATTAATGTGAGTAAACTTTGTAAGAATATCAAAATTTTCTTGTGAACATAACAATATTCTCTTGATGAATTTTTTAACAGTGGGAATCCGAAAATGATACAACTTAATTTATAATTTAGAAGGATGAGTGTGTGTGTGTGTAAGACCCCAACTTATTATTAATGAAATTGAATTTCCTCTATTTATTATTTTGAAATAGTAAAGGTTGATTTGATTAATGTGGTTAGTTATGGGTAAAATGCGCAAATATTTAAAATAAGCAAGTGGTTGTAAAATATTCATTGTTGTCGGACAATATTCGTTTGGTCGTAGAATATTCTTGCTGTCGGGGAATATTTGTACGACGGCGCAGCCTTGTGTGAGCCCCATAACAGAAAGCGATTGGATGAAGAAAATGACAAGTATAAGTTGTTTATAAATAACGGCGTAGTTGTTACCATTAATACTGTTGAAATACTCGATGGTTAAAACACAGTAGCACACGATATTGCACCAATTATTGATTCTTACGTAAGAAGGCACTACTCAATAATTGTTGCAGTAATTACTGTTCAATATTTTATTTTATTGATTCAATAATTGCTGCATTGATATTTTATATTATTGTTGTTTCAATAATTGTCATTACACAGTATTTTCTATTATCGGAGCAATAATTCATATTTGAATAATATTATTAGATAACATTATTGGCAATGTCTAGAAAGTTCTGTCTAATGAGAGATTTGGTCACTTAATTGCGCGCCAGTAAGGAGAAATCCTTATTGGAAAGCCCCCTCTTTCCTGGGAACTGCCTAGTTGTCAGTATTGTGATTCTGTAATATTATTTGTGAATAATTAATTATTGATTTATATGATGAGAAAAATATTTATTTTATATGGATATAGATGGAGAAAATTTTTAATGTGACAATTGTTGAAAATAAATATTTTATCTTTTTCTAATAAAATAATTCATTTAAATATATTATTATATTATACTAATATAATAATGGTGATATCTTTACAATAAATATGGGATATATGAATAAATGAGGAGGAAGAATATTTTTGTTACAATAAATGTTAAAAACATGTTAAACATGTCGGTGGACCCCATTTCTTGACTGAAACTTAATTATAGTCTGCAAAATCAGTCCGTATATAGATTTCGGTCAATTTCTGTTTGGAATTTGGAAAAACTTTCTTTTGCAAAGTTTTAGAGAATTAAATTTTCAATGGAATGGATATAAGATTTGAATTTTTCTAATAAAAGAGCTATTTATTATGAATTATTGAAGTTCTGAAGTTCTGGAATAATTATTTTTTTAAAGTTTTAAATTCTTTTTAAAAGAAAAACATTTTTTACACTTGGGTGGGCCCCACATGAGTGGTAAACATGTTGAATTCAGTTTTCTTGGTGTGCGTAGGAAATTTATATAATTATATTAATATTTTATTAAATTTTCTGCTTTGGTGTTCTAAACAATTTCCTATAAATAGGGTGCTTAGGTTAGAATTGAAAATCACACCAGAAACTGAAATCTTCTCTCTCTATATTATCGAGCGTAGTCTTGTGAGTATTTTGATACTTTGAGTGTTGTTATACGGTGCAAGTTTCCTTCAACACTTTATTCCAGTATTTCAGTCAGAAGTACTATCTTTTCGAGGTAAGGGATGTTATTTTTTTTATAAATGATATTATTTCTTTGAATATCATTATGTCAGAATATTGATAAGATTTTTCTTATGAAATTCTTGTCTTTTAGTGTCGGAGTTACTATTCACGAATACGGCACTATTCACAGAAAAATTAAATTTTCATTTTTTGTTCAAAATATCTATAATGGATACTAGCTTTGATTGTATCCATGTTTTGATCATTCTTGAATTTTACTCCACTATGGTTATTTATGAAGTATTTTTGAACTTGGACTGTTTAAAGTACGAATCCTTAATATTTGTTCTTTTGTTTCACTGGATTCGTTTTCTTTAAAATATTTTTCATCATCCTCAGTCCTAAATGATGATATTACTGAATATCTTTGGCCTGTAGTGCAAAGATGGTTGAATTTCTTATGAATATCTTTGGCCCGTAGTGCAAAGATGTACAGGTGTTGAGATGAACATGACCAACTGTTGAATATCTTTGGCTTGTAGTGCAAAGATGAATATTTGATTCAAGATGTTTATTGATTGATGTTACAGGGATAAAATATTGATGATGGACTTTTAAATTCATATATAATAGTAGATTTCATTCTCTACGTAACTCTTCTATGAATTATTATTTTCGCTGCGAATATTGATCTGAAACTTGTTGTCTATTATATTCTATCAGATTTTTTCCTGTTGAGGACTAATGATAATTTGTTCTATATTATCTTAGTCATAATATTATTTATTATAAAGGTAGTTATTTGCGGAGACTTGAATTTGAAGCTCGTGAGTAGTTTGAATATAATTCGATTCGGGTCAGATCGAATTCGAGTAATAAATATTCGAGTCGAGTCGAATCTGAATAGAATTTTTTAAATACAATTCTAATTCGAGTATGAATTTAACATTTCGAGTTGAATTCGGGTATCTCTATGTTAAGTTCGGTTCGATTCATTTATACCCTTAATGAGACTAGACTAAAAGTCAGGTAAGCCCAAGACCAAGTTGAATCTAGTGTTTTTGCAGTTTAGGTCGAGTTAAATTTTGGGTAAATTACATATAATAGTACATTTTTAAAAATAATTACAAAAATCATACACCTATAAAATAATTATAAAAGTATTACACTTTTTTGTTTTTATTTTCAATCTTAACATAATTAAAGGTCCTTAAATTAAGGGATTAATATGTAATGGCTGACATGACAATATTAGTATAATTAGGATTCCTTAATTTAGGGGATTAGTTTTGGTATGTGTCATTTTCTCTCTCATCTCCTCTTATTCTGCCATTTTATTCTTTTCTGTCATTTTCTCTCTCATCTCCTCCTACTACTTCATTTTTTGTACGTCACTGCACTTTTATTCTTCTATTTTCATATTTAAAGACAAAAGTTGAAGAGTGAAGAAAGAAGATGAAGACGCCATTGAAGAGATAAAATAAAGACGCCATTTTGCCATTTTCTCTCTCATTTTCTTCTATTCTGCCATTTTTTCTTCAAAAAATGAAGACGCCATTTTTGTCATTTTTGTATAAAAGATGAAGACGCCATTTCTGCCATTTTTTTTATTCTGCCATTTTTTCGATCTCTTTCATTCTTCTAATTGTTCTTTATATTTCTTTGTACTCTGCTTTTGTAAGTACTTCTATTTTACTTCTCTCTCTCGTACTAATTTTTAAGGTTTTCTCTTTAATTTCATTCATTTGGGGTTTATGATCTTAATTTT
Source organism: Panax japonicus (assembly GCA_020205505.1). Classification (NCBI taxonomy): domain Eukaryota; kingdom Viridiplantae; phylum Streptophyta; class Magnoliopsida; order Apiales; family Araliaceae; genus Panax; species Panax japonicus. The sequence continues at coordinate 57,937,176 of CM035102.1, read as the reverse complement.
ATGCAAAATGTGCGTTTGATTATGACTTATGATCACTTTTTTTGTTGATTGATGTTTACCTTAGTATAAAAGTTTGATTACCTCGGTATAAAAGTTTGGTAACCAAACTTTTATACCAAAGTAACCAAGCTTTTATACTGAGGTAACCAAACTTTTATACTAAGGTAACCAAACTTTTATACCAAGGTAATCAATCCACCTCCACACCATCAGTTTTTTCATAGTGCAGTTGGTAACCAAACCTTCACACCAAGGTAACCTTGGTATGAAGGTTTGGTTGCCTCAGTATAAAAGTTTGGTTACCTTATTATAAAAGTTTGTTTACCTTAGTATAAAAGTTTGTTTACCTTAGTATAAAAGTTTTGGTTATCTTGGTATAAAAGTTTGGTTACCTTAATATAAAAGTTTGGTTACCTCAGTATAAAAGTTTGGTTACCTTGGTAATTACCAAGGTTTGGTTACCTTGGTATAAAAGTTTAGTTACCTTAGTATAAAAGTTTGATTACCTTGTTATAAAAGTTTGGTTACCATGACATTACTAATGATCTTCTCCTCTGCAGTATCTTGAGAATTTCCTTTTACTACCAGAAAATGGTTGCTCCCACCACTACCGCCCCAGCCTCCACTACCGCCCCAGCTCCACCTCCACCGTCTCTGTAACCATCACTTGAGCCACCACCGCCATCTCCGCCACCGCCACCACCGCCATTGCCACCACCGCCATTGTTACTGTTAGGTTTGTAATATTCATGAACGCAATCAAATTGCAAAATATGCGGAAGGGTGTAAAATTAGCGGAAGCGTGTAAAATCAGAGTTTAAAAATTTTACAAACCATAAATCCGGATCACCCTTTATGCACAATTATTAATTAAACGAAAAAGAAAGAATAAGAACCATACCCTTGAAGATCCGAGCTTCCTCAGGTACAAGTTCACCTCCAATCCTTTTCGCGTTCAACTTGAATCCACCGGGTTTGGTTCCTTCCTTTGATCAACGTTAGCCACCCAAGTGTTTGGCCTCTAGAGGTGATCCATCAAGGAAGAAGAAGGATTCAAGAAGATGGGTATTTGGCAAAACCCTAGTTTTCTATCTCTATAGAAAAAGGGGCGTACTCTCCAACAATTGGAATTACGTATTCTAATAATACGTCAACCTCTTTTCACCCATAATAAGACTCCTCTTATTTATAGATGTGGGCAACCCATCCTTAACAATTAAGGAATTGGGTTTTATTTTAATTAATTAAACTCTTTTAATTAATTAGGCTCCTAATCTTATTAGGAATAATTAATTAACCTTTTAATTAATTAAGCTCCCTAATCTTATTAGGGATAATTAATTAAACTCTTTTAATTAATTTGCCTCCTAATCCTATTAGGATATTTGAGAGTACTTTTATTAATTAATTTCCAAACTCCTTTAGGAATTAAATAATAATAATCGTAATAATAATAAGACTCCTCTTATTAATTTATATTTAATATTTTCAAAATATTAAATAATAAATATTAAGCTATTTAATTTATTCTATCACCATAGATTAAATTAAATATACTTAACTTATTATTACGATTATGCCATTAACTTCTTAAATAATTATTCTTCCTTTTATGGTGTGACCCTTTAGGTTCTCCATATTAAACCGGTTGTGAATAAATCAATTAGAACAATTCTAATCTTATTTAAATAAATAAATTAAACTAATAATTTATTTAAATAATATTTATTCTACAATAGGGATAAGCCTCCCTAGCGATCAACGACTTTCCAGATAATATAGATTTCAACATTAATCATAAAAGAACCTTTGAGTAAATAGTTACCGTACAATTCAATCCTTCTACCGTACAATGTCCCAATTAAATATAAGACATGAAATTTCTGTAAAGTCTTATTTTATTTAATTATATGTATTTCGACTCTTAAATGCACAACTCCAAATAATGCAAATTAGAAACTCCTTTCTAATTTCATTCTGCCTTGGCCAAGGACTACTGTGTTGTCATTTATCGAATCACATAGGACATTTCTCTTCTTTTACTAGAAGTGGTAGATTCTTTATTGATCATACATTATCTCCATGTACAACTCATTATACCCAAGCATACCCTTTGATATACCCTAAGGGTCTTAAGGAATAAGTCAAAGTATAACTCATCATACACAAGATACTATGATGATCCCAAGTCCAAGGATCACTTGTACTACTATCACTACAGGAATTCCTATTGACATGCAAGTAAAACTCCATTAGGTATTCCTTAGCGAGTCACGTTCAGTGAACTTATTCTCTAATAAGCACCTACATATTTGCTTTAGTGTCTCCACACAAATGATCATGAGATCAATCATCCTCATCTAATGAGCAAGCAACATATGTACCAATCTATCCGGATTCACTAATCCCCAATTTAGTAATCCAACGATTGGAAACTATTTTAGTTTTAAGCTTTCTAAGAATTTAGATCTCATTAGAATGATCATCATCATTATTCTAAAAGCATTGCTTAAAACTATGGGTTTATCACATATTATAAAACAGCATCATGTAGATAATTAAAAGCCTTTAATAAATTAATATATTTTATTAATAAATGAATAAGATTGTTACAAAGTATATGCTTTATCATCAAACATGATTGGCTTGTGTGCATACTACTTTCAGTTACCTCCTCCATAACCATCACCGCCGCCTCTGAAGCCACTATTACCACCTCCTCTGAAGCTGTCACCTCCTTCAAAGCTTCCAACTCCTCTGAAAATTGCCTCCGCCACCTCCTGCAAAGTACAAAATTTGTGCAGTCTTTCCTATAAAATTTGAATTTGAATTTGAATTTATTTTTGTGGTTAGATCCCAGATATTTGAATTTGAATGATTAGTTATGGCAGATATTTCTCCTTAATTTTAGGTTTCCTTATTAATATGAATTGCGTTATTTTTGTAATTATGTTGTGTGTGTTTTATTTTTGTAATTACTTTCTAATTGTTGTATATTAGTATTAAGGATCCTTAAATTTTTGTCTTAAAAGAGCAATTTTTTCAAAATTTTCAAGCCGGACATAATCGATTCAAATTTTAATCAGACTAGATTTAAATTAGACCAAGTTCAGATCGCAAGCCGTGGACCTTTTGTGCATCCCCACCCAAAGGCACGCGTAGTGGTAGTAAATTTGTAACTGTCAGTGGAACAGTAAGGTAATGGGCCGACAGGTAATGTTGGGTCCACAAAATTGCGTGAAATTAGATAGATGGGCCCACGGATCCTTAAAACAAACAGCTGGAAGTTTATCATAAGCTAAAGCTGCAGTGGATTCATTGATTTGATAATTAAGAATTGTCAAAAAAAAAAAAATATTCGGCGGCGGCAAAAGTGGATCCACCTATTTATCATTTGGAAATTTGGAGCGTGATAATTTTATGAGAAATAATTTATATGTCGATAAATTTATAATAAAATTAAATTGTGATTTATATAAAATTTAAGTTATCAAATAAAATAAATTAAAACGAAATTATTCTTAATTTTTTTATATTCCATGCATATGGATATATCTGTATTTATAATCTATACAAATTTGTTGTCAAATTTTTGTGACTTTGATTCTACATAAGTCTATGTTATAGATCCTAATTGTTTTTCATACAAAAAGAATTAAATTAAAATATTATATTTTCATATAAAAATATAATATGACAATCCCTAAAGTAAAATTCGAAAATCAAGAATTAAAAAAAAACAGAGATTTGATTTTTGTTGGGTTTAGCCTTTCTCATAAGAGTTTCTATATGTGGCTAATATCCTTACATTTTGTGTTGATTTAGTGAATTCCAATGTGGCCTATTGGGCCAATAACTAAAGTAGGCCTTTAATTCCTAAATTACTACTACTATATATGATTTTGGCATTCGTATATAACAAAAAGTAATACAAAATTTAGAACAAATGCTATATATATATATATATATAGGGAATATATCTTAAGCTCACCCCTTATTCAACTCACCCGAGCTCACCCCCTTTTAGCGACGGACACGACGACGGTTCGATCATACAACCGTCGTCTATACTTATAGCGACACTATATGTTGTCCGTCGCTAAAAGTATAGACGACGGTTGTATGACCGAACCGTCGTCGGGTCCGTCGCTAAATGGAGGGTGAGCTCAGGTGAGTTAGATAAGGGGTGAGCTTAAGATCCGGACCGTATATATATATATATATATCTAATAAAATACAAATGATTTTGAATTTCCCGCTCACTCAATAAATCATCTAGGCCATCCAAAGTTTGGGATAAATCTCACCGTTCATACATCTATCTAATAAAATACATCTATCTATCTAATAATCTAATAATAATTTAATAAAATACAAATGACTTTAAATTTTCCGCTCACTCAATAAATTATTTTGGTCGTTCAAAATTTGAGATAAATCATATTGTCTATACAGTACCGGAGGCACGGGACCCAGCTAGTATATATATAGAGAGAGAGAGCAAGGATCAAGTGCATACACTACAAAAAAGTAGGTCATTGCCGACGGCATATACCGTCGCCAATGATCCTATTGCCGTCGGCAATGAGGTCATTGGCGACGGCATTGTCCGTCGCCCTTACCGTCGCCGTATGGGTCGTCGCCCCGGTCTCCCGTCGCTCGCCGTCGGCAAGTGTGTCATTGGCGACGGATGTCATTGGCGACGGCGTGCCGTCGCCAATGGTCCCGTCGCCAATGACCCACTTTAAAAAAAAAATAATAAAATTGCAAAATTCCCCTGTTCATTTACATATACATTGTACCTGTTGTACCTGTTATAAACTAAGAAAAATAAATAATGACAATATACGCATATCAATAACAATCATATCTTTTACTATCAACAATTAACATAATTAGATACCAAACTCAAATCTATACAACTCAAAAGCTAAATACATACATTAAAGTCAAAATATAAATATAAACAACTACTGCCCAAGATCAGGAATCTCTGTCCCATCGTCAGTCCCATCCTCCATAGTCTCATCCGCATCAGTTCGGAAATCATCACCATCTCCTCCACGAGCATCACCTGTGCCGCCATCTCCACCTCCACGAGTCTCATCAACAAGACCCTACAAAATTAAAATATTAATAACGGAGTCCCCAAAATAGATCATATTTATATTATTTTAGTTTGTGTCAGTTGTAACGCGTGTCAGTATGTCGATAACTAGGCGATAACTCGGTCTCCGTATGCCGGAATCGAGTACCGTCAGTTGTAACGCGTGCCGAATACCTACGCGGTGCTGTGTGTGTGTTTGCGTGGCGTTCGGGTGGACGATGCGTGTTTCGGGCTCTTTTTCGGCTTTTTGGCTAAGTGTGGTTCAGTTTCGCAAACTAGGCGATAACTCGGTCTCCGTATGCCGGAATCGAGTACCGTCAGTTGTAACACGTGTCTATTACCTACGCGGTGCTGTGTGTGTGTTTGCGTGGCGTTCGGACGGACGATACGGGTTTCGGGCTCTTTTTTGGCTTTTTGGCTAAGTGTGGTTCAGTTTCGCAAACTAGGCGATAACTCGGTCTCCGTATGTCGGAATCGAGTACCGTCAGTTGTAACGCGTGTCTAATATCTACGCGGTGCTATGTGTGTGTTTGCGTGGCGTTCGGACGGACGATGCGTGTTTCGGGCTCTTTTTCGGCTTTTTGGCTAAGTGTGGTTCAGTTTCGCAAACTAGGCGATAACTCGGTCTCCGTATGCCGGAATCGAGTACCGTCAGTTGTAACGCGTGCCGAATACCTACGCGGTGCTGTGTGTGTGTTTGCGTGGCGTTCGGACGGACGATGCGTGTTTCGGGCTCTTTTTCGGCTTTTTGGCTAAGTGTGGTTCAGTTTCGCAAACTAGGCGATAACTCGGTCTCCGTATGTCGGAATCGAGTACCGTCAGTTGTAACGCGTGCCGAATACCTACGCGGTGCTGTGTGTGTGTTTGCGTGGCGTTCGGACGGACGATGCGTGTTTCGGGCTCTTTTTCGGCTTTTTGGCTAAGTGTGGTTCAGTTTCGCAAACTAGGCAATAACTCGGTCTCCGTATGCCGGAATCGAGTACCGTCAGTTTTAACGCGTGTCTAATACCTACGCGGTGCTGTGTGTGTGTTTGCGTGGCGTTCGGACGGACGATGCGTGTTTCGGGCTCTTTTTCGGCTTTTTGGCTAAGTGTGGTTCAGTTTCGCAAACTAGGCGATAACTTGGTCTCCGTATGTCGGAATCGAGTACCGTCAGTTGTAACGCGTGCCGAATACCTACGCGGTGCTGTGTGTGTGTTTGCGTGGCGTTCGGACGGACGATGCGTGTTTCGGGCTCTTTTTCGGCTTTTTGGCTAAGTGTGGTTCAGTTTCGCAAACTAGGCGATAACTCGGTCTCCGTATGCCGGAATCGAGTACCGTCAGTTGTAACGCGTGTCTAATACCTACGCGGTGCTGTGTGTGTGTTTTCGTGGCGTTCGGGTTTTATCTTATGTTTATCTAAGCAATACAATTACAAATTACATAAATTAAAAAAGGAAATACATAATTTAATTATTTTTACCTGTCGAATATGTGGTGGGAAGATGTTGGCCAAGACAACTGCACACACGCGGATGGCCTCCTCCCGTACTACACCCATGAGATCGTCAACGGCAGCTGTAGGATCGATAGAGCCGTGGACAACCTCCTGAGCCAGCTGATAGATCCGCTCGCGTGATGGTGCGCCTGACTGCACTACACCGCTTGACATGCACCCCTCTATGATCCGCCGGAAGAAGTCGTCGGATAATGAAGGGCCGGCGCCCGATCCACTCGCACCACTACCTCTAGTGGGAGGGCGTCGTCGAGATCTCGCAGCAGGGACTAGGGTGTAAGCTGGGACATGGGGAATGCCCACAACTCTACCCTTCTTCGGTCCCCCTGTAGCCTGCAGCCAATCCTCTATCTCCTCGTCTGCACGCGTAGACTCGTCTACTGGAGTGTCACCTCTCTGGCTGCTCCGGGCCACTGCAAGATCTTCGAACCGTCGCTGACAAAAAACACAGTAGTGGATGGGATGTTACGCAAAGTATAAAATGAAATAATATAAAAGAATATCCGAATTTTAAATACATATTAAATAAGAGAATTAAATAACTTACAGCAATGCGTTCTACCTCAGGTGAGATATAACCGCCGTCACCTTTCTTTTGGTGGGCCTGCCACCAAAACTCCAAGCGGGAGGGTGCATGCTTTAAACTCACCTCAAGTCTCTCCCGGTATAGGTCGTACGACTGAGACCCAGTGCAGTGTGGGAGACGACTCTGTTGTCGGGCAGCTGAACGATGTGCCGACATCTTCTTGAAGGCCTCGCCGTCCCAAATGCTGCACATCTGGTCCCACACTGCAGTAGATATGAAATCTGGCCGGACATCCTTAAGTGTCTGTCCATCATCCATCTTCGTCTGGGCCTTTTTCTTCCAATCGTAGACCCACTTGTGCCAATTTATCTACTTCTACCACAAATATCACACGACCTCTTATCTTTATTGACATCACCGTAATACAACATACAGTCATTCTCACAAGCATCAATCTTCTCATACCCTAGATTGAGCCTTTTGACCATTTTCTTCACATCATAGTACGACTCCGGTAACTTATTGCCTGCAGGTAAACACTCCTTCACATTGCTTAACAGTTCATTAAAACCTCTCTCGCTACAGTCATGCTCATTCTTGAAGTGTAAAAACTTAGTCACAGCAGATAAGACGGTGTGTTTTTCGTGCCCGTCATACAGTGGTGTCGCTGCTTCATGCAATAACTCATAGAAACCCTTAGCCCCATCATTCGGCTCTTGCTCGACGCTACTGCCATCCCTGTCTGTATTCCACTGAAAGTACGAACCAGCAGCTTCGACTATCATGTTAGTACAGTCAAAGTTTTCGTCACCTCTGGATTCTGGTTCTGATTCATGTTCATCCAACCAGGTTTCCCCATGATAGATCCATGTCGTATAACCCTGCTTGAACCCATACGCAAATAAGTCGCACATGACATCACTCCTTTCCTTCCACACTTCATTCACACACCTCTTACAAGGACATCTGATCTCATCGCCGCTGACTTGCTCAAACGCGAAGTTGAGAAACTGTTCAACCCCACTACGATACTCAGAGCTAAGCCCACTCCTATCAGTGGCTACCCTACGTTCCATCCAACTTCGGTCAACAGACATCTCGGACAACTGTCTGCTATATATATGGAAAGTTAGACAAACGCAATCAAGTCTCCAAGTTAATGTATATGCAAGCTTATGAGTTTCCTAACTTCATCTCCCACTCTAACGGGTCAGGCTTCTATCCCATTCCCGGATGTGTCGCCTCACTGATGCCAACAACTTGAACACATCTTTACATTTTTCAGAATTTTTGGCAGCACCTCCCCATGGTCTTCAAGTACACGAAATAGACTAACACATCGTAGTCTAAATATGCACCCGAAGAACATTAAGAGATATATACTGACCGAAAATTCAAAAAATATAAAGACGTGCTCAAGTCGTTAACACCGACCTAAGTGAGATCGAAACATACAAGAACAGTCCCAAAACGGGGACTATTTGAGATTCACTCCTACTAAGTGAATCTCAAATGGGTTTCTAAGCTTCCTAAACTATATGAAAATATATGTGCATGTCAAAGTATAATGAGCTGGTAAATTTCTTTAACCCACCCTCAAATAGGAAAAAAATAAATAAATTAAGAATTAAAAGATCCTATACAATTTAAGGATCCTAATATATTCACCAAATTGAGAATTAGACAGAGTTCTTCAAACGAGATTGACCCCAATATATTCACCAAATTAAGCAATACCCAATTATTACCTCAAACACAGGCATACACGCACAAATAGAAAATGGGTTCAAAATAAACAAACGATTAGATTGAAATAGATGAAAAAATTAAAATGAAAAACAATGCCCCAAACTGCATCTCTTCAATAACCCACTAAACAAACCACATTTTTAATTCAGAATGAAAAAGCCTAATTTCATACATTGGCATAAAAATTAAAAATAACCAAACAAAAATGGTCCATTACTTAGTCTTACAACATATACAAGCAACATATTAAAGTAGCAATGAGAAAAGCAGTTGTGCGAATTCAGCAACTAGTCCATTAAACAACAAAGAATCACAAATAAAATAAATTTTACTTCTAGACAACTGTAATTCAAGTATTCAACATCACTTGCATACTAAAGGAAGAAACTGTTACACTCTTACAAATCAAAGTAAAGCAGTTGTGTGAATTCAAGTACTTAGCTCGATCAGAACATATAATAGAAAAAATGGAATCATACCTATTGCAAGTTGAGCGAAACCGAGTAAAGAAGAAAGAAAGAGAGGTGGAGTCCCGTCAGTGGTGGCCGGAGTATGGCAGGAGAGGGAGGCTCGATGGCGCCGGCGATATGGGAGGAGGGGGAGCTGACCTTGAAGCTTTTTTCTTCAATTAATGGCGTTTGGGAGGTATGGGTTGAACAGGGATTGAGGGAAAATCGTATATCAGTAGCAGAGCAGAGGAAGAGGGAGGGAAAAGAATGTAGTCGTTCTCGTCGTGGTTAGGGATTTTAAAAAGACTCATTCTCGACGGCATAGCCGTCGATATTGATACCGTCGTTACTGACTCATTTACGACGGCCTAGCCGTCGCCTTTAGAATTTTATGCTGTCGCCTATGACTTTCCCTCTCCCGCGAAAAAAATCCCACCAAAATGTAATACCGGGAAAGGTATTATCGACGGGACTCATTGACGACGGGTAGGCCGTCGCTAATGATGTTATTATCGACGGTAATATAGCCGTCGCCAGTACCCCCGTCGCCTATGACCCAGTTTCTTGTAGTGATACCCCTTATCTTACTCACCCGTGCTCACTCCCCTTTAGCGACGGACCCGGCGACAGTTTCGGTCATACAACCGTCGTCTATACTTTTAGCGACGGACAACATATAGCGTCGCTAAAAGTATAGACAACGGTTGTATGACCGAACCGTCGCTGGGTCCGTCACTAGCTAAAGGGGGGTGAGCACGGGTGAGTAAAATAAGGGGTATGCACTTGATCCGGATCATATATCTATCTAATAAAATACAAATGATTTTGAATTTCTCGCTCATTCAATAAATCATCTGGGCCGTCCAAAGTTTGGGATAAATCTCACCATCCATCTATCTAATAAAATACAATCTATCTAATTCTATCTATCTATATCTATATTCTATATATCTAATAAAATACAAATGATTTTAAATTTTCCGCTCACTCAATAAATCATCTAGGACGTCCAAAGTTTGGGATAAATCCCACCATCTATCTTTCTAATAAAATACAAATGATTTTGAATTTCTCTCTCACTCAATAAATCATATGAGTCGTCCAAAATTTAAAATAAATCCCAACGTCCATAGTGCCGGAGGCACGGGACTGTTGCTAGTATATATATATGGAATGATTCATAGCATCTATTTGCTATGGATCAAAAAATGACATATAACATCTTTACCTTTCATTAAAACAATACATGTCGTCCGCTAGTACTTCTAGCGGACGTGGTAAAAACATATTTAGACCATTATAACCCCATACAATCGATCTGTCACTTGACATTTAAATCCAAGTTTTTCAGGTATGCTCTTCATCAATTACGCCACTCTGTCTTCTTCCTTGAGCACTCTAAAAAATAAATCATTAATTTTTACGGTTAGGGTTTGGATTCAGTTCACAGCCTCCATTTCAAGCCTTAAAGTAGCTTGGCGCAAAGACAAGAAGCTAGACCAAGCCATTGACACAATCAAGATCTACGACCTCTCCACCTCCTCCGAAATCGGTTCCCTCACTGACCCCACCCTCACCGCCCTTTCATTTATTTCTCTCTCCTCCTCCTTCCCCCGTAACCTACTCTTCGCCTTCCGCGACGGCTCCTTTTCTATATATGATGCCGACCCTTTCGTCCACCTCAAAACCCTGGCTGTCCACAAAAAAAGGCATAAATGATGTCTGTGCACCCGTTTGGGACGTTAGCACTGACGGTGGGGAGAGATTCGTGTTTGGGGATGGTTAATTTGGTGAGAGGAAGGAGGAGTTTTTATTGTAGGTTGGGGAAGGAAGCTTCCATTGTTAAATTCAATTCTACTGGGGATAAATTCTTTTTGGTTATGTCAGTTTCTTGTTCTTATCTATCTGTGTGTTGTATTGATTAGTATAAATGATTGCTAATATGTGAAGGTTGTTCATGAAACTTAATATTTGGCTTGTAGGGGCAAAATCGACTCACTAATTCATTAACTACGTCCGCCAGAAGTACTAGCGGACGGCGTGTTCTCAATTTTAATCACAGCCATTCATTTGTTAAACGGAAGGTATAGATGCTATATGCCACTTTTTATTTTATAGCAAATACATGTTATGAATCATTCCCTTATATATATATAAAGGGTAATGTTCCAAATATCAACGATCAAGATTAAAAAGAGGAACGTGATGTTCGCTAGTAATACTAACGCACAGTGTAGTGACACAAATTAGACCATTATACCCCAAGTTAATGAAAGTCAACGTGTCAAAAAATTATCTCGTCCGCAAGTATTACTAGCAGACACCTTAACACTTGAAAATGCTCTAGCAAAATACCCTTCAATTGGCAACAAAACTTCAAAATTCACGTACAATTTGGGAAAAGTTGTGTTCTACATCAACATAATCAACTGGGGTTTATAACTTATTAACTAGGGTTTAGGATTTATTAATCAGTGTTCAGAATTTATTAACCAAGGTTCAGAGTTTATTAAAAAAAGTTAATAAAACTTAAAGCCAAACCTTGGTTTATAAATCCTAAACCCTAGTTAGATCCTAAACCTTGGTTTATAAAGCCTAAATCTTAATTAATAAACTCTAATCCTAGTTAATAAAGTCCTTATTATGAGATTAGAGTGAGATTAGTAAAAATTCTCGTCCGTTAGTAATACTAGCGGACTGTTTAATTAGGGGGTATAACGGTTCAAGTTGTTTACTAGCGGACGTCGTGTCATCCCTTCTAATCTCAACCATTGATCATTGGAACACACTCTAGAATTTGTTTGTTCATTTTTGATCCATAGCATATACTTTTGTGAATTATTATACATATAAAAATGTATCAACTAAGTATACATATGCCAACATAAAAACATCTTAAGCTTCTAGGATGAAATGCATTCCTAAAAATTAAATTGTAATAGTTTAAATTATCAAATAAATAAATGAAAAATGAGCCTATTAGGTTAAGTCATATCTTAAAGAGAGGAATATATACATGCCAAGCCCAAAGGCACGTAGGTCATGTTTATTTGTAAAAAAAAAATATTTGGAATTAAATTATTTGTCTTAATTTAATATTACTTCAGACTATTTAACCATTTGAAGAGGGACTATAAGTTTCTTGATGTAGGAATATTACTCTCATAAAGTCATTTGATAAGTTAAAATAGGGAGACTATTAATTTTACATTCATTATGGAATTATATAGTTCAATAGTTCATCATATAAAATATAGCCTTAGAAATGACAAAAAAATAAAAAAATCTATAAGACTATTTAAAGGACTATTAATTTCTCATCATGAAATAAAATAATCTGAAATAATGTTAAATTAAAATAAATAGTCCAATCTTAAATATACTTTTTGTAAATAAAAATCATAGTGTTTAGTTTGTTCACTAGAATACCAAATCGGGTTTTAACTCGATCCATGAGATTTAAAATCAATTGAATTGGTTGCGTTGTGTTTATGACTTTTTGGAAAAAAAGTTATTGTGTATTATACTCCTCATTTGTTAAAATATAAGATCAATATTGACTTTTTAAAAGTTAATTTTAAATATTTTTAATTTTGAAATTGACATAAATTCATTTAGATTATATCATTATGATTATAAATATTATAAAACTATCTAAAAAGTACTACAAGTTATAGCATTTATTGTTTTCAAAATTTAAATAAATCATGCCAATTTTACATTTAAAAATATTTCAAATTGACTTCTAAAAAGTCATTATTGACCTTGTAATTTGCAATGGATAGAGTATTAAATAACTATCGACAACCATTCAACACCATGTTAACAAAATATCCGGACCTGCACCCGATCGAGGGCCAATCGGCATCTGGTTAACAGGATTCTGTAATTCACACAAAGTATCGCATTTCGTTATATTCTTCATCGATGCAAGAGTCGAAATATCCGTTGCCAAGAGTCGTTTGTGTTTTAAAGAGACGGAAGGCCTTAAAAGTTCCCGATAAGGGGGGAAAAATCATCAACTTTAAATTTGTGAATATGCTAAAATGGTGTATCTAATAAGATCTAAATAAGGAATGACAGAAAGCCCTCCATAATGCTGAGATTGACCATCCAAGACAAGGTGAGCAGTATATGCATGAGCATAGCCCCTGGTGGTGCGCACAGCCCATATGGGTACAGATGTGTGACCAGTGGAGAGCTGAGAGCTGGATCAAGAGGCGCAATACTGCTGCCTCGTACAGATCCTCAGGTGTATCTGAAGGCGAAAAGGCAAAAGGCACGTATCGGGCGGCAGTATATCATAGCTGCAGCATATTGCTGCCAGGGTACGTATGTTATGTTTACAGTCATGTTTTGTAGCTAAAATATCATATGTTTACATATTAATATGAGAAAATGAACTGTAGGAGTCTCAGTCTCAAGGTCAACCTATCAATTGGTTGGATTTGTATGTGAACACCCGCGATGGTCTGTCTGAGGCTGTTCAAATAACGGTAATAAGTTAACTTTATACTAATATGTTGTTTATAAATTGTGACGACCTTTTTTAGCATTTTTTTTATTTATTTTTAACTATTTAAATGTTAACCTTCTGACATGACACTTATAAGGGCTTAATGAACGAGCGTTATCCTAAAGGCACCCCGCGTCCGTCGATTGATCAAGAATTATGGGAGAGGGCGTCAGTCGTGAAGAAAAACTATGTTAAAGGCCAAGGACAAAAAGGACACCCGACCATCAGTGGCACATGCAGCTCTGCTACCCAGTCTACACAATTATCAGGTTATCCAGCCTATCATACTCCTGCTGACTGTGTGAAAGCGATCTGTAGGGATCGTGATCTTCTTTGTATACTAGGCAGACATCTGCAGTCTCTGAGTCCTGATGAGTTGGCAAATACAGTAGAGGCAGCAGCAGCACGACATCAGGATGGCGATGAGGTATATATCGATATTATTACTGCCACTATCTTACTTATATGTTTAACTACATTGTCTATTGTTTATCTTTCGCTAAGTGATAACATGCAATATTAACACATGTAATATGTTTTATTCTTTTGTTAATTACAGGGTCCTCATTTGGATGATCCATGAAGAGTTAGACTTTTTTTTAGATATTTAAAGCCTTGTACCCTTTTATATTCATTCTTTGGACAATTGTATTGGTTTACGATTCTATTATATGGATATTTACGATTGTATTGTGTTGTGTTGGTTTTGTTCATTCTATCAAATGGATGGATGTTTATAATACTATTGTGGATGTCTTGGGATATATATAAATCATGGATGGATGTTTATATGGATGTTTATATATACTGCTGTGTGTTGGGATAGAAAGCAAGTACAAAGCATGTTATTTTTGGGAAATCAACAAAACAGGAAAAATAGTTTTTTTTTTTAAAAACAACATCAGCGACCGCATTAGGTCACTACTACTATAAGCGGTCGCTGATAGCTCCTTGGAAACTAGCGACCGCATCGGTCACTGACACATGTGCCACGTCATCCCTGACAACTGACTCAGCATGAGTCAGATTAACGATGGGGTCGGTCGCAGATAACGGTCGCTAATAAGTCAGTCGCTATATATTATTGGTCTCTGATGTCCATCCAGCGACGTGATTACCTGCGACTATTATCAGAGACCGCATTCGATCAATAATACTCATCTACGACCATATGCGGTCACAGATATGTGGTCGCAGATATGCGGTCGCTGATAAGCCTGTTTATTGTAGTGTTATGGGCCTAAAAGCCATCAAAGTATGTCCGAGCACCACACATATGATTTTCAAGCTATTTGTACAATTGAAAAGGGTCAATCATGAGAACCAGATCTAGATCCGTCAGCTGGATCGATCTTAGATCCCGTGGCTCCTAGGCACACATAATCATATGAATAGCCTACATAAAAAATATACTAAAATAAAATAAGTATTTAATCTAAACATCTTAAAACATATGATTCATCATGTAAATCATTGCATGCGCGTATCCAAAGCTTCCAGCTTGCTCTAGATATAGATCTAGGGTCGTGTGGTTGCTTAATATTTACAAAACTAGATTTAAATAAATCTTAGCCATTCTAGCTCAATGTTTCCAGTTTTATAACTTTTAAATCGGTTAAGAGTTAGATATAGCTAGATTTAGATAAATCTGGTTCATACATTTAAATATTATAACTTTACATTAAATGAATAGTTAAAACTGATATTTAATCACAATAAACTATACTGAAGCTTGATAACTCAGTTTCCATCGGTTAAAACTTGATATGTTGTAATATATATGTATAAAAGTGTTTACAAAGACGAATATCAAGGTTTGGAATACTGCAGGATGGGTTAAGAGCTTAAATGGGCTGAATTCCCTCTCATTTTCTCTTTTTTTCTTTTTTATGGGAGATTGGGCGAGGGGGTCTATTTGTATACCAAAATATTTGCGGGTGTACTCGCGGATGACTCGGGTGGGCTCAGCCCCGTGGGTCCTGTTATCTCGAAGTACGTTCACTCAAACTAACGCGCAGTCTGCTCGAACCTTTATAACTTTCAATTCGGGAGTCCGATGGAGGCGTGATATACCTTTCCAGAAAGCCCTTTTAGAGAGCTACACAATGACATAAAATTTGACGTTTTTTGAATGCAGGAAGATGGGTAAATGACTAGATCTTTGAGTCTTCACAATCCGTCCATGGAGCTTTCTTGTGTTATTTTCACTCAGGATTGGCGTTATGGTTCTGTATGACCTTCATGGAAGTAATTTAACTTAATTTGATGTTGATTTGGTAAAATTACTATTTTTCCCCTCCGGGTTGTCTCCGGGTTTGATGCAGTTACAGCTGTCTTTTCTTAGGGTTGTCTTCGAGATTGGAGTGTTGTTGACTTTTGTTAGTCCTTAAAAATATCCCTGAGGTTGGTTTGTTGTTTCCCGGGGTTGTCACCGGGTTTTAGCTTGATCTCCTGGGGTTGTTACCGGGTTTTGTCTTGATCTCTCGAAGTTGTCACCGAGGTTTGACTTGATCTACCGAGGTTGTCATCGGGGTTTGATTTGATCTCTCGGGGTTGTCGCTGGGGTTTGAATTGATCTTCCGGAGTTCTGACACCCCCAAAATAGGTATACATCACCCATTCTGAGTCGCCAAATACATGGTATGGAAATAACTGCAACTTTATTAATATAATTGTCGTGCAAATTACAACAACACAATAACTGTGAGTTTAAATACAAATATTGTCTTCTAGATAATATCCACACCCAGATATAGTCCTCATTACAATTATTGACACACTATTTTACAAAATAGTGAGGACTGCTAAACAACTGTCTAGAACCATCATTCCACACCCCGACTACTTCTCGTTATGTTCTCGCTTCCTGAGAAAAAAAATGGAACAAAAAGGAAAAGGGTGAGCTCAACTAGCCTAGTAAAGAATATTATGACTAAGATAATATACAACAAATTATCCTTAGTCTTCAACAGGGAAAAATCTGATAGAATGTAATAGACAACAAGTTTTAGATCAACAACTGTAGCGGAAATAACAATTCATTAAAAGAGTTAAGTAGAAGATGAAATCTACTATCATCTATGAATTTAAAAGTCCATCATCAATATTTTATCCCTGTAACATCAATCAATATACATCTTGAATCAAATATTCATCTTTGCACTACGGGCCAAAGATATTCATTTGTATCACCAGTTGGTCATGTTCATCTCAACACCTGTTCATCTTTGCTTTACGTGCCAAAGATATTCATCAGGTAATCATACATCTTTGCACTACAGACCAAAGATATTCATCAAGTATCACCATTAAGGACTGAGGATGATGAAAAACATTTTAGAGAACGAATCCAGTGAGACAAAAGGACAAATATTAGGGATTCATATTTCAGTTTATCCAAATTCAATAATACTCCATAATAACCAATTGTGAAGTAGAATTCAAAAATAAAGATCAAAACATGGATACAATCAAAGATAGTAACCATAAAAGACATTTGGAACGAAAAAGAGAATTTTCATTTTTCGGTGAATAGTGTCGTATACGTGAATAGTACCGTATACGTGAATAGTAACCTCGACACAAAAAGGTAGAAATTCCACAACCAAACTCGTATCAATATTTTGGCATAATGATATTGAAAGAATAACATCATTACGAAAAAAATAACATCCCTTGCCTCAAAGAAACAGTACTTCAGAATGAAATATCGGATATGATGCTGGATGAAACTTGTACTGAATAAAAACTGTCAAAGTATCTAAATACTTACAAAATATGCTCGATAATATAGAGAGAGAAAGCATATGTTTCTGATGTAATTTTTAATTCTAACCTAAACACCTATTTATAGGAAAATGCTATCACGACGAAGCAGACTTAACCTGCTACCTGATGGCTTTACCTGCTACTATTGCCACCCACCACATTTGAAATAAAATTTGAGCACATTTCTCAATAACCAAAAGTGGGGCCCACCAATTCTAGAAATTTCCAAAATGTTTTGCCATTTAAACAATAATCAGAAACTTCAATAATTCATAATAAATAGCCCTTTTATCAGAAAAATACGAATTTTATGTCCAATTCATACGAAATCGAATTCTCTAACACTTTGTAGCTTTAATTTTTTCCAAATTCCAAACAGAAAATATCTGAAATCCACAAACGGACGATTTTCAACACCTCATAAAATTCATAACAAATAATACGTTAATTTTAACGGTTCAAAATTTGTGGACATATACTTAACTCATATATGTATAACATATCCAAAAATCACAACGATCCAACGGTCGGATCAAAATTATAACTCACGCAATAGAGCTTTAACAACACCAATTTGATTATTTAATACCTCCATTCTGACAAAATACTGATAAAATACCTCAGCTTTAATTCCTTCATTTACAACCACATAAAATATATCCATCATATTTATTCACATAAAATAAATATTTCCTTATCATATAAATCAATAAATAATTATTCACAAATAATATTATAGAATCACAATAATGACAACCAGACCGTTTCCAGGAAAGAGGGGACTTTACGATAAGGATTTCTCCTTACTGGTGCGCAATTAGGTGACCAAACCTCTCCTTAACAGAACTTTCTAGACATTGCCAATAATGCTATCTAATATTATTCAAATAATATGAATTATTGATCTGATAGTGGGAAATACTGTGCAGTGACAATTATTGAAATAACAATAATATAAAATATCAACTTAGCAATTATTGAATCAATAAAATAAAATATTAAACAGTAATTACTATAACAATTATTGAGTAGTTCCTTCTTACGTAAGAATCAATAATCAAAAATAATGTGTAATACTGTGTGCTACTGTGCAACCACGCGTATTACTATATTTTAACCACCGGGTATTCTAACAGTGTTAACGGTAACAACTACGTCGTTATTTATAAAAACTCAAACTTGTCATTTTTTTAATCCCACAGTTATTCCGTTATGGGGCCCACAAACAGCTGCGCCGTCGTACGAATATTCCCCGACGACAAGAATATTCCATGACCAAACGAATATTCTCCGACAAAAATAAATTTTTATAACCACTTGTTTATTTTGCAAAATTTGCACATTTCACCCATAACCAAAGTATTATATCAAATTATCACCTTATTATTTCAAGATAATAAATAGAGAAATTCAATTTTATTTATAATAAGTTGGGGTCTTACAACCTCCCCTCCTTATAAAATTTCGTCCTCGAAATTGACGTACGTACCTGATGTTTCGCAAAGGTGAGGGTACCTCGCTTTCATTTCTGATTCCAACTCCTAGATCATTTCTTCAATAACATGGTTCCTTCACAAAACCTTAACTTGTGGTATAACATTTGTTCGTAGGACATGCTCTTTCTTATCCAATATCTTGACAGGTACCTCCTCGTACGTTAAATCTTTGGCTATCTCGTCTGGTTCTAACGCAATAATGTGGTTTGGGTCGTCCACATATTTATGAAGCATAGATATATGAAAAATATTATGAATACGCGACATGAGCTTTCTTCTCTCCCTCGACTCGTACTTCTAGAATAACGCCTTATTGCACCTTCTTCTTTATATTCATCAGCTCCAGTGTCTGTAGCTTGAGCAGCTTTAAATTTATCGATTAAAGTCAGTTCTACTTGTATGTTTGATATCATCATGTGGGTACTTGGAGCCTTTAACTCTATCTCCATTATTTGTAAGTCGTATAAAATGGGTCTTTGTGTTAACAACATCGCACTCGTACCCGCATACGACCTTCTACTCAATGCGTCAGCTACCACGTTCGTTTTTCCAGGATGGTATGGTCAGAACAGGTGCCGAAATGAGTCACCTCTTGAGCTCTTGGAAAATCTTCTCGCATTCCTCGCTCCATACGAATTTTGTATCTTTCCGAGTCAGCTAAGTTAACGGAGTAGCGATTCGAGAAAATCCTACCACGAATCTCCGATAATAACCAGCTAAGGTTATGTTTGATAAATCTGGGAATTAAGATCTGAATGATTATGATGTCTTAATAAATTAGATCATCTGAATGGTTATGAGGGTTGAATCTAAAAATTTGTTTGATAACAAAAAAGTAAGTTGTCTCTTAATGACACTATTTTACAATTTTAAAGGGTAAAATTTTATTTAATAATTTTAAATAATTAATTTAATAAAAATGAGTGCATAATATTGTTGAATATATTTATATAAAAAAATTTCATTAAGAGGTACCTCTTAATTATTAAGATTTTATTTTCTGTCTTACCGATTAAGAGGCATTCAGAGGTAACAAAGTAAAAAACAAACAGCATCATGTCTCTTAGCGAATAAGAGGCAGTCCATTAAGAGACAATTAGATACAAACAAACAGCATCTAAGCCCAGAAAGCTATGTACTTTGGTCACCGACTTCGGTTGCTCTCAACTGTGATTCATATCCCAATCTTGGATAACACGTCACAATGACACCTATCGTTTTACCACCACACGAATATGACGTCCCCTACGGAGAGTCTGGCTTCGGTGCATTCCACAAAGGAAGTCACCAGATAGAGGCTCGGGTTCCAACTTCTATAGTTAGGTTTTTAACTCCTGAAGTTCAATAGGAGCCATTCGATATGAGTTTTTAGAAATGGGTTTTGTATGTGGTTCAAGGTCGATACAAAATTCAATATCACGCTCTGGGAGTAGGCTATGAAATTCTTCAGAAAATACGTCTGGAAATTCACTAACAACAGAAATATCATTCAAATCTAACGTATTTTTATTAAAATCCATGAAATGGGCTAAGAAAGCTTGACATCCGTTTTTCAATAAACAAATGGCTTTATGGCTTGATATAAAAGTGTTTGACTTCAATGGTTTGGTTTCTTGAATTCGCATAACAGGTTGGTTAAGAGTATGAAAACTAACAACCTTACAAAAATAATCAATTTTGGCATGATGAGTAGTTAATCAATCAATCCCTAAAATCACGTCAAATGCAAGTATCTTTAAAGAGATAAGATCAACAGGTAATGTGATTGTGCCAACTTGGATCAAACAAAATTTATAAAAAGTGAATATGATAAAAGTTTCTCCTAACGGAGTCTCCACAGATAAGTCAAAGTCTAATTTCTCCGGAGTCAAGTTAAACGTTGAGCACAAGTAGGGGAGATAAAAGAATGGGTAGAATCGGTATCTAATAAGATATAGATTTTGCAAGAATTTATAATTAACTAACCCGTGATACCTTCGTTTGGGTTCCTCGCGTTTTGGGCAGTCACGACAAATGCTCTTCCAGAAACCGCCGACTTTATTTTTTCCGTATCCGCCTTTGGTGCCACCGTCCCTACTGGACTTGATTTCGCTACAAGACAAAATAAAGCTATGTGACTGTCTTTTCCATAACTAAAACATACCTTGGAAGGCTATGAACAGTTTGGACTTATATGTCCCTCATCTCCGCATATGTAGCATCTAACTAGCGGTCGTTCTCCTCCCCTAGAATTTATTGTTGGTGCTAGTGCTGCTGCCGGCGTACGTCTTCCCGTCATCATTAAATCTTCTCTTCTTGAAATTTCCACTTGAATTATTTCTTCTATTATTTTGTCCATGATTACAACTGAAATGATTACCATTTCTGACATGATAATTTCTTCCACGATGGTTATCATTATTCTGATGACCGTTGCCACTGGTACGATTATCATCGAGTTGTTAGTCGTTATTCTTTGGTTGAGCTGACTCATTATCGCGTTCCAATAACTGAGCCCTATTCACAACATCTTAATATAAACAAAGTTGGTGAGAAATGAGGTATTGACGTATTTTGAGTTTCAAACCTCGCAGAAACATTCGCGTCATTCTCTCCTCATTATCAACCAAATGGGATACAAATCGGGACAACTCGACAAACTTAGCTTTGTACTACGACACGTTTATATTGTTTTGCTCCATCTTGATAAACTCTACCTCCTTCATGTGATGAATATTTTTAGGAAAGTACTTGTCATTGAACAGTTTCTGAAATGTTTCCTAAGATATATTGAGTGCGACAGGCTGGGTACGCTTCACAGATTCCCACCAGTAATCTGCCTCACCACAAAACATAAAGGTGGTGAATGGAACCTTTTGTTCCTCCGTGCATCCCAAGACATCGAATATCTTGGTAATTTGCTTGACCCACGCTTCCGCCTTAATCGGATCTGGCTTTCTAAAGAATTCTGGTGGTCCCAACTCCTTGAATTGTTTGGCTGTGACAAACCGCGCGTTGATATCATTTCCACCCATATTTTGTAAACGAGTCTTCCTCGTCTGATTTTGCATGAACTGTAAAAAGTTTCTAAACATCCCATCATTCATTGTTGCACGTTCTCCTGATTGGTGACTAAAGGTGTTTCCACAGTCTCATACACTCCATTGTTAACGTTCTCAACTGCCATTTTTAAATACTACCATAAAACAAGGGTTAATTAAATAAATTAACATATCACATAATATCCCTATATTATGACCGGCCAACAAATAAGCTTAGGTAGGACACACTAACGAAGGATTTACTCATCTCTCCCCTCCTAGTTCTATTCCCCGATCTCTGCCAGATACCTTATCCCTAAGCTCTGATAACAACTGTGTCGCCCCCAAAATAGGTATACATCACCCATTCTGAGTCGCCAAATACATGATACAGAAATAACTACAACTTTATTAATACAATTGTCGTGCAAAATACGACGACACGATAACTGTGAGCTTAAATACAAATATTATCTTCTAGACAATATTCACACCCAGATAAAGTCCTCATTACAATTATTTACACACTATTTTACAAAATAGTGAGGATTGCTAAACAACTGTCTAGAACCATCATTCCACACCCCGACTACTTCCCGCTATGTTCTTGCTTCCTGAGAAGAAAAATAGAACAAAAAGGAAAAGGGTGAGCTCAACTAGCCCAGTAAAGAATATTATGACTAAGATAATATACAGCAAATTATCCTTAGTCTTCAACAGGGAAAAATCTGATAGAATATAATAGACAACAAGTTTTAGATCAACAACTGCAGCGGAAACAACAATTTATTAGAAGAGTTAAGTAGAGAATGAAATCTACTATCATCTATGAATTTAAAAGTTCATCATCAATATTTTATCCCTGTAACATCAATCAATATACATCTTGAATCAAATATTCATCTTTGCACTACGGGCCAAAGATATTCATTTGTATCACCAGTTGCTCATGTTCATCTCAATACCTGTTCATCTTTGCACTACAGACCAAAGATATTCATTAGGTAATCATAAATCTTTGTACTACAGGCCAAAGAGATTCATCAAGTATCACCATTAAGGACTGAGGATGATGAAAAACATTTTAGAGAACGAATCCAGTGAGACAGAAGGACAAATATTAGGGATTCGTATTTTGGTTTATCCAAATTCAATAATACTCCATAATAACCAATTGTGAAGTAGAATTCAAAAATAAAGATTAAAACATGGATACAATCAAAGATAGTAACCATAAAAGACATCTGGGACGAAAAAGAAAAATTTTATTTTTTGATAAATAGTGTCGTATACGTGAATAGTAACCCCGACACAAAAAGGTAGAAATTCCACAATCAAACTCATATCAATATTTCGGTATAATGATATTAAAAGAATAACATTGTTACGAAAAAAAATAACATCCCTTACCTCAAAGAAACAGTAATTCGAAATAGAATATCGGATATGACGCTGAATGAAACTTGTACTGAATAGCAACTCTTAAAGTATCTAAATACTCACAAAATATGCTCGATAATATAGAGAGAGAAAGCTTATGTTTCTGGTGTGATTTTCAATTCTAACCTAAGTACCTATTTATAAGAAAATGCTAGCACGCCGAAGCAGACTTGACCTGCTACCTGATGGCTTTACCTGCTACTATTGCCACCCACCATATTTGAAATAAAATTTGAGCACATTTTTTACCAACCAAAAGTGGGGCCCACCAATTCTAGAAATTTCCAAAATGTTTTACCATTTAAACAATAATCAGAAACTTCAATAATTCATAATAAATAGCCCTTTTATCAGAAAAATACGAATTTTATGTCCATTCCATACGAAATTGAATTCTCTACAACTTTGTAGCTTTAAGTTTTTCCAAATTCCTAACAGAAAATATCCAAAATCCACAAACGGACGATTTTTAATACCCCATAACAAATCATACATTAATTTTTAACGGTTCAAAATTTGTGGACATATACTTAACTTATATATGTATAACATATCCAAAAATTACAACGATCCAACGGTCGGATCAAAATTATAACTCACGCAATAGAGCTTTAAGAATACCGATTTGATTATTTAATACCTTTATTCCGACAAAATACTGATAAAACACCTCAGTTTTAATTCTTTCATTTACAACCACATAAAATATATCCATCATTTATATCCACATAAAATAAATATTTTCTTATCATATAAATCAATAAATAATTATTCGCAAATAATATTACAGAATCACAATAATGACAACCAGGCCGTTCTCAGGAAAGAGGGGGTTTTTTGATAAGGATTTCTCCTTGGTGCGCAATTAGGTGACTAATCCTCTCCTTGACAGAACTTTCTAGACATTGCCAATAATGTTATCTAATAATATTATTCAAATAATATGAATTATTGATCTGATAATGGAAATATTGTGCAGTGACAATTATTGAAACAACAATAATATAAAATATCAACGTAGCAATTATTGAATCAATAAAATAAAATATTAAATAGTAATTACTGTAATAATTATTGAGTAGTGCCTTCTTACGTAAGAATCAATAATTCAAAAATACTGTGTAATACCGTGTGCTACTGTGCAACCACGTGTATTACTGTATTTTAATCACATGGTATTCTAACAGTGTTAACGGTAACAACTACGCCGTTATTTATAAAAACTCAAACTTGTCATTTTTTTCATCCCAGAGTTATTCCGTTATGGGGCCCACAAATAGTTGCGCCGTCGTACGAATATTTTTCGACAACAAGAATATTCTACGACCAAACGAATATTTCCCGATAAAAATGAATATTTTATAACCACTTGCTTATTTTGTAAAATTTGCATATTTCACCCATAACCAAAGTATTATATCAAATTATCACCTTATTATTTCAAGATAATAAATAGAGAAATTTAATTTTATTTATAATAAGTTGGGGTTTTACAGCAGTTGTCACCGGAGTTTGAATTGATCTCCCGGGGTTGTCACCGGAGTTTGAATTGATCTCCCGGGGTTGTCATCGGGGTTTGAATTGATCTCTCATGGTTGTCATCGGGGTTTGACTTGATCTCCCAGGGTTGTCGCTGGGGTATTATGTGATGATTTTAACTTCCAGGGTTCTCTTTGGAACACCAAAGACGATTCTGCCCTCCTGCATGGTTAGTAACATGAATGCAAAATTTTGAGTGTCTACACTCCACTTCAGAATATTGATCAATAAATTGCTTCAATATAGTTTTCGGTCCCACACAATATGTTGATTTGGAGTATGTCAGATCAGTAGTTTATAAAATATTTGTAGAATAGTTTGTGTATGTAATATTATTCATATAAATATTACTCCTTCTGTCTCATAATATATGATGTTTTAGATAATTTTATTTTTTACAAATTATTTAACGTTTTATATAATCTATGAGAATTAATAATAATATTCTTTCCAAAATAACTCATCATAAAAAAATATTACAGATGAGAGAGTATAAAATAAGTAATATGGTAAATGGTATTATAGACAATTAATACTATATTTAATATTATACAATTATTTTATTAATTCTCGTACACACGTCTAAAATATCATATAAACAGAAAAAGTAATTATTGCGACCCAAATTGGGTCCTAAAAATTGAGGATTAAAATTCTCTCTCTCTCTCTCTTTTTTTAATTTGTATGAAACATTTTTGCTTGTAGTGAAGTGAACATATGGCACGTTACTTATTATTTTTATTATTGGATTTTGGTTATGGTCCTATGAACTTTGAATTCCTTCTTTTCACAAAAGGATCTATTGAGATGACCAATGAATACTCATCATGATAATAACATATCTAGCAAATAGGCAAAAACAATTAAACTAAATGATAAGAAAAATAATTTTCAACCGACTCAATAAGATTTACTTTTATATATATATATATATATATATATATATATAAATAAACGGTCTGGATCAAGTGCATACCCCTTATCTTACTCACCCGTGCTCACCCCCTTTTAGACGACGGTTTCGGTCATACAACCGTCGTTTATATTTTTAGCGACAGACAACATATAGCGTCGCTAAAAGTATAGACGACGGTTGTATAACCGAAACTGTCGCCTAAAGGAGGGTGAGCACGGGTGAGTAAGATAAAGGGTATGCACTTGATCTTTGCTATATAAATAAATAATTAATTAATTATTAAACGAGTTCGAACCAGCTAACTATTTGAGCTCAGGTCTTTTAACTAATTTGAAATCGAACTTAGTCCAATCAAGTTGAGTCAAGTTCGTGAAAAATATAATTTGATATTTTTCTAACATAAATATTTTAATTAATTTATATTACATTTACAAATCCATTACATAATTTCATAAATTTATTTTTTAAAGCCGTGTTTAATTTAATTTCCTCGTCAAAATGCTCCAATATTTTAGGTGTCCGCCTGTCCTCTTCAAACGCAAATAAACACTCCCCCTCTTCCCCTCCCCTCCCCTCTCTCTCTCCAAAAATTTACACTCTCTATAATTTTCTCTCTCCTAATTCACACCCACATAACTCCCGCACTCACTCTTTTCTTACACTACCTTCCTATTCTACCTTCTCTTTCATTCCCAATATTCAATAATCTAACTACCCAACTCATTATTATTATTTTTACTCATATGGAAACTCCTGAATTTTATCAAGGTTCATATGGATATTACAACAATCGATTCGCCACCGAAAAACGCCATTCTGATAGCAAGACCGGCGACCATTTTGAGGTGGAGGACCTCCTAGACTTCCCAAACGACGACGTGGTTGTGACGGAGGGCACATTTGATAATGTCACCGGAACCTCCACGGACTCCTCCGCTGTCACGGTGGTTGACAGCTGCAACTCCTCATTTTCCGCCAATGAGCCTCGTTTTACTGGGGATTTCGCTGATGCTCAATTCTCTAACGACCTTTGTGTTCCGGTAATATATACATGGATATAGATATGCGTGTGACATTTTTTCTATATTACTTATATATATTTATACTAAAATTATTTGATATTTATGTACAAATGCCTTTTTTGTTTGGAGCTGATGAAGTTATGTATGAAAAGGCAAGAATTTAAGTTTTGATTGTTGTGGGTCATGTTAAATTTTGTTTCATATGTATGTAAAGTTTTATAAGGGGAAAATATTTATTTTGGTACAATAATCGTAACCATTTTATCAAAGAGTTTGAGGTTAAAATACAAATAAGTAAAATTATAAAATATTCATGTCCAATTATCGAATTTTTATTTATCAAAATAAAAATTTACACCCTTAACACCCTCTTCCACACACATAATTAAAAAATAAATAAAAATCATTTGTTAAATTCTTATAGAAGAGTAGTTTAATTTTTGCATGTTTAGTAATTTTTAAAAATAATAATTCTAAATTTATTATTAGTGGAATAGTGAAATTAGAATGAAAAACTTGAAAACGTACTATTTTATTATGCTATTATTACAAAGATAATTTTTTTATATATATAAAATATAAAAAATAGCACATGAGAGACTCTTTTAGCAAAATATATGGAGTAAATTGAAAATGTTTGTTAATTATCAATTATCATAGTATTGCAATAATATGGGAATTAATTATGTAAATTTGTTATTGTGTTTAACAGTATAATGATTTGGCTGAACTGGAGTGGCTATCCAATTTTGTGGAAGAATCATTCTCTAGTGAGGACTTGCAAAAGCTTCAGCTGATATCCGGAATGAAAGGCCGCTCCGACGACTCATCGGAAACCCACCAATTCCCATCTGAAAACAACCGAAACACGCCGATATTCCGGCCTGAAGTTTCCGTTCCAGGCAAGGCACGTAGCAAGCGTTCACGCGCAGCACCATGCAACTGGTCATCCCGCCTTTTGGTTCTCTCACCATCAACCACTCCGGCAATATCGTCGGAGTCGGAATCCGGCATTTCCTCGAGCCCCGGAAAAAAACCCGGGAAACAAATTGTTATGCTCAAGAAAAAAAAAGTTTCTGACAACGGCGGGTCGATTAGCGGCGGCGGCGACGGGCGGAAATGCCTCCATTGCGCAACCGACAAGACACCGCAGTGGCGGACTGGGCCCATGGGCCCTAAAACGCTTTGCAATGCTTGTGGAGTTCGGTATAAATCAGGGCGGCTGGTGCCCGAATACCGGCCTGCTGCGAGCCCAACATTTGTGCTCACAAAACATTCCAATTCTCACCGTAAGGTGCTTGAGCTGAGGAAGCAAAAGGAGATGCAAAGGACCCAACATCATCAGCAGCAGTTTCTTCATCAGAATATGATGTTCGATGTATCCAATGGTGAAGATTACTTGATCCACCAACATATTGGACCCGACTATCGGCAGCTGATCTAGTGTGTGGCAGTGTAGGAAACTCAGGTGGAGTCGGGATTTAGTGTCAAATTTTTCGTAATTTTCTAATCAATTTTCCTAGGGTTGATGTGGCCTAATTTATGAAATTTTATAGTTTTTGTTCCTCAAAAATTTTGATTTCTTGAAACATTTTCTTTTAATTGAGTCCTTTTTTGATTTTATTTTAATTTTGTTTTGACTTGGATGAGAATTGACACTATATGTTCATGCATAAAATATTCCATTATGCGAATTTACTCATGAATTTGCAATTACTAGACCTCCACCCCAAATAATTACTCGTTTGGCTTAGCAAAAGATTTTCATTAACGAATACGACTACAAAACACTTTTTTTAAAAAATAACTTGCAAAATAATATGTTAAGGGACCGAGAGCATTATTTTCACATGAAAGTGGAATCCACTTCATACTGAAAATATCAAAAATACACGTGAAAATATCAATTCCTTATGTTAAAGTGTAAAGTACCCTGCTTGCATTGAATGTGCACTCTATGTATTTTCTAAGATTAATTTTGTTTTTGAAATGTTTAAAGTTTGTAACTTTGCAGTAGAATTAGTTAATATGAAATTAATTTTGGTCAATTGATCAATACATTGCATCGATACGTAGACCGAGAGGTGATCTCTTTGCATGTTAACATTGTATTGGTTAATCGATTAATTTATTATGAAGTTAAATTCATGATAAC
Organism: Panax japonicus; assembly: GCA_020205505.1. Lineage (NCBI taxonomy): Eukaryota > Viridiplantae > Streptophyta > Magnoliopsida > Apiales > Araliaceae > Panax > Panax japonicus. The sequence goes on along the minus strand of CM035102.1, from coordinate 57,907,978 downwards.
CGGATTTAATATTTGTACTGTATTACTCCCTCCGTTCCTAAAAGATTGTCGTTTTAGAAGAAAAAATTTATTCCAAAAAGTTTGTCGTTTACAAGTTTCAAGGAAAATATTTATTTTCCTATATTACCCCTACCTTCTCTCATTATCCCAAGAAATTCCTCCATTGTATTAATAGTTTTCAGCTTCCCGTAAAGGGATAGTGATGGAATTTCAAATAAATTTTACTTGGTAAATGATACTCTCTCCGTCCCAAATTATCTGCTGTTCTAGAGTTTCACACAGATACCAATATGTATGATAAAAATACTAAAATACCCTTTGTGCTGACTTTTTTATTAATTGAAGAGAAAGAAAAAGCAACTAATTAATTGGAGAGAGAGAGAAACATTGAAGAGAGAGAGAGAAAGCAACACATTAATTGAAGAGAGAGATAGAGAGAAACAATTATTAATTAAAGAGAGAGAGAGAGAGACATGAATGTGGATGTTTAAAAAAGAGGAGAGACATTAATGAGAGTAATGATTATCAACAATTAAGATAAAGGGGCAAATTTAGAAAACAAATGAAAAAAATGCATTGAAATCTTAAAAAAGCAGATATTGTGGGATAAATTTTTTTTTGCTAAAACAGCAGATAATTTGGGACGGAGAGAGTACTTCTTAATCTATGTGTCAAAATTTTAAACGACAATCTTTTAGAAACAGAGTAGTAGGGAGAAGAGTATTTTGTTAGATTAAGATTTGAAGGAGCATGAAATTCAGTGAAGAAACTGATGGTTTGGACAGATGAATTAACGAAATTTACAGAGAATGTTAGAGCGACTTGATATTTTTACATTGTTTTCCGCCACTTTTATTAATTGCACGGAATTCTATTCATCTTCAGCCTCGAGTAAAGGGATGATAAGTGTACGTAAGACGGTCCCCACTTTCATGCACAGCACGTGAACATCACATTCTATACCTTTTCATTTCTTCCCTAATTAAGGCACCCTTACCCAAAAAGCTCCAACCGTCCAAAAGCAACAAAAATAAAATAATTTTGATATAGTAGTATTTTTTTAATTTTAAAAATCACGGAAATTAGTGTTTTTATGAAGGAAGGAGTATAATTTGAAAATTGGTCTGACTTAAGGGCATGCAGATTACAACTTTTATTGAGAAATAATATATATTACAAATTTATTTATTAATTTAACCTACTAAGGCAAGCATTTTATATACACTTATTTATTTATCAATAATTCTTACTAGGTAAAATAAAAAACTTGTCACATTAAATATTCCTATTTCTTACCTTAGAAAACAAAGGTACAAACAGTACAATAGTATTTCTTTATGTGTTATACTCCCTCCGTCCCTTAATATCTGACGTTCTATAAATTAAGAATAAATACAGTCTTACTATTTTACCCTTAATTAATACTTTTATTTAATTATCCATTGACACCAGACTTGATTTCATTTTTTTCTCTCCTAATTAAGGACGTTTCACATCCTGATAAAAAAATTTATCTCTCCGCCAAAACTTTTGTTTTCGCCAAATTTTTTCCTGCCAAATTTGTTCTTTAGCTTATGCCATGAATATGAGATTTAGAAGCCACCATTGAATAATTTTAAAGATTTAGAAGCTTTATGTGTTTTGATCCCCAACAGCAATTTGTTGTTTCTAACACACTTAAGTTTGTTGAATCGTCACATACATTAAGTCACCATACGAAGCTGAGAAATTAAAGGAATGATAAACGCCGAGCTATATATGATATGCTACTACAAAAAAGTGTTGATGAAAAATTGAAATTAAAAAGGAATGACTAAATTGGTGGCATCATTATTTTTAATTAGTATTCGTACCGTTCAGTGGATTTAAAAAAAAAACAAAAAGCTAATGACGCATATGTTGATGTTTCTCATAAAAGGAAAAAAAATTGTGGTCGTACGAGAATTTAGATTGACTTGGATCGATTTCGTGAGGTTCCTTTGCATCAACGAACAACTATTTGCTCTTTAACTTATGTCATGAATATGAAAAAGAGCACTTTGTTTAGGCGTGTACAAGAAGGAGAAATACGGCGTCAAACAAATGCTCTAAAGCCTTTTTTGAAGGAAGAACATAAAATATCGAGGTTGCGATTCTGCATATCAATGCTTGAGCAAAGTAGCATACCACATTATACTATATTCAATGGAATGTTTATTGTTATTCATATTGATGAGAAGTGGTTCAACATGACCAAGAAAACTAAAAATTTCTACTTCCTAGCAGATGAAGAAGATCCGATGTGATCGTGTAAAAGTAAAAACTTCATTTGGAAAGTCATATTTTTAGCTGCTATAACGCGTCCGAGGTTTGATAATAAGGAAACTAACTATTTTTCAAGGAAAATTGGTCTTTTTCCCTTTGTTATCGAAGAACCGGCTAGAAGAAATAGCATTAACAGAGCTGCTGGGACAATTGAAAAAAATTCTATAACTTCAATAACAAGAGAAGTTATAAGGTCTTGCATGATAGAGAAGGTTCTACCTAAAGAGAAATGGCCAAGAGAGGATTTTGGATATCCGATATATATTCAGCAAGACAATGCAAAAACATATATTAATTTGACCGATACTGATTTTTGTCAAGCTGTTGTACAAGATGGGTTTGATATTCGTTTGACATATCAACCTGGGAATTCTCCAGATTTGAATGTTTTAGATCTTGGCTTTTTTAATGCCATTCAACAAACTCTAAGAAGTGTTGATGAGCTATTACAAGCTGTGGTGAAGTCATTCGATAAGTATCCTATACGGAAGTTTAACCGCATATTTCTATCATTGCAATCGTGTATGATAGAAATCATGAAAGGCAAAGGTCACAAAAAATACAAAATTCCGCACATTAGAAAAGAAATGTTGGAGAGACGAGGTGAACTTCCAACTCAGATGAAATGTGATCTTAAATTAGTATAAGAAATTCAAAATTATTTGAATCAATTGGATGAAGTTATTTGTGAAGAATTTTCTTTTACAATATCATTAATGTGGTATAGGCTAAATCTAATGTGAATATATCTTGGTTGTGCAGATTAGCTGCTGATTGAGTTTATAGTTTATGGGGCTTAAGTTGAGGATTTTTTTGTTTTTTCTTGAATCTGAGCCTGCTGATGAAGGAGTAGTTTTTTGTTCATTGGAAACTATGATCATCAGGTAAATTAGCTATGAAATCCAGCATGCGGGAAATACATGATTCATGGTGCTTTATCATAGTGTGCACAACAATTTTGAAAATCTGCTGAAGAAATTGTAATTTGGGTTCTACATATATACTAGATCAAGTGCTTTTGGTCACAACAATTTTGGTTTTATGAATGTTTCTTTATGTGTTGCTTAATTTTAATTCATTCTAGTGAGTTTTCCAGACACGCATTCTGTTCAATCTGCTAGTGTTAATTTTTTTACAGGAAGAATCTGCTAAGTTGAAACTCTGAATCTGCTAGTACTTTCTATGTAACAACAATTGAAGCTTCCTTTTTCCCTTGGCTCTTGATATGAATTACTCCAAGAGGCATAATCATTTTGTGAGCAAACCATTAACAAATACTCTAATAAAGCACCATGCATCAACATCTGTTGCTTGTGTTCCTTCTGATGAAAGAGGATAATAAGGAAGATACGGAAATTATACTTGTTAGTATTTCCTATGCTTGTTAGAGGTCTTACATTTCACCAATTTCAGTTGATTCCATCTATGAAACTTGATCTTCTCGTTCAGGTTAGTGTAGTTAGTTAGGGATTCTCTTGGTTGACAAAAGTATTTCTGGAAAGGTCCTCAGGCCAAAGATGCATAGATGACATACAGGTTCGGGTTAGTGTAGTTAGTTAGTGATTGTTTTACTTTCAATGCAAATTCAATGTCTTTTTTTATAATAGTTTCAGGAAAGATGTAATTCAGAATCATCCTTTGTATAGATTCTTTTTGGTTTTAATAGTGCTACTTCAGTTCTTCAAAAAACTCTTGATCACCTTTAGAGTAACCTCCAATTAATTCTTTGGTCTGTATTAAGAATGGCCAAACTTAAAATGCAGAAATAATATATTACAGACAAAATACAGAAATAATATATTACAGACTTAAAGAAAAAATATGAATTTGTTTTATTTGGATTACACCAGAATAACCCGAGCTAAAAATAAATAAAATTCTAATTTAAAAAAAAAGAAGTGACAAGAGAAGGCACCATCCACTAAATGATGATTTTTCTTTTTAGACTAATGAGGCTGCATCATCATGACGGAGGGAAGAAGCGATTAAGATTGCAAGGAAGAGTATAAAATTCTTCGTTAAGAATGTCCCCTTTGAATGTTCTGAATTTAGTCCACCATGGCATTCCTTTATCTCTGGCACTGTCTTTGAATTCAAGTATATTGTCAAGGAACACAACAACCATCAAGGCAACAATTGGGGATGATAAGAAGATGGTATTTAGGAAATCATTGAACTGCACAACAAAAGAAGATGATTCATGTGAGTTGAAGGTAAAACCACATAATTTATTTGAACAAGTTCATAAATTATATTGACAGTAAGAGAATTTGCAAATGCCTAGCTAGTTATGATAGTCATATAGAAGAAATTTTGTTTTTTGTATGAACAAAAAGTTTACCCATCCAGCTTTGGTATGTGAAGGACTATGAAGAGAAACGACAGTGTAATCTATGAAGTACTTTGGTATAGACAAACCGAGGTAGAAGGAAACACCAATGATGAACAAGTTTCTCATCGAGTTCATGTTTGTGAATTGGAAGAATGACAACCCCACCGAACATGAAACGTAAATCATTTGATAAGTGTTTTGGTTAGGCATGCATATAAGTATTTCCATAGTTTGTTCGTCCTTCAATACAAAAGCATCATGTTTGATTCGCATAGGTGCTGAATTTGTCTATTTCTTGGTTTTGAATCTTCTTTTTTCCTTTAAATCTTGTTATTTATAGACAAAGCCATGTGATATTTCTTTTTTTGCAAAAGACACTCCCTAATATCACTTTTCTTTTTTCTCATGATTTTTCTATCGACGCGGGAAGCAACAAGGTCTATGAAATTTGTTTGATTATCAATGCCCTTCCCGTGGCCTTACTCTTGGACCATTGCGACGTTTCCTCTCTTAACCCACATAATCCCTTGCATAGATAGAATTGTACGAAAGGGTTCAATTGTTAAGTTGTTGAGTAGAACCATTGTGAAACCTTTATGTCATCTATGCGTCTTTGGCCTAAGGACCTTTCCAGTCTGCAATGCTTTTATCTAGAGATATGCTTAGTTGTGCAAGTAAAAGTATGTTAATCTTTTGCAACCTTTAAGGTAAATAATGATCATTGAACACTTCTAATATTCCAAGAAGCAGAAGCATTTTGTGAGGAAACCATCCAAATGTTCTTAGAAGCAAAAGAGCATATATCCATAGCTTGCCACTAAGCCAAAAATACTTGTGTTTAATGGTTAATTTAATGGTCAATATCGCATTTGGAGATAAAGAAAGCCGAGAATGGAATTGTTCAACAAACGAATAGTTCATTCAAAAATTTAAAATAACAACTGATATGGTTAATAAAATTTTGAAAGATACACTTTCAACATAATCCTTACTACTTTTTGCAATTTTTATTCTTCAAAAGTTTCTTCCCCTTCATCTGGAAATTTTTTCAAATCAAATCCTCCAAGTTCATTCAAATTAACGAGCAAAGTTTCTTCCCCTTCATTTGGATATTTTTACAATCAAATCCTCCAGGTTCATTCAAATCAACGAGCAAAGCTTCTTCCCCTTTATGTGGAAATTTGTTCAAATCAATAAGCAAAGCTTCGAACTCAAACTTCAGGAAATCTCCATCATTCATCATCTTTAACATAATTTCTCCTTTCCGGATTCAGACTCCAAAAAATCTTCATCCTTCATCTTTAATGAAACCTAGGGTTTGCTCTCAACTATTGAAACTATAGTTTTTGTCGTAAAAGAAATTCTCACCTGATAACTTTATCATTGCAGTAGATTTTGGAAGGCTTCTCATAAATGTATCCTTGGAAATTAAAGAACAAAATTTGAATTGTCTTTTGAAAATAGAGAAAATAACCATTAATGCTGGTAGAGAAGGAAGGGTATAGAAAGAAAATAAATAGGCAAAATATTCTTGGTTTTGTAGAACGTCAAATATTTTGGAAAGAAAAAAATAATCTAAAACGTCAAATATAAAGGGATGAAGAGAATAATAATCTTCACTGATTACATCAATACTAATATTAAATATATAACTAGTTGACACTACTATAAAACAGTAAAAAGATGACACGTAAACAACAACGTTTTTTATAAAAAATGATATAATTTTTGTTCACAACTTTTTTGAAAAAATGTTGTAGTTTGATATGCAAAAACGTTGTGTATTTAAAAGGGGTAATTTTTCTTTTTTAAATTATAACATTTTTTATAGAAAACATTATCTATTAAAAAACCACAGAGGGCTTCAATAAGCCTCTCGCTCTCTCTAGTTCTCACTCTTAAATAGGGCTCTCGCTCAATTTATGTTATCTCTGATTCAATAGGGCCCTCACTCGCTCTCTCTCTGATTCAATAGGGTGGTGTTTTCAGTGGTTCGGCCGATTAGAGAGGTGGGAGGATTGGAGGAGTTTTTTCAAGCTTATGGCATTCAGTACTACACCGCGGCCAAGATAGCAGAGCTAGGGTTTATGGTAAACACTCTTTTGGACGTGAAGAATGAGGAGCTTGATGAGATGATGAATAGCCTCTGCCAGATTTTTCAGTGGGATCTCCTCGTTGGTGAGAGATATGTCATTTAATCTGCTGGAGGATCTGTTGCAACATCAGCTACCTGAGGTTAGTTGAGATGATTTAGACTATCAATTTTGCTGAAAGAACTTCATAATTGTATCTTTCTTTACTAAGTAGAAACTGGAGTGTAATTTTTATACAACTATTCCACATAATTTTCTGGTACACCGATGTTTGAATCAAAATTATGGAAAGGGGAAGACTGATGATTGGAATTTATACTCGCGAATCGGATCCTCTAATGCTTAAGAAGCTGCTTGTTTATCGTATGTTATATCGCTTTTATAGTATTTTATTATTATTTTTCTTAATATATGTTTTGTAAGGCTTATTAAGCCATTTCCAGCTTTTATAGGGCAAAAGGATCATTTTCTTGCAATCGGCGCCGCAACGCCTCATCCCCTATATAAAGCAGTGCCGCAACACCGTCTTACGTCAGCAGTTGCCCAGGAGCCAGCGCTGTAGCGCGCCAGCTCCTTCACAAACTGGCGCTGCTGTAAGAGCCCAAATTTTATGAAATGAAGTATTCAATTTTCTTATAATTATTATTCTATTTGGAAAATGGTTAAATTGATAAAAGGTTAAAGTTAAGGGTGATATGTGAATTTTTTTACAAAGTAAGCAAGTTGTCATAAAAAATTCGTTGTGTCGGAGAATATTCGTTTGGTCGGAGAATATTCGTTTTAACAGAGAATATTCGTACGACGGCACATTCATTGGTGGACCCCACAATGAAATTACTATCGGAGTTAGAAAATGACAGAAATATCTTTTTATAAAAATAACGGCGAAAGCTTTACCGTTAAACTGTTGAAATACCCAATGGTAAAAGTACAGTAATACGCGTGATTGCATAGTAGCACACGGTATTGATTATTGATGCTTACGTGAGAAGTCACTCAGTTATACCCAATTAGTGCTATAGTAATTGCTGCATAATATCTCTCATATTATTGATTCAATTATTGTCACAGTAGCATATGCACAATATTTTATATTTTTAAATCAATAATTGAGACGACAAAGTTATTCATATTATTATTTGCAATATTGACGATGTCTAGAAAGTTTTGTCGATGAAAGGAGTTTGGTCACCTAATTGCGCGCCAATAGGGAGAAATCCTTATCGAAAAACCCCCTCTTTCTTGGGAATAATCTGGTTGTTAAATATTATGAGTTATAATATTAATGATGAATAAGTTCGTGTTGATTAAAGATGTTTGGTCATTCAGTTTTCTTTAATTCTTACGTGACCCAATTACCCTCAGAGGAGGTATTTCTGTGATTGGCTGGTTTTATTGATCAATCGGGCAATTAATCGGATAAATGAGCAATTAATTGCTATTAGTTCACGTGCATATAACTATTTGTTCACATGAATATGGAACTATTGATTCACATGCATGTACTATTAGGGGAGGTGGTGCAAGTTTGATAATACTTGTAGGACTAAATTAAAAATGGACAAAAAGATGAAGGTACTATACTGTAATAATTCGAGCCCCAAAACGTGCAATTATCGAAACTATGTTTTCCTATAAATAGAAGCTCATTCTTCTTTTATGCCAGATTACTATTCATTTATATGACACTATTCATACGTATGACATTATTCATGCGTACGGTATTATTCATAAATATGATACTATTCATAAAGTACTATTCATGGGCACTATTCATAAATATGGTACTATTCACAAAATACTATTCATGTGGTACTATTCACAAAGTACTATTCACGGTATACTATTTATAAAGTACTATTCCTAAAGTACTATTCATAAAGTACTATTAATGAGGTACTATTCACTCAGGTACTATTCACATAGAGTACTATTCATGACATAAATTAATTTCTTTTCGATCCTAATCATTTTTGATAAAATATTATTCTTGAATTTTACTCCACAAAGCAGTATCATGTTGACAATTTGAATATTATTAAATTCTGGATAAATTAAATTATAGATCTTTAATGTGACGCCTCCAAAATAGGTCCACACGACCCATTTTGAGTCGCCAGATATCACTCTATAAAAATTAAATACAAACTTCATTTATACAACTGTTGAACTGTTGTGCAGAGTACGACAACAGATAAGCTGTGAGTTTTAATACAATATTATCTCATAGACAGTATCCAAACTCAAATTGTTACAATGCCATATAAAATACAGTAGCAAATATTTTAAGACCCCAAAGAAGAACGAGAAGATTACTATCATATTCATTCTAATGAGATGCACTTTTGACGCTTTTAAAGTCGGGTTCTCATCACCCTATTGTTGTTCACCAAAATCAATTATTAAGTGAAGTATAAAATATGACACACACATCTTAGGTCCTCAATACAATTATCTGTTGCATAACATGCCGTTTTATAATGTATTGAGAAACTTCGACAGTCTCGGACCATCACACTATTTCCCTGTTATCCCCGCTCGACCCAGCTGAACTCTTATTACCTGAAAAGAATTGTGAAGCAAAGGATGAGCACAAAAAGCCCAGTAAAGAATATCATGACTAAAGATAATTAAATTATCAATAGCCTTCGTCAATAATAAATCTGAGATTTAGAACATATGGTAGATGATAAAACTTTTCAACCATAGTTGCAGCGGAACGAACAATCCATTAGAAGGGTCAAATAGACCATCAGGTCTATTATCTTCTCCATGTTAAAAGTCCACCAATAATGTTTTATCCCTGTAACATCAATTAACAATTCTTGTCCGCAATTATATGAATAACTCATAATCATAATTGTGATTCTAAATTCTTTTTCGCAACTAGGACGAAAATAATTTTCATCACCTATCTTCACCTTAAACATCAAAAATCATGGTTATACCAAATCACAATTCTTGCTCATAATTGTGACGCCCCCAAAACAGGTATACATCACCCATCTTGAATCGCCAAATACATGGTACAAAATTCAAATACAACTTAATTATACAACAGTCGTGTAAAATACGATAAAACATAATCTAAGAGTTTTAATAAGAATATTGTCATCTAGACAATATCCACACTCAATGGAGTCCTCATTACATTTATTGTCATACTATTTAACAGAATAGTGAAGACTACTAATGCTATCATCTGGACCGTCACTCCGTTCCCCGACTAGTCCCGGCTACGTTCTCATTTCCTGAAGAGAACAGTGAAAGAAAGGGTGAGCTCAACTAGCCCAGTAAGAAATATCATGACTAAGATAATGCAGAATAAATTATCATTAGTCTTCAAAAATGTTAAACTGATAAAATATAATAGACATCAAGTTTAACTGCAGCGGAATAAGCAATCCATTAGAAGAGTCAAGTAGAGCATAATATCTACCATCTTCTATGTTTTAAAATGTTTTCATCAATTTTTATCGCTGAGACTCAACTTAAAAAATAAACCAAATCATCGAATCATCCCTGCACTACGGGCCAATGATATTCATTAAATCATCAATGGTCATGACTATACCAAATAATTCCTAGTCATAATCATACCAAAAATTGTTCATCAATGCACTACAGGCCAATGAGGACTTTTACCACATCATTCGTTACATTATGGTCATGATTATACCGAATAATTCCTGGTCATAATCATACCAAGTCCATCTATGCATGTATGCCAAAAATTACTTTCATCACAATATAAGCACGAGGATGATGACAATGATATAAGCATTAATCAAACGAAAATAAGAATAAATATTAAAGACTTTAAATTTATCCAAATATTATCAATCACTTAATAAACTCATCATCTAATATTATTAATATTATAACAATATTTTAATCACTTCATAAACTTATAAATAATTTATTTTAATTGTTTACACTTTACCAAATATTACATTTAATCATTCAAAAATGCCATACTCATAAGATTTCATCACCAATGATCAAATCCCTCATCAAAAATCTGCATATACCCTATATAGGATTCCCAAACCATAAAATCCTAATTTTCAATTTTGTTACTTCACATAACATATTTATTTCAATTACTCATAACTAGTTCATTTTCATAAAAAATACCAAAACATTCCCAAAAATATTTCTTTTCTGGGATTTAGCAAAATATAGTCTCATATTGAACATATATTTTTCTCGAAATTTTTAAAATTCGACACACACATCTTAGGTCCTCAATACAATTATCTGTTGCATGTCATGCCGTTTTATAATGTATTGAGAAACTTCAACAGTCTCGGACCATCACACTATTTCCCTGTTATCCCCGCTCGACCCAGCTACACTCTTATTACCTGAAAGGAATTGTGAAGCAAAGGGTGAGCACAAAAAGCCCAGTAAAAAATATCATGACTAAAGATAATTAAATTATCAATAGCCTTAGTCAATAATAAATCTGAGATTTAGAACATATGGTAGATGATAAAACTTTTCAACAATAGTTGCAGCAGAACGAGCAATCCATTAGAAGTGTCAAATAGACCATCAGGTCTATTATCTTCTCCATGTTAAAAGTCCACCAATAATGTTTTATCCCTGTAACATCAATAACAATTCATGTCCATAATCATATGAATAACTCATAATCATAATTGTGATTCTAAATTCTTTTTCGCACCTTGGACGAAGATAATTTTCATCACCTATCTTCACCTGAAACATCAAAAATTATGGTTAGACCAAATCACAATTCCTTCCCATAATCATACTAATAAATTCATCTTTGCACCACGGCCAAAGATATTCATTAACAATTTATTTTTTGCACTACAGGCCAAAGACATACAACTGTATTTTAGAAGTGTCAAGTAGAGCATGATATCTACTATCTTTTACGAATTAAAAATGTATAATCAATATTTTATCACTGAGACTCAGCTTAATAAATAATCCACATCATCGAATCATCCCTGCACTACGACCAAGGATATTCATGTAATCATCAATTGTCATGATTATACCGAATAATTCCTGATTATAATCATACCAAAAACTGTCCATCAATGCACTACGGGCCAATGAGGACTTTTACCACATCATCTATAACATTACGGGTCATAATTAAACCGAATGATCCATGGTCATAATCATACCAATAAATAGTTCATCTATGCACATAAGCCATATATACTCATCAATCAATAGTTCATCTTTGCACGTAAGTCAAAGATATACAACTGTAAAACCAATAATCAACAATCCATCTTTACACGTAAGCTAAAGATATTCAGCTGTAAAACCAATAATTAACAGTCCATCTTTGCACATAAGCCAAAGATGACTTTCATCATAATATAAGCATGAGGATGATGACAATGATATAAGCATTAATCAAATAAAAATAATAATAAATATTAAAGACTTTAAATTTATCCAAATATTATCAATAACTTAATAAACTCATAATCTAATATTATTAATATTATAACAATATTTTAATCACTTCTTAAACTTATAAATAATTTATTTCAATTGTTTACACTTTACCAAATAATGCATTTAATCATTCAAAAATGCCATACTCATAAGATTTCATCAACAATAATCAAATCCCTCACAAAAAATCTGCATATACCCTATATAGGATTTCCAAGCCATAAAATCTTATTTTTCAATTTTGTTATTTCACATAACATATTTAATTCATTTACTCATAACTAGTTCATTTTCATAAAAAATACCAAATCAATCCCAAAAATATTTTTTTTCTGCGATTAAGCAGAATATAGTCCCATATTGAACATATATTTTTCTCAGAATTTTTAAAATTCATTTACTATTTTTCATATGGCCAAAACTACCGAATATTTAGATATTTATCATAAATTATACTTTTGTCCAAAAATTTTGAAATTTACAGGGTATACTCCTGTTATATACATGTACTCCCAATACAAATTTTACCAATTTTGGAGTTAACCACAAGGAGTTATAAGGGTTTACTTTTAAAATAGTTTTTTCCCATAAAATTCATAACTCTTAATCTATATATCCAAAAATCGCCATCTTTGGACACAATATAGAAAACTCATCAAATTATCATTTTAAATTTTTCCAAAATTTTTAAGGGTCAAAAAAATTACGAAACTGCAAATAGATTTTCACCCGCCATGCGGTAATTTACGTAGACAGATCATTTCCACAATTTAATAAGGAATGAATACAAAGGATCATTCACCATGCATGTGGTAATCCACATAGAAAGATTATTCCAACAGAATAATAAAGAATAAAATAACAGAACAATTCACCATGCATGCGATAGACCGCACAGACATGTTATTCCCAATATAATAATAAATAATGGAACCAGGTCATGCGTCATCCGTACAGACAGGATATTCTAACAGAATAATAAAGAATGGAATAACAATAGAATTCACCATGCATGTGATAGACCGCACAGACAGGTTATTCCAACAGAATAATAAAGAATGGAACCAGGTCATGCGTAATCCGCACAGACAGGATATTCCGACAGAATAATAAAGAATGAAATAATAGAAGAATTTCACCATGTATGCTGTACTTCGCATAGACAGGTTATTCCAACATAATAATAAAAAATGGAATAACAGAAGCTCTATTCATGAATACGGAAGAAATAATACCCCTTACTATAATAATAATAATAATATCCCTTACCTTAGAAGAAATTGGATACTAGAATAGTGAGGTAGAAGACTTCTTTTCTTCTTTCTCTCTATAATAATTGCTCTATAACTATAGTGAATTGGTGAGAAATGATGGAAGAATGAGCTTCTATTTATAGGAAAATATAGTTTCGATAATTGCACGTTTTGAGGCTCGAAATATTACAGTACAATACCTTCAACTTTTCTTTCATTTTAAATTTTGTCCAGCAAGTATTATCAAACTTGCACCACCTCTCCTAATAGTAAATCATGTGAATTAATAGTTCAATCATGTGACTTAATAGTTATAATCATGTAAAAATACGAATTACAGTATAGTGCCTCCATCTATACCTCTATTTTTAACTTAGTCATGCAAGTATTATCAATCTTGCACCACCTCCCCTAATAGTACATGAATGTGAATCAATAGTACACACATGTGAACAAATAATTATAATCATTTGAATCAATAACAATTAATTGCTCATTTATCCGGTTAATTACCCAATTGGTCAATATAACCTCCACACATCAATTATTATTGAAATAAATGTCGATTTCCACTAACACAAACAATCCCAACACAATGAAAATATTTTTCTCAAAATTTCATTTTTGAAATTTCGAAGTTTGTCTTTTTCTGAAAAAATCAACTGTTGACTTTTTTTGTCCAAAAAGTTAACTCCGGTAAATTTTGTGTTTATAGTCTATTTTTACTAATTTCATCGTTCTGGACTCAAATATCACGTCCGCGTATCCAATTCAACTCTGAACTCAAATTCTATTTTTAATAACATTAATTATTAATATTATAACTCACAATATTTAACAACCAAGTCGTTCTCAGGAAAGATGGGGCTTTCCGATAAGAATTTCTCCTTATTGGCGCGCAATTAGGTGACCAAACCTCTCCTTGACAAAACTTCTATACATTGTCAATATTGCAAATAATAATATGAATAACTTTGTCGTCTCAATTATTGATTTAATAATATATAAAATATTATACAGATGATACTGTGACAATAATTGAATCAATAATATGAGAGATATGATGCAGCAACTATTGTAGCAATAATTAAGTATAACTGAGTGACTTCACACATAAGCATCAATAATCAATACAGTGTGTTACTATGCAACCACGTGTATTACTGTACTTTTACTACCGAGTAGTTCAACAGTTTTAACGGTAACACTTTTGCTGTTATTTTTATAAAAAGATAATTATGTCGTTTTCTTACTACGACAATACTTTCGTGTGGAGTCCACCAATGATTGTACCGTCCTACGGATATTCCCCGACAAAAAGAATATTTTATAACAACTAGCATACTTTGAAAATTTTTCACATATCACCCTTAACTTTAACCTTTTATCAATTTAACCATTTACTAAATAGAATAATTATAAGAAAATTGAATACTTTCATTTCATAAAATTCGGGGTCTCACAATCTCCCCTCCTTATGAAATTTCGCCCTCGAAATTTACGTACCTGGTAGTTCGAAGAGATGAGAATACCTTGCTTTCTTTTCCAATTGTACCTTCTCGGTTATATCCTTTGTATCATGATTTTTTCATTGCTCATCTCCTGTATTTCAGATATCATTCTAGAATATATCTTCAAAACAAAGGTTAATTGACATATCACAATTTGTTAACTTATCAAGTAAACAATTTCAGCTTAGGTAAGTCACACACTAGCGAAGTATATAACTCGTCTCTCCCCTCCTAGTTCTAGACTCTTATCTCCGCCAGCGACCATATCCCTAAGCTTTGATACCATTTGTGACGCCCCCAAAATAGGTCCACACGACCCATTCTGAGTCGCCAGATATCACTCTATAAAAATCAAATACAAACTTCATTTATACAACTATTGAACTATCGTACAGAGTATGACAACAGATAAGCAGTGAGTTTTAATACAATATTGTCTCGTAGACAGTATTAAAACTCAAATTATTGCAATGCAATATAAAATACAGCAGCAAATATTTTAAGATCCCAAAGAAGAACGAGAAGATTACTATCATATTCATTCTAATGAGGTGCACTTTTTACGCTTTCAAAGTCGGGTTCTCATCACCCTATTGTTGTTCACCAAAATCAATTATTAAGTGACGTATAAAATACGACACACACATCTTAGGACCTCAATACAATTATCTGTTGTATGACATGCCATTTTATAATGTATTGAGAAACTTCGACAGTCTCGGACCATCACACTATTTCCCTATTATCCCCGTTCGACCTAGCTACACTCTTATTACCTGAAAGGAATTGTGAAGCAAAGGGTGAGCACAAAAAGCCCAGTAAAGAATATCATGACTAAAGATAATTAAATTATCAATAGCCTTCGTCAATAATAAATCTGAGATTTAGAACATATGGTAGATGATAAAACTTTTCAACCATAGTTGCAGCGGAATGAGCAATCCATTAGAAGAGTCAAATAGACCATCAAGTCTATTATCTTCTCCATGTTAAAAGTCCACCAATAATGTTTTATCCCTGTAACATCAATCAACAATTCATGTCCACAATCATATGAATAACTCATAATCATAATTGTGATTCTAAATTCTTTTTCGCACCTTGGACGAAGATAATTTTTATCACCTATCTTCACCTGAAACATCAAAAATTATGGTTAGACCAAATCACAATTCCTTCTCATAATCATACTAATAAATTCATCTTTGCACTACGGCCAAAGATATTCATTAACAATTTACTTTTTGCACTATAGGCCAAAGACATACAACTGTATTTTAGAAGTGTCAAGTAGAGCATGATATCTACTATCTTTTATAAATTAAAAGTGTATAATCAATATTTTATCGCTGAGACTCTGCTTAATAAATAATCCACATCATCAAATCATCCCTGCACTACGACCAAGGATATTCATGTAATCATCAATTGTCATGATTATACCGAATAATTCCTGGTTATAATCATACCAATAACTATCCATCAATGCACTACGGGCCAATGAGGACTTTTACCACATCATCTATAACATTACGAATCATAATTAAACCGAATGATCCATGGTCATAATCATACCAATAAATAGTTCATCTATGCACATAAGCCATATATACTCATCAATCAATAGTTCATCTTTGCACGTAAGTCAAAGATATACAACTGTAAAACCAATAATCAACAGTCCATCTTTACACGTAAGCTAAAGATATTCAGCTGTAAAACCAATAATTAACAGTCCATCTTTGCACGTAAGCCAAAGATGACTTTCATCATAATATAAGCATGAGGATGATGACAATGATATAAGAATTAATCAAACGAAAATAAGGATAAATATTAAAGACTTTAAATTTATCCAAATATTATCAATAATTTAATAAACTCATAATCTAATATTATTAATATTATAACAATATTTTAATCACTTCTTAAACTTATAAATAATTTATTTCAATTGTTTACACTTTACCAAATAATGCATTTAATCATTCAAAAATGTCATACTCATAAGATTTCATCACCAATAATCAAATCCCTCACCAAAAATCTGCATATACCCTATATAGGATTTTTAAGCCATAAAATCTTAATTTTCAATTTTGTTACTTCACATAACATATTTAATTCATTTACTCATAACTAGTTCATTTTCATAAAAAATACCAAATCAGTCCCAAAAATATTTTTTTCTTGGGATTTAGCAGAATATAGTCCAATATTGAATATATATTTTTCTCAGAATTTTTAAAATTCATTTACTATTTTTCATATGGCCAAAACTACCGAATATTTAGACATTTATCATAAATTGTACTTTTGTCCAAAAATTCTGAAATTTACAGGACATACTCCTGTTATATACATGTACTCCCAATACAAATTTCACCAATTTTGGAGTTAACCACAAGGAGTTATAAGGGTTTACTTTTAAAATAGTCTTTTCCAATAAAATCCATAACTCTTAATCTATATATCCAAAAATCGCCATCTTTGGATACAATATAGAAAACTCATCAAATTATCATTTTAATTTTTTCCAGAATTTTTAAGGGTCAAAAAAATTATGAAACTGCAAATGGATTTTAACCCGCCATGCGGTAATCCACCTAGACAGATCATTTTCACAATTTAATAAGGAATGAATACAAAGGATCATTCACCATGCATGTGGTAATCCACATAGAAAGGTTATTCCAACAAAATAATAAAAAATGAAATAACAGAATAATTCACCATGCATGCAATAGACCGCACAGACATGTTATTCCCAATAGAATAATAAATAATGGAACCAAGTCATGCGTAATCCGCACATACATGATATTCTAACAGAATAATAAAGAATGGAATAACAATAGAATTCACCATGCATGCGATAGACCGCACAGACAGGTTATTCCAACAGAATAATAAAGAATGGAACCAGGTCATACGTAATACGCACAGACAGGATATTCTGACAGAATAATAAAGAATGGAACCAGGTCATGCGTAATCCGCACAGACAGGATATTCCGACATAATAATAAAGAATGTAATAATAGAAGAATTTCACCATGTATGCGGTACTTCGTATAGACAGGTTATTCCAACATAATAATAAGAAATGGAATAACAGAAGCTCTCTTCATGAATATGAAAGAAATAATACCCCTTACTATAATAATAATATCCCTTAACTTAGAAGAAATTGGATACTGGAATAGTGAAGTAGAAGACTTCTTTTCTTCTTTCTCTCTATAATAATTGCTCTATAACTATAGTGAATTGGTGAGAAATGATGGAAGAATGAGCTTCTATTTATAGGAAAATATAGTTTCGATAATTGCACGTTTTGGGGCTCTAAATATTACAGTACAATACCTTCAACTTTTCTTTCATTTTTAATTTTGTCCTGCAAGTATTATCAAACTTGCACCACCTCTCCTAATAGTAAATCATGTGAATTAATAGTTCAATCATGTGACTTAATAGTTATAATCATGTGAAAATACGAATTACAGTATAATACCTCCATCTATACCTCCATTTTTAACTTAGTCATGCAAGTATTATCAATCTTGCACCACATCCCCTAATAGTACATGAATGTGAATCAATAATACACACATGTGATCAAATAGTTATAATCATGTGAATCAATAACAATTAATTGCTCATTTATCCGGTTAATTACCCGATTAGTCAATATAACCTCCAGACATCAATTATTATCGAAATAAATGTCGCTTTCCACTAACACTAACAATCCCAACACAATGAAAATAATTTTCGAAAAAGTCAACTGTTGACATTTTTGTCCAAAAAGTCAACCTAGGCAAATTTTGTGTTTAGTCTATTTTTACTAATTTCATCGTTCCAGACTCAAATATCACGTCCGCGTATCCAAATTCAACTCCGAATTCAAATTATATTTTTAATAACATTAATTATTAATATTATAACTCACAATATTTAACAACCAGGTCGTCCCAGGAAAGAGGGGGCTTTCCGATAAGGATTTCTCCTTATTGGCGCGCAATTAGGTGACTAAACCTCTACATGACAAAACTTCTAGACATTGTCAATATTGCAAATAATAATATTAATAACTTTGTCGTCTCAATTATTGATTTAATAATATATAAAATATTATGCAGATGATACTGTGACAATAATTGAATCAATAATATGAGAGATATGATGCAACAATTATTGTAGCAATAATTGAGTATAACTGAGTAGCTTCTCACATAAGCATCAATAATCAATACCGTGTGTTACTATGCAACCATGTGTATTACTGTACTTTTACTACCGAGTAGTTCAACAGTTTTAACGGTAACACTTTTGCTGTTATTTTTATAAAAAGATAATTATGTCGTTTTCTTACTACGACAATACTTCCGTGTGGAGTCCACCAATGATTGTACCGTCCTACAGATATTCCCCAATAAAAAGAATATTTTATAACAACTTGCATACTTTGAAAAATTTTCACATATCACCCTTAACTTTAACTTTTATCAATTTAACCATTTACTAAATAGAATAATTATAAGAAAATTGAATACTTTCATTTCATAAAATTTGGGGTCTCACAATCTCTCCTCTTTATGAAATTTCGCCCTCGAAATTTACGTACCTTGTAGTTCGAAGAGATGAGAATACCTTTCTTTCTTTTCGGATTGTACCTTCCTGGTTATATCCTCTATATCATGATTTTTTCATAGCTCATCTCCTGTATTTCAAATATCATTCTAGAATATATCTTCAAAACAAAGGTTAATGGACATATCACAATATAAACTTATCAAGTAAACAATTTTAGCTTAGGTAAGTCACACACTAGCGAAGTATATAACTCGTCTCTCCCCTCCTAGTTCTAGACTCTTATCTCCGTCAGCGACCATATCCCTAAGCTCTGATATCATTTGTGACACCCCCAAAATCGGTCCACACGACCCATTCTGAGTTGCCAAATATCGCTCTATAAAAATCAAATACTAACTTCATTTATACAACGGTTGAACTGTCGTGTAGAGTACGACAACAAATAAGCTGTGAGTTTTAATACAATATTATCTCGTAGACAGTATCCAAACTCAAATTATTACAATGCCATATAAAATATAACATCAAATATTTTAGGACCCCAAAGAAGAACGAGAAGATTACTATCAAATTCATTCTAATGAGGTGCACTTTTGACGCTTTCAAAGTCGGGTTCTCATCACCCTATTATTGTTCTCCAAAATCAATTATTAAGTGAAGTATAAAATACGACACACACATCTTAGGTCCTCAATACAATTATCTGTTGCATGTCATACCGATTTATAATGTATTGAGAAACTTCGACAGTCTCGGACCATCACACTATTTCCCTGTTATCCCCGCTCGATCCAGCTACACTCTTATTACCTGAAAGGAATTGTGAAGCAAAGGGTGAGCAGAAAAAGCCCAGTAAAGAATATCATGACTAAAGATAATTAAATTATCCATAGCCTTCATCAATATTAAATCTGAGATTTAGAACATATGGTAGATGATAAAACTTTTCAACCATAGTTGCAGCGGAATGAGCAATCCATTAGAAGAGTCAAATAGACCATCATGTCTACTATCTTCTCCATGTTAAAAGTCCACGAATAATGTTTTATCCCTGTAACATCAATCAACAATTCCTGTCCGCAATCATATGAATAACTCATAATCATAATTGTGATTCTAAATTCTTCTTCGCACCCAGGACGAAGATGATGAAAACCTATCTTCACCTGAAACATCAAAAATCATGGTTATACCAAAGCACAATTCCTGCTCATAATTGTGACGCCCCCAAAACAGGTATACATCACTCATCTTGAGTCACCAAATACATGGTATAAAATTCAAATACAACTTAATTATACAACAGTCATGTAAAATACGACAAAACATAATCTAAGAGTTTTAATAGGAATATTGTCATCTAGACAATATCCACACTCAATGGAGTCCTCATTACATTTATTGTCACACTATTTAACAGAATAATGAGGACTACTAATGCTATCCGGTTACGTTCTCATTTCCTGAAGAGAACAGTGAAAGAAAGGGTGAGCTCAACTAGCCCAGCAAGAAATATTATAACTAAGATAATGCAGAATAAATTATCATTAGTCTTCAAAAATGTTAAACTGATAAAATACAATAAACATCAAGTTTAACTACTGCGGAATAAGCAATCCATTAGAAGAGTCAAGTAAAGCATGATATCTACTATCTTCTATGTTTTAAAATGTTTTCATCAATTTTTATCGCTGAGACTCAGCTTAATAAATAAACCTCATTATCGAATCATCCCTGCACTACGGGCCAAGGATATTCATTAAATCATCAATGGTCATGACTATACCGAATAATCTTTGGTTATAATCATACCAAAAATTGTCCATCAATGCACTATAGGCCAATGAGGATTTTTACCACATCATTCGTTACATTACGATCATGATTATACCGAATAATCCCTTATCATAATCATACCAAGTTCATCTATGCACGTAAGACAAAGATGACTTTCATCACAATATAAACATGAGGATGATGACAATGATATAAACATTAATCAAACGAAAACAAGGATAAATATTAAAGACTTTAAATTTATCCAAATATTATCAATCACTTAATAAACTCATCATCTAATATTATTAATATTATAACAATATTTTAATCACTTCATAAACTTATAAACAATTTATTTTAATTGTTTACACTTTACCAAATATTTCATTTAATCATTCAAAAATGTCATACTCATAAGATTTCATCACCAATGATCAAATCCCTCATCAAAAATCTGAATATACCCTATAGAGGATTTCCAAGCAATAAAATTCTATTTTCCAATTTTGTTACTTCACATAACATATTTAATTCATTTACTCATAACTAGTTTATTTTCATGAAAATACCAAATCAGTTCCAAAAATATTTCTTTTCTGGGATTTAGCAGAATATAGTTCCATATTGAACATATATTTTTCTCGGAATTTTTAAAATTCATTTACTATTTTTCATATGGCCAAAACTGCCGAATATTTAGACATTTATCATAAATTATACTTTTGTCCAAAATTTCCGAAATTTATAGGTTATACCCTTGTTATATACATGTAATCCTAATAAAAATTTCACCAATTTTGGAGTTAACCACAAGGAGTTATAAGGGTTTACTTTTAAAATAGTCTTTTCTCATAAAATTCATAACTCATAATCTATACATCCAAAAATCGCCATTTTTGGATTAAATCTAGAAAACTCATCAAATTATCATTTCTAATTTTTCCAAAATTTTTGAGGCTCAAAAAAATTACGAAACTGCCCCTGGCAGAAACCCCTTTTGAATGAAAATACTATTCATATGAATACAAAGGATCATTCACTATGCATGCGGTAATCAACATAGACAGGTTATTCCAACAGAATAATAAAGAATGGAATAACAGAAGAATTCACCATGCATGCGATAGACCGTACAGACAGGTTATTCTCAACAGAATAATAAAGAATGGAACCAGGTTATGCGTAAACCGCACATACAGGATATTCCAACAGAATAATAAATAATGAAATAACAAAGAATTCACCATGCATGCGATAGACCAAACAGACAGGTTATTCCAACAGAATAATAAAGAATGTAACCAGCTCTAGCGTATTCCGCACAGACATGATATTCCAACAAAATAATAAAGAATGAAATAACAGAAGAATTTCACCATGTATGCGGTAATTCGCATAGACAAGTTATTCCATTATAATAATAAAGTATTTAATAACAGAAGCTCTCTTAATGAATACGAAAGAAATAATACCCTTTACCTTAGAATAAAGCTGGATACTGAAATAGAGAGGTAGCAAACTTCACTTCTTCTTTCTCTCTAATATTTCTCTCTATAATAATTGCTCTATAGCTTTAGTGAATTGGTGAGAAATAAAGGAAGAATGAGCTTCTATTTATAGGAAAATATAGTTTCGATAATTGCACATTTTGGGGATCGAAATATTACAGTACAATACCTTTAACTTTTCTTTCATTTTTAATTTAGTCCTGCAAGTATTATCAAACTTGCACCACCTGCCCTAATAGTAAATCATGTGAATCAATAGTTCTAGACTTGTGAAAATACGAATTATAGTATAGTACCTCCATCTATACCTCCGTTTTTAACTTAGTCATGCAAGTATTATCAATCTTGCACCAACCCCCCTAATAATAAATGAATGTGACTCAATAGTACATATATGTGAACAAATAGTTATATAAGCATGTGAATTAGTAGCAATTAATTGCTCATTTATCCGATTAATTACCCGATTTATCAGTATAACCCCCAGACATCAAATATCATCGGAATAGATGTCGATTTCCACTAACACTAATAATCCTAACATAATGAAACTATCAAATTCATCTTTAATCAACACGAACTTATTCATCATTAATATTATAACTCACAATATTTAACAACCAGGTCGTTCCCAGGAAAGAGGGGGCTTTCCGATAAGGATTTCTCCTTATTGGGGCACAATTAGGTGACCAAACCACTCCTTGACAGAACTTCTAGACATTGTAAATATTGTAATTTAATAATATGAATAACTTTGTCGTCTCAATTATTGATTTAATAATATATCATATTATGCAGATGATACTATGACAATAATCGAATCAATAATATGAGAGATATGATGCAACAATTACTGTAGCAATAATTGAGTATAACTGAGTGACTTCTTACGTAAGGATCAATAATCAATACCGTGTGCTACTATGCAACCACGCGTATTACTGTACTTTTGCTACCGAGTAGTTCAACAGTTTTAACGGTAACACTTTCGCTGTTATTTTTATAAAAAGATAATTCTGTCGTTTTCTAATTACGACAATACTTCCGTTGTGGAGTCCACCAATGATTGTGCCGTCCTACGAATATTCTCCGACAAAAAGAATATTTTATAACAACTTGCATACTTTAAAAAAATTTCATAAAACACCCTTAACTTTAACCTTTTATCAATTTAACCATTTACTAAATAGAATAATTATAAGAAAATTGAATACTTTCATTTCATAAAATTCGGGGTCTCATATTTTAAATTTATCCTTACTTTCATTTAATTGAATTCTTATATCATTGTCATCATTCTCATGCTTATATTGTGATGAAAGTCATCTTTGGCCGTAGTGCAAGATGGACTATTGATTAGTATGTTTATGACCAGGGATTATTCGGTATATTCATGATCTGTAATGTTACAAATGATGTGGATTATTAAACTAAGTCTCAGCGACAATTGTTGGTATAATCATGACCATGTGTTCTCTTCGGTCAAGGGTGCAAAGATGAATTGTTGTTTGGCATGTTCATGACCATTGGTGAAAACACGAATATCCTTGGCCCGTAGTGCATGGATAATTTAGTGATGTGGATTATTTATTAAGCTGAGTCTCAACAATAAAATTGATGATAAACTTTTAAATCATAGAAGATAGTAGATATCATGCTCTACTTGATTCTTCTAATGAATTGCTTATTCTGCTGCAGTTGTTGATCAAAAACGTGTTGTCTATTGTATTCTATCAGTTGTTATACTGTTGAAGGCTAATGATAATTTATTCTGCATTATCTTAGTCATAATATTTCTTACTGGGCTAGTTGAGCTCACCCTTTTCTTTCATTGTTCTCTTCAGGAAATGAGAATATAGCTAGGCCGAGTCAGGGAATAGAGTGATGGTCCAGGATAAGTGGCTATAGTAGTACTCACTATTCTATGAAATAGTGTGATAATAATTGTAATGAGGACTCCATTGAGTGTGGATATTATCTAGAAGACAATATTCGTGTTAAAACTCTCAGCTACGCTTTTCTCGTATTGTATAAAAGAATTTTGTATTTAAATTTTATACCATGTATTTGGCATTTCAAAATGGGTGATGTATACCTATTTTGGGGGCGTCACAGTTGGTATCAAAGCTTAGGGATATGATCCCTGGCTGAAATGTGAGACTAGAACTAGGAGGGGAGAGACGGGTAAATCCTTCGCTACCATGACCTACCTAAGCTTATTTTTTATTTAATTGGTCGGTCAGAATATAGAAGTATATTGTGGTATGTCAATTAACCCTTGTTTTGTGATAGTGTTTGAGAATGGCATTTGAACATATTGAGATAAGCAATGAAGCACATGAGACCGTTGAGTCACCGACGATCAATAACCAGGATAATGTGCATCAGGAAGGCAATTATCCTCGTGTAAGTGTAAACAACAACACTAACCAAATGACGAACGATGGTACGTTTAAGAGTTTTCTAGAATTTATGCAAAACCAAACGAGAGAGACTCCTGTTCATAATGCAGGTGGAAATACTAGCAACTCACGACTGGTCACCGCTAAGCAGTTCAAAGAGCTAGGACCATCAGAGTTTTTGGGAAAGACAGAACTACTTAAGTCGGAGACGTGGATAAATCAGATCACCAAGATATTTGATGTCTTGGAATGCTTTGAGGAGCAAAAGGTTCCCTTCACCACCTTTATATTATATGAAGAGGCAGATTACTGGTGGGAATCTGTAAACGTACCCATCCTGAAGCACTCAAGATGTCTTAGGAGAAGTTCCAAGAATTATTCAATGACAAGTACTTTCCCCAAAGTATTCGTCACATGAAGGAGGTTGAATTCATCAAGCTCGAGCAAAAAAATATGACTGTGTCACAGTACGAGGCTAAGTTTGCCGAGTTGTCTCGATTTACATCTCATTTGGTTGATAATGAGGAGCAAATGACATGAATGTTTCTGCGAGGTTTGAAACCCGAAATACGTCAATACCTTATTTCTCACAAACTTTGTTTATATTCAGATGTTGTAAATAGGGCTCAATTATTAGAATATGATTATGAGTTAGCTCAACCAAAAGGCAACGACCAACAACAAGATAATAATTGTACTAGTGGCAAATACCATCGGAACAACGATAACCATCGTGGAGGAGATTATCAGGTAAGAAATGGTAACCACTTCGGTGGTAATCATGGCCAAGATAATAGGAAAGGTGAACTAAGTGAGAATTACTTTAAGAAGAGAAGATTCA
Organism: Panax japonicus; assembly: GCA_020205505.1. Classification (NCBI taxonomy): domain Eukaryota; kingdom Viridiplantae; phylum Streptophyta; class Magnoliopsida; order Apiales; family Araliaceae; genus Panax; species Panax japonicus. The sequence continues at coordinate 57,881,914 of CM035102.1, read as the reverse complement.
ACAATGACGGAATGACGTCGACAGCAGCACCAAATCCAATTTCAAAGGAAGAAGAACGACCACCGGTCGCATGTTTCAAATGCGGACAGGAGGGACACATTCGTCCAAACTGTACGCAACAACCCAAAGCGTGTTTCAATTGCGGAAGAGAAGGTCACCTAGCTCGATTTTGTCGTGTAGTGAAGTCAAGTCCAGCTGGGATGGTGATGTTGGGCTTCGGCACAAAAACGCACAACGGAAATTAAAATTTTAAAGCAATTTCCGAAACCCTAAAATAGGATCCATGCGAAAATCAATTAATTCAGAGGTTTAGAGATTATACCAGATATAAACAAAAACGAGAATCTGAAACCGACTGCGCCTCGAATCTCCAACGCAATATAAACCGATTGCGCCTCTACGGTATCCACACGAACGCCGCACGAACCGTCGAACGATTCTGCAATAAGAAGGGCTTGCGGTACTAGCCACCAAAAGGAATGGATTTTTGAAACTGTTTTCTCTCTAGTCTCTCTCTAAGAGCGGCTAGGGTTTTTCAATTCTGATATCTTACCCTAAGTAGCTGCTATATATCATATATATAGTAGTTAAAAGAAATTAATCAAAATCAAAACCTAATTTTATAAAATCCGAATATATATATATATATATATATATATATTTTAATTAAGTCTTACTTAATTAATATACATATATACAAATTCTCCTTTTAATTTAAATTCGTGATTTAAATACTATTAATCATATTAATATATTTAAATCCTTAAAATTTAAATTAATTCCCTTTTAAATAACGTTCTATGTGTGTGACCCTATAGGTTATTATTACGTTGGCAATAATTTTAAAATCATATTATAAAATTATAAACAGTGAGCGGCATCTAGTAATGCATCACTGTTACCCAAGTAATAATAAGATCGATGATTCGATGCAACCTTTTGTGACCAATGTTTCAATGCAATTTAATCCTTTTAACCTTAATATCCTAGATTAAACTCGAGTCATGGAATGTGTCATACTCTTCATAATTTAATCTGAGTTTTCTTGATCAATGAGTAGACTATATGAAACAAATCACTATTTGAGCATGACCATGCATTTCATAGTCCTACTCAATCAAGAGGCCTATGGATATCTCCCATAATATATAGGATGGTTAAATTCCATCTAGATCACTCATATTTCTCACATGATTAATGATGAACCCAATAATCACCTTTATAGTCCACCCTATTAAAGGTGACATTTGATGATATCAAAGTACATAAATTCTCGTGTAGTAATATAGCGATTTCAGGTCGGAGGACCATTACATCATTGTCACTATGAGAATTGTTAATGACACTTCGCATAATGCTCCATATAGAATTCTCATGGTGGGTCTGTCCAGTACATCGTTCTCTAACATGTACCTATGCATTGACTTAATATCTCATATATTTATGACCAATGAGATTTGGTCATCATTCAATCCACATACTAGTCTCAATGCATCATTGTTGTCCCATCAACAATGATACTCGACTAGGGACATTTAAGAACACTGATACTAATGGTAATATATAATCTCATGTTCAAGTCACATACTTGAAACTATATAATTTGTATCACTATTCTAAGGAATTTTATTATGTTAACAATTATATTACGCAGTAAATAAAACCATAATAAAATCATATATTTATTCAATCAAATATAATATCAAAACGTTAAGCAATTATATCAAATAATTGGCCTCTAGAGCATAAACTCTAACAGTCTCCCACTTGCACTAGAGCCAATCACTCATGTATCTAATACCCATGGAACTAGTGTGACCGTTGTGCTTCTGCTGCGACAAAGCCTTGGTTAGTGGATCTGCAACATTATCATCTGTTGGCACTCTTCCTATATGTACATCTCCTCTATCAATGATTTCACGGATGAGATGGTAACGCCTAAGTATATGCTTGGATCGTTGGTGAGATCTGGGTTCCTTAGCCTGTGCAATGGCTCCATTATTATCACAGTATAGAGCAACCGGATCAACAATGGTTGGAACAACACCAAGTTCAGTGATGAACTTTTTAATCCATACAGCCTCCTTGGCTGCAGTAGAAGCAGCAATATACTCAGCCTCTGTTGTAGAATCAGCTACTGTCTCTTGCTTCGAACTTTTCCAGCTAACAGCACCACCATTAAGGCAAAACACAAAACCTGACTGAGACTTATAGTCATCATTGTCAGTTTGGAAACTAGCATCTGTGTAACCCTTTACTGCTAGTTCGTCTTCACCTCCATATACCAAGAATGAATCCTTAGTCCTTTTCAGGTACTTGAGGATATTCTTGACTGCTGTCCAGTGACCTTCACCTGGATTCGACAGGTATCTGCTCGTCATGCTCAAAGCATACGAGACATCCGGACGAGTACATATCATTGCATACATGATAGATCCAATTTCCGAAGCATAAGGGATCTTTCTCATACGCTCCTCATCATCTTGTGATTTAAGACATTGGGCCTTAGAGATCTTTACACCATGAGTCACGGGTAAAGTTTTCTCTTTTCGCCTCTTGCATGCTGAACCGTTTCAACACTTTATCAATATATGTACTTTGACTTAGGCCGAGCATTTTTCTTGATCTATCTCTATAGATCTTGATACCTAAAATGTAGGCAGCATCGCCCAAATCTTTCATGGAGAAACATTTTCCTAACCATGTTTTACAGCCTGTAAGGAAGGAATGTCATTCCCAATAATTAATATGTCATCAACATATAATACTAGGAATACAATGTGACTCCCACTAACCTTCTTATATACACAAGGTTCATCTTCATTTTTAATAAAGCCGAATTCTTTAACTGCTTCATCAAATCGAAGATTCCAACTCCGAGAGGCTTGCTTCAATCCATAAATGGATCGATGCAGTTTACATACCTTTCCAGCATCCTTTGGAGTGACAAAACCCTCAGGTTGTGTCATATACACATCCTCAAGGAGATTTCCGTTAAGGAAAGCAGTTTTGACATCCATCTGCCAGATTTCGTAATCATAAAAAGCTGCAATAGCACGTAAGATCCTGATGGATTTAATCATTGCCACTGGAGAGAAGGTTTCATCATAGTCAACACCTTGAATTTGTTTGAAACCTTTTGCTACCAGTCGGCCTTTATAGGTTTGTACATTACCATCCATGTCGGTTTTCTTCTTGAAAACCCACTTGCACCCGATTGGTTTTACCCCTTCGGGTGGATCAACCAGAGTCCATACTTGGTTAGTATACATGGAGTCCATCTCAGATTTCATGGCTTCAAGCCATTTCTCAGAATCTGGTCCATTCATAGCTTCTTGGTAGGAAGCAGGCTCATCTTGATCTATGAGCATCACACCGCCGTTTTCAGTCACAAGATATCCATATTATCTCTCAGGATCTTGGCGTGTCCTACCAGATCTACGAATGACTTGTGTAATTTGAGCAGGTTCACTTTCCACAATTTCTTGTGGTTCCTGCTCATGTTCCAACTCAGGTTCAATGATATTTTGTGGTTCTCGAATTTCTTCGAGTTCTACTTTCCTCCCACTGTTTCTTTTAGAGACAAATTCTCTTTCTAGAAAAATACCAGTTCGAGCAACAACCACTTTGTTCTCAGAAGGTTTGTAGAAATAATACCCTTTTGTTTCCTTTGGGTATCCCACAAAATTACATTTGTCAGATTTGGGTCCGAGCTTGTCAGAATTCAGACGTTTTACGAACGCCTCGCAACCCCAAATCTTCATGAACGACATACTAGGACGTTTCCAAGTCCACATTTCATATGGTGTCTTCTGAACCGTCTTTGTAGGAACACGGTTAAGTGTGAATGCAGCTGTCTCTAGGGCATAACCCTAGAAGCTTATTGGAAGATCTGCATGACTCATCATTGATCGTACCATGTCCAGCAAGGTTTGATTTCTCCTCTCAGATACACCATTCCATTGCGGTGTTCCAGGTGGAGTGAGCTGTGATATAATACCACACTCCTTTAGAAGGTCATCAAAGTCTTGGCTTAAGTATTCACCTCCTCGATCGGATCGAAGGGCTTTTATGCTTTTGCCAAATTGGTTTTGAACTTTATTCTTGAATTCCTTGAACTTTTCAAAGGATTCGGATTTGTGTTTCATAAGATACACATATCCATATCTACTAAAGTCATCAGTAAATGTAATGAAGTAATAAAACCTACCTCTTGCTAACGAACTCATGGGTCCACATACATCACTATGTATAAGTCCCAATACATCGCTAGCCCGTTCACTGTGTCCAGTGAAAGGGGCTTTAGTCATCTTGCCTAATAAACAAGACTCGCATTTCTCATATGATTCAAAATCAAATGAATCCAAGAACCCATCTTTATGGAGTTTGGATATGCGTTTCTCATTTATATGGCCTAAACGACAGTGCCAGAGATATGTTGGATTTGAATCATTTGATTTAAATCGTTTTGTATTTATGTTATAGATAGGCATTTCTAAATCAAGAATATAGAGACCGTTAAACAATTGTGCAACACCATAACAAATATCATTTAAGTAAAACAAACAACGATTGTTCTTTATTATAAATGAAAAACCTTTCTTGTCCAAACAAGAAACAGAAATAATATTTTTGCTTATAGCAGTCACAAAATAACAATCTTCTAATTCTAAAACTAGCCCAGTGGGCAAAGATAAATGATAAGTTCCTACGGCCAGTGCAGCAACTTTTGCTCCATTTCCAACTCGTAGGTCAACCTCTCCTTTCGCCAAAGTTCTACTCCTTCGGAGTCCCTGCACATTAACACAAATGTGAGAACCACATCCAGTATCCAATACCCATGATGTAGAAGTAGATAAGTTGACTTCTATAACATATATACCTGAATCAGAAGTCGTACTTCCTTTTCTTTTCTTCACTTCTTCCAGATAAGCATGACAATTCCTTTTCCAGTGTCCAGGTTTTCCACAGAAGTGACATTCACCTTCTTTAGCCACCCCACCTTTAGGTTTTAAAGCCTGTTTGGTTTTGGAATTGGGTTTGGCAAAAGATTTAGATCCTATCTTTTTCTTGCCTTTCCAATTTCCCTTAGCATTCCCCTTTTGCACCATCATTATGGGAGCGGGTCCTGCCTTTTTCATGTTGTTCTCGGCAGTTCTTAACATGCTCAACAACTCAGTAAGGGGTTTCTCAATTTCATTCATAAGATAGTTCATAACAAATTGAGAGTAGCTGCTATTCAAAGATTGCAAAACAAGGTCAGTTTGGGCTTCCGGAGTGATTGAAAAACCCAACCTATCAAGGTACTCAATATACCCAATCATTTTCAGCACATGTGGACCAACTGGATCACGTTCATCCATTTTGCAGTGATACAACGCCTTGCTTGTATCATACCTCTCCTGTCGAGCATGCCCTTCGAACAATTTCTTGAGATGCTCGATCATCTCATAAGCATCCATCAACTCATGTTGCTTCTGAAGCTCAGCGTTCATGGTTGCTAGCATGACACAACTCACATCCAGAGCATCATCTTGATGCTTCTTGTAAGCATTATGCTCCGCACGTGGTGCAGTGACAGCAGGTGATGCAGGAATGGGCCCATCAAGGACATATAGCTTACGCTCTTGTTTGAGGACAATCCTCAAGTTCCTATGCCAGTCAAGGAAATTAATTCCACTTAGCTTGTCCTTTTCAAGGACTGATCGTAATGAAAGACTATTTGTGTTGTTGTTGTTTGCCATTTGATATCTACAATTTGTAAGTGCAACAATAATAAGTCAAATTATAGAGTTGATATTATATAATTGATAATAGTACATTCAAAATATACCTCCCACTATTTTATTCAAATTAATAGCCCTCACCATTAATTCGGAAAGCATTTTCTATTAAATCTTTCTAGTGAGCCAAGATCCATATTTCATTATGCCTTAAGTTAGCTTTGGCTATTCTCTCAAAACATAATTATTTAGGTAGACAACCCTTTGTCAATTATATCATATATAACTCCTGGATAGTTTGGTAAACAACATTTGTTTCTAGTCCATCTAATGGTACCAACCAAACTCTATGCCTCTAAGTCCACAATCCTATTGAGATAACTTAGTTAAGTCGGGCCCAATGATTTTAATAGTTAGGATATCACAATTATCCTATCGCATCATACCTAGATAAATAGGGTACTTTGCTTTGGCAAACCTACATCTATTGATCAAGGTCTAGATGAGTGTTATTCATTGGAAGGCATCTGATTTAGACTTAATAATTTAATGAGGGATTTTATTAATTTAGATCTCACCAATTTTAATCTTTTTAAGCATGCACATTATTAATCATATCATATCATATACAAGCATAAATAAAGTGCAAAATTAAATGTGTCACAGTTATGGCCCAATCCACTGTCAATCTTTTCAAGCTAATAAAAGATTGAAGGTCAATCTAAGGTGGTAAAAGATCTTAAAATAAATAACTTCCTTGGATCTTCCTCTAGCATGCGCCTCCTCTCCATCATCATCATCTTTCCATTGTGTTCTCCATCTTGACATCTTCATCAATTACAGATTATTACATGACATAAAGAAACCTCGAGTTACATTCGAGGGGATTTAGATGAGAAGAGAATATTACATTAGAATTTATAGAAAGGCACGACATGCAAGTCGTATTTCAAAACCAAAAACCACTAACCTATGGGTCAAAAGGCCATAAATGTGCATCATGCATATCACAATAAGCACATAACAATTTATATATAATTAAAGAAAACTATATATAAAATATAGGGGACACGACCATCGTGTGCTACGACGGGGGGGGGGTCCAAGGGGGGGTCTCCCCCATGGCGGTGGTCCGGCTGTATTGCAGAATTTTTCCATACGAATCTCTGAAACAGTTTCAGAATCATACATTTTAATCCACCAAAACACCTATAATAACAAATCATATATGTTCAGTTTCGATTTAATCATATTAAAACGAATAACAGTACACCCATAATTTATCATATATTTCTAGTTTCGATTAATCATATTAAAACGATTCTTCATGCTTCTAATCCGATTAGAATAGTTATATTGTTATTCCACCGATTAAAGATACGATTAACAGTATCATCATATATATTACCAGAATACACATACAACGGAATATCATATATTCAATTTAATATCGGTAAACATGCATCATCATATATCATATATATCGAATACAATTAAAACACGTAATCTGAATTAATCTTTTCGCAAGTAGCTCTGATACCACTGTTGGGCTTCGGCACAAAAACGCACAGAGGAAATTAAAATTTTAAAGCAATTTCCGAAACCCTAAAACAGGATCCATGCGAAAATCAATTAATTCAGAGGTTTAGAGATTATACCAGATATAAACAAAAATGAGAATCTGAAACCGACTGCGC